>JAPTYO010000003.1:21850000-22354927 GCA_036873135.1 Clarkia xantiana subsp. parviflora
TTGCAATGTAAGATGACAAGCAATGTCAGTTATTGTTAGACTGCAGTGTTTAGTTGAGCTGTAATATAAATCGTATGTTAGAATATAGTATTTGGTATGTGTTGTAATATGGATTTATTGTTATTATATTAATCTATATTAAAGTATATTATATCTTGATATGATAGAATATATATTTTGCAATAACTAACTTGTTAAATTTTATTTTGCGGTTAATACTATAATCATTTATGAATTCTAAAAACTAAATATTTAAACTCAATACACATAACTATTAAAATTCTATTTCAAAACATTTTATATAATTTTATAATATAACTTTTCATAAAAATAAGTTACGGAAAAAACTTTGCTCATTTTATACTAATATCATGTACATTATTCTTTATTATAATAATAAATTATGAAGTAGATAAAAATTATAAAAACTAATAATAATAATAATAACAATAATATTATCATAATAAATTATAAATATAATACAAATATTTTATCTATTTAATAAATAATAATAAAATAATAACAGTTTGTAATGTTGAATGTGATCTCATATTACATCTGTTTTTTGATGTAATATCACATTACGTCGTTTGACACTAAACAATCGTAATGTGTATTTTTTTTGCTAAGAAAAAACATGTCAATGAAATATTGAAAAAAATTGACAAAAAATTATGAAAAATAGAAAATCAAATATCATAATACTTAAAAATAATCAGACTACAGAAAAATTGAACAGAAAATGGGAAAACAAAGGCGGCCCATCTCAGGCTCCATCGCATGATGCTTATGAAAGACGTTATTAATAAATAAAAATAAAAATAAATAATTGTATTTTATTAACCATTTTTCCCTGTAAGTATAATATTGAAATTTGAAAATATTTACCTGTCCACATCTGCCTAACACGGCTCCATCGATTATGAATGACATCGAACCCACCGGTGTCGGTAATTAGTATCCTAATAAAGTTGCGATTGTTTTGTGATATGATAATCTAGTTTAGGAATATTTTTGGCTACAAATGTAGTTTAGGAACATGATAATCATGTTATCATCACGTAGTGGAGAAATTAAATCATCCTACTACGTAATGTTTTAACTCTCTCAGTCTAAAATTTTTCTGATTAAATTTAACGACCAATCATCGCATGCACTAATTCTGTTAATTTAGCACCAACAACTAGGATGAATGGGTGGGCCGAGCATGTTTGTTAAGAAAAAAACCGATATCAAACTCTCAAATTTTTCCAGGCTTGAGAAGTCTCAATTTAAAACGCAATTAACATATATATAGAAATTCATATTATAAATAAATAAATAAATTTATATATATCCCAAAAAATTATGCCATTTTTATTAGTTAGAAATATAATCAGAAAAATGTTTCACACTATTAAAAAAGTACACTTGAAATCATCTATATCAATTATCACATAGTCATACATGGATGGATTTATATAATTTTGCTGCAAAGTGTTCATAACATTCATAATGACTTTGCCTCGAGGTTATTTATCGTAAAGGTTATATTTAGTTGAAGTTGTAGGCGGGTTGGCGGCGGGCTCGATTTTTACAAGTTCTCGAAACACACTAGGGTTTTAATTCAGGATGGATTTTTCGAAACATTCTTGGAACAGTTTTCTCGGACTTCATGTTTTCTTATGCTCACCCAATCAAATGACAAGTCGTTAGGCTCAATTTTACTCATCTCATTTTATACTTTAGGCAGTACGTAAACTATTATTTTAAAAAAATTCAATTATATGAAAATAAATACTCTTTAAGGATCCTCATCACATTACAACATCAAACTCAATATAATGTACTAGTGGACAAATTTTTTTGTAAAGTTAATTACTTATTAATATTCATCAATATTAATTTTGAATTTAAACTTGTGTCTCTTACGTTGTTACCTTTATGGATAGGAAAATAACGTGATAATTAAACCCAAAACTGTATGTCAAGTTTGCATCAAGCTTATCAAACGGATAGACAAAATAACGTGATAATTAAAACCAAAACTGCATATCATGTTTGTCATCAAGTTTATCAGATTTTTTTTTTTTTTCAAAAAATCGAACCAGTTCTGGATTACTAAAAAAATAATCAAATATGATCAAAATAACATATTTTTTTCGTTAAATATTATAGTTTGTTCACGGTCTTTTTTTATATGTCGGCATTTCATGGAAAAAAGTATACAAAGTTAACGAGGTAACCATTTATCAGCATTCTGAAAACGTAAATATTCTTCAATAAAAAAAAAATCACATGTTACAAACATGACAATAATGTTGATTATGATGATCACCAACCTTTAACATGACAATTCACCCATTATCAAGTCCTTCCTCAACCAATCACAGGGTCCCATCCTATCTCATCCAAGCAACCCAAACTCAGCAGTTAGAAGGTAATTGAATGGATTATGGCAACCATGGCATAATCACACCCCTTCACTTCATTTCAACACTAACATAATAACATCACCATTGTACATAAGAAGAGCAACATATGCTGCTCAGAGACAGTTGATATATGCACATCCATGATATTCAACTGCAATGCAACAACTTACCTAAAGTTAAAGCCTTACAAGATTATATTACTATTTACCGAGTTGTGGTTGTGGTTTTGGAGGATCAATCATCATCATCATAAGAAGCATGAGAGCTAGTTTTGCATCCGGGAGCACCGGGGTCCTCTGCCCCACAACAATCATAAAACTTGGCAGCATAAGGAGGATCGTCGGGTCCTAATTCATAGTACCTGCAGTATAATATAGTGTTGCTGTTAGAAATTCATCTTCATCACCACCCAACTTTTTTTGCAACATTCATGCTTTGCATTGAAGGAACAAACACCATGGAAATGGATGGACTGATGAACAGATCAAATGAGACATTCAGAGTACCCGTAGTATCTATTTTTACTATTAGCAATTCATCTTCCTCCCTCACCACCCAAATTTTGTGCAAAATTCATGCTTTATATTAAAAAAACGACCACCATGGAAATGGATGAACAGATCAAATGAGACCATTAATAGCACATTAGCACCTGTAGCATGTATTGTTACTATTAGCAAATCACATCCTCACTACCAAGTTTTGTGCAAGATTCATGTTTTACATTAAAAAAGCAACCACCATGGAAATGGATGAACAGATCAAATGAGACCATTCATAGCACCTGTAGTATGTATTGTTACTATTAGCAATTCATCTTCCTCACCACCTAAATTTTGTGCAAGATTCATGCTTTACATTAAAAAAGCAACCACCATGGAAATGGATAAACAGATCAAATGAGACCGTTCATAGCACCTGTAGTATGTATTGTTACTATTAGCAGTTCATCTTCCTCACCACCAAAAATTTGTGCAAGATTTATGCTTTACATTAAAAAAGCAACCACCATAGAAATGGATGGACCAAAGAACAGATCAAATGAGACCATCCATAGTACCTGTAGTATGTAGTTTTACTATTATCAATTCATCTTTCAAACCACCCAACTTTTTTTTGCAAGATTCATGCTTTTTACATTAAAGGAACAACCACCATGGAAATGGATGGATAGAAGAACAGATCAAATGAGACATTCATAGTACCCTAGTATGTATTTTTACTATTAGCAATTCATCTTCCTCAACACCCAACTTCTTTTTTGCAAGATTCATGCTTTACATTAAAGGAACAACCACCGTGGAAATGGATGGACAAATGAACAGATCAAATGAGACATTCATAGTACCCGCAGTATGTATTTTTCCTATTATCAATTCATCTTTCTCACCGCCCAACTTCTTTTTTGCAAGATTCATGCTTTATACATTAAAGGAACAACCACCATAGAAATGGATGGACAGATGAACAGATCAGATGAGAAATTCATAGTACCCGTAGTATGTATTTTTAGGGTTAGCAATTCATCTTCCTCACCACCTAACATTTCTTTTTTGCAAGATTCGTGTTTTTTTACATTAAAGAAACAACCACCAATGGAAATGGATAGATAGATGAACACATCAAATGAGACATTCATGGTACCCGTAGTATGTATTTTTACTAGTAGCAATTCATCTTCCTCACCACCCATTTTTTTTTTTTTTTTGCAATATTCATGCTTTACATTAAAGGAACAAACACCATGGAAATGGATGGACTGATGAACAGATCAAATGAGATATTACTATAGAGAGAAGTTGTGAACTAAATCCCTGTCTTACAAGTTACAACACCACATGCAAAACAGACATCATAATCATTAATGATTGGGCGCGTTAAGTTCCTATACCTGATGATGTGAATGTCCAACTACTTACTTAATAAATCGATTCGTTGGATATAATACAACTGGATACATCTATTAATTGCCATAACCAAATTTCTAGCCCTAAACAGCAAACTGGCGTCCAATCAACAAGAAAAAGTCAGACCAATTACACCATCTGGATAATTCACAATTAGATCGATCTTTACAGATTTTGATAATTAATACCAACCAACGAATATCATACTCGACAGATAACTAGTTTAAATAATTTCTTAAAATATTAAGTGATTGGCTGATACTGTAGTTGCGAATCGGTAGAAATTACTACCTCTTTTGATCATCGTGGCGGCGGCACACGAAGAAGGAAGGATGGAATCTGCAAGAAGACGAAGAATTGGCCGATTGAATGTACCTCTGATGGCACCTCTTGCATGTCTTCTGCATCTCCGTCTCCACTTTCGCCTTCACACTTCCATTTTCCATCTCTCCTGCTTCTTCCACACCCATCTCAGCAACGTAACGATATTTCCATGTAAGAAAAAGAAATTCCTTACCTGGGCCGGGCCTAAACTTCTGTCAGGCCCAATGTAATATTCCTATTCAAATTTATTTAAATTCTTTTTTTTTTGCCAATATTTAAATTCAATTCAAAGTTGCAAATGCAAGCTTCTAAAATTCACAATAAAAGTTAAACAATGATAAGTGGTAAAATAGACGACTATGAGTTTTAAAATCAATTTTGAAGCTTTTAATTGCAAATGCATATTATATTGACACTTATCACAACCAACAACTCTAAACTCCAAAACATAAACTAAAAATATGAATCACCATTAAATCATATATTTATTACATTACTAAAAATATGTTTATTATATTTAACCTATTATATTTATTATCGTAATCAAATAATCAAACCTTCTTTTAGTTTTTTTTTTTTTTTTTTTTTTGCCAACTTCACAATATTCTAATTCAACCGCATTTTTTTATAAAAGTATAGTTAATGAACTTTCTAATAACATACGATTCTATGCATTTGCAAGCTACGGACATTTATTATAACTTAATTAAGAACAAAATATATATATATATTATTCTTAAAAGATATATGTATTATTTTTAATATATTGATTTAAAAGAAATCATATACACAAAACGTGATCAAGTCAGTAACATCGTAACTTTTTATTATTAAAATAAAAGATCGTATATGCACAAGGATCAACAACTAATATATATATAAAAACTTAAAAGCTAGCATTGCTAAATATTCATTGAGAACTAATAAAGTTTTATACAAAATTGTTTCTGCAATTTCAAAACAGAAGCATTAAAACCTTCCACAAGAAAAATTCAAACTCAACTCACTTGTGAACAACTCACTTTACCAGTAATTCAAATTATTCGAAAAAAGTAATCAAGCATTGGAATAGTAAAAATATTCATTAAAAACTAGCATAAAAAGAAAGAAACAAGCACTTATTCATTGCTCGTCAAAGTACAGCTGAGATACATAACATAGAATTATTCTGACACATTAATTAATTCACTTAAAAAGAAAACTTAGAAGTTCAGCAGAAACAAAAATTAAGAATACTCCGAAAGCTCACAACAGAAAGAAAGGTAAATGATATGATAGAAGCAGCATTGTCTACTTCATTGTCGTCATTAACAAACAGCTTAATCCTCCTCCTCAGCTTCTTCTAACCAATTCACAAACGGTTCCAATGCCTTGACAAAGTTTTGCCTGCACCAATTGGACAACCAACAACGACATTTTAACAGCAATTTTCATATTGCAACATGCAAATTTCTCAAAAGCTCATTAAACAATTTGCACAAATAACAGAAAATGACAACATGCAAATTTCTATCACCATTTAACAAAGGGTTAAGAATCTGAAAACAGTCCTAACTATAGACCAATGTGCTAATCCATGTCCCAGATTTAAAATGTTGATTGATATTTGATATATCAACTATCGGTTTATTTTCATTTTTTTCGACTGATTTTGCAATTAAAATTGGCATTTAAGCAAAAAAAAACATAGCATTTTTCATTTTTCCAAAGTATCAGATTTGTTCATCACGGTTTAGGCTTAATTGATTCTTAAAAAAGATGTTTTTGTTCCATCCATTTTAAGAGAAATAATTGGAAATCAACCGACCTAATAGAGTTGAGCAACAAAATAAATTATTTTCCACTTTTCCGAAGTATCATGGTTTAAATTTGATGCTTAAAAAACAAGTTTTTGTTCCATCAATTTTAAGAGAAATAAGTGGAAATCAACACTGAATATCGACATTTTAAATCTGGAACAGTGATTAGCAACGTGACGAGACTGTTTTTAAGTTCTTAACCCTTTAACAAATCATAAGGAGCTAGTGATTTGTTTATAAATAAAAGTTCAGCTAGAAATTTGTCCAAACCATCAAAGTTCTGCTAGCAAGTTGCTAATTAACCTTATTATATAAATCATTTACGCACCTTCCTTTAGGGTTGGTACCCTTGCGGAACCAATGAAGGATAGTATCCTCGGCAAGAACATCCTGATCATACAGAGTTCGGACTATCTCAGGGAACAGCTTCATCAGCTTTGCATCCTCATAGCATTGAACTTGCACTTTGTATATGAGCTCTAGCTCCAGCTTCCCGTTCGTACAGAATGCATGCAGTAGCTTGGCCCATGTCTTCACCTGCATTACCCCATCACCAAATTTAACAAATTTGAGTTTTTTTTACACTATACCTTACTTTTAAGTAAAGAAACCCAACTTTAGTGTAAAACCGATAACATAATACGAAGAAACAAATAGCGAACTGATTTTGAGGCTGACCTGGCGCAGTGCTGCATTTACATTCTGCTGCTGATTCTTTCCGGACCACTGAACAGCATCCATAAGGACATCCCATAAGATCCTCACAATTTCAATCTCGGGAAGTTTTGCATCTTTGACATTCTGTTTCACAGTGTCAATGACTTCAGCAACATCAGCTTCTTCTGCGATCTGGGTGGTTAGGACACCTTTCATTTCTTTCAGCTTCACCTCAAACATTTTCTTCTCATTGTATTCCACAAGTGCTGTCAGCCCTTCTTTGCTGAAAACAATAGAAATATCAGTAACTTACAATTATAAATTACAAAACTAAGACCTATCAGATATCAATATACGCAAAATAAAAAACTTTCAATCAATATGCTTTCTTATGTCTAACAAAGAGGTATTCATATACTTACTTAAAATGGTCAGCAAAGCATTCACTAGTTCGCTTTGCAGGTGGGAAAAAGTCGAGAAGATTGTCCTCCACTTTACCCCGCTTCAGTATCGAAATCAAGTCATCAAGACTGTTATCAACCAAATACTCCTTGAAGAAATCAGTAACGAAAGAGAGCACTAGCCCTTTTGCCACAAGATTGTCTTTGAGAAGCGGCTGGAACACAGTCTCTGGTGGAAGCCCTGATAGCTTCTGGGAGAATGCCAGGGCTGTGAATATAGCCAGCTTCTTCCTTTCATCTTCCTCGAAGAGTTCCAGGGACTGCAGGAATTTTTGCATGACATTTTCGAGATTCTTAATGAGAAATGGCTTCCTTCGCAAGATCTTCTGTATATAAATTACAGACGGTATAATCAATTCTCTTTCAGGCTCACACTCTAAAATAGAGTAAGGGTGGCGCTCGCCCTCCTCCGGTTTGATTGTTCCAGCTTGTGTTCTTCCTCCAGTGAAAATGACCTACATTCATAAATCAACTCGTTAACAAACCACTCCCAAAAGAAAGATTTTTAAGATACGGGAACTATAAAATTAACAATTAAAACCACCATACACACAAATCAGTTTTTTTTCTGGTCACATCCTTTTTCTTACTCCACGGACACTAAAGCAAAATTTAGAGAGAGATTAAATGTTGTATTTTAAGAATGCCTGCCTCAAAGAAGGTGTCGCCGTATCTTGAGAAATTCAGCTCGGAAGACTCGATACTCTTGATGACAAGTTCCTACAGAAAGAAAAAATTTGTTTAGTAGATTGCAAGAAAGCTTTCCCAACCTTGCTTGTCATTATCATGAACAAGAACTATATACATGAGCATTTTAAGAGACGTGTTATATTACCAGATCACCAGCATTATCCAGGTAAATCTGGACCACTGCATCTGCAAATGATGCAGGGTCCAACGGAGCTGCAATATTCCGTTTGCGGGTCTTAATCCGCGCACCACTGTTAGACAAATGAGAGAAGATGTTAGAAATCTTAAGTGATTCATTAAAAGAAATCTTCAAATGCAACTTCAATGAGTTAATAGCATCTATTCAGCTGTGCTTCAAAGTTAGGAAGTTTAGTCTTTGAATATCTAATGTGCATATGGAGAGAAGGGTGTTACTGACTTGAGCTAGACCAACTACATGATATTTAACAACATATATAGACGTGTGTTTTAACTTACAAGTTCCAACTGTATCTATCGTTTATAGCCAAGTAAAACTTATTAAGAGCAATAAAGTTTAAATAACATCAAGCGATGTCCCATCACCAGTGGTTAAGAACCACAGTCACAAACTGAAACTATGTACTAGTACTTCAACATAATATTTCAGGTGAGGAATTCAAGATCCAAAAAAATGTAATATTTCAAGATTCAGACAAGCAGTTATCTTCTCCATCCAAAAAATAAAGTATATATATATATATATATATATATATATATATATATATTGCATAAAATATAGGTTGAATTACAGCGGTCACTTTTGACTAAGCTAATTCTCTATTATGCCTTTTCCAAGGGAGCTATTGCTACACCAGGGGCTATCTAACAAAGCACAGAGAAAATAAACATTACGAAAAGACAGGTGGGAAGCAAAAGCAAACAAACTACCACTTGAGAAGACACTAAGAAAGATGAACATCAATTACAGGATATCCAGATAAGATGTAGCCCAGATAAGAGGTGGATGAATACATACCCGAGAGTGGGTTTCTCCTTCGAGCTGCACAATAAAAACAAAAAATTTGAGAACAAACTTATTATGTAAACAGATCATGACAAATAATAAGGTATAAAAACACGTTCTTGAAGAAAATTTAGTGAAACTGGGGAACTTGATAAACAGTATATATCACATTTAAACAGGTACTGATAATAGATCCTAAGATATACTTAAAAAACATAGAAAATTCTGAATTTCAGTATATTTGTTATCTAATCTAGTAACATATAAAGATACAGCTAACCACCACAGAACTATGGCCCAGCTCATAAATCAAAACCTATTACACCTATTCAATGAAACCTATCAGATAACCGTAACAAGCAGTAATACGATTAAATTACCGCCTTTACTGCTCAAATATTCAACCAATTAATTAAGAAATCAAAGCGGTCGCAATTAGTAGCGTAGTCGAGGGGTTCGGTGACCAACAGCAAAAAAAAACACAGCAACGTCCATCAATTAATTCAATTCATGCATCAAATTCATGTAACTAGCACAAAAGACTTATCTTTAGGCCGATTCAAATTATTACGATGTGACCAAAAAGGTAACAGCGTTTTTGGTAACAGATCTGGCACCGCACGCAGAGAAACCAAAACTAAAACAATATAGATCGAGAGAGAGAGAGATGAATACCTCATAAACCAAGACAAGATGAGATAAAAGAGAAGACGATCCTGAGAGATTGCGGTGCTTCGGCTTGAGGAGGGAGAGAGGGAAGAGGAGAAGCACAAGTGGAAGAGACTGGTTATGAGGGAAAGATGAGGGTTCGGGTTGTTGATTAGAGTTCTGAGAGTTTCACGTTTTACAAAAAATATACCTTTATTTTAACTATTTGAAACTTTGATCTCTTTTCTTTATCTCAATTCTCAACAGTAGGGTTGAACATTTCTTGGGGTAAAAAATTTATTATTGTAATATGTTAACGGATTACGAGTACCCGCGAATTATATATAGTACGGGTCCGTTGATCCGCGAATTATAGTACGGTCCGGGTCTAGCGATACTCACCCAACACAAGTGTATATATATATATATATATATATAAAACTTTGGTAATACGTATTTGAATTTTGAGTTAAATTTGTTATTTGTGATTCGAATTTGAAGTTCAATTTGGAGTAAAATTTGTTATTTGAAATTCAAATTGGATTAGTAATAATAGATTACATTTTTTGTGGAGCGACCCCCCCGCCACACGAGAGTATGAGACGTTATAAAACTCTAATCATTTATAGTTATTATTAATATAATAAGTGTTAAAGTGTCTTTTTGTGCCACATGTTTAACCACTGTTGATTTTTTGTGTTATAAGTTTCATTTTATAGCTTTTGGTGTCATATGTTTGAGAGGTTGTATGTTTTTTTGTGTTTATGTTAGTCAACCGTTAGTTTGACCGTTAAATACTTTTATTTAATTAATTTAGTCATCTTCCTTTGTTAATATTTACAATTTAGTCCCTACGGTTTGCTCCATTCACTGCGCAAGGCCTCCAGCCACCACCCACCACCCACCACCACCCAAGGCCGCTGACGGTCACGAATCAGAGCTGGCGGCCATGAAACGGACCGGCCACCATCAATTGGGCCAGCCACCACCCCAATTTGTGTGGCCGGCCCCAATTGGTGGTGACCGGTCCGTTTCATGGCCGATGACGGCCTTGGATGGTGGCCGGAGGCCTTGGGTCGTGACTATAGCAAATTATGGGGACTAAATTGTAAATATAATTCTTATGAATATAAATTTAAGGACTAATTGAACTAAATAAAATTATTTAACGATCAAACTAACTGTTGACTAACGAAAACACAAAAAACTTACAATCTTCCAAACATATGACACCAAAAGCCTACAAAATAAAACTTATGGCACAAAAGATCATTTAACCATATTATTAATAATGATATACATTTATGATTTTCTTCTTAAATCTTTCATTTTAGAAAATTTTATATAAATACTAATAAATTTTCGAAAAAAAAAAATATGCGCATATATTTATTATTTAATAAAAAATAAATTTATGATTAAATTAAGGATTTTTTTATTGAAAGTGCGATATTATTGATAATTAAAACGATTACAAGCTAAGAAGCGAAAAGCAACCACTATGGGGAAATTGGTTAAAACCCAATGCCCGCCTAGGTAGAGCAGCAGTTGACATAACAAAGGAAACAAAAGTGCCAAGGCAAAAGCCCAAAGTTTGGCAGGTAGTAAACAAACTAACACTCAAGAACGGCCTAGTACCAACAATTATCCCAAACAAAAAAATAATAGCTTGGGGAGTAGGATTTCATCTGATTCAGCAACACAATCAACTTTTCGAAGAAGAAATGCAACTTCCTGAAAGGCGACTTACCTAACAAAGGCTTTGCGTGACAAGGAATACTATACAAGAAACATAGTAAAGATTAAATTAAGGATAAAATTAATAGTTTGCATGTTACCATCATGTACATGCTTATAACAATGCATGCAACATAAATATATATAATTAGCATATTAATAAAATAAAAAAAAGTAGCGCATTAACCGAAAATTATTATTCCTCGCTTCATAATTTTTTTTTAAAAAAATCATCTATATATTTGTACGTTAAACCACTATACCATATACATTAAACTATGACGGGTGTGCAATTTCTAAAAGTTGTATTTTACTCGATTCTTTGGATTTGTTTCTACTAGTTTGTGGGGAAATCATGTTAGACAACATGATTTGGTGATTTTAAATAATAAAATTTCGGGTTTTTAGCTTGAGAAATTAAGAAAAATAGCAATTCTCTAAATAATTCCGTGAAACTTGATGGATATGTTATTAGTGCCACTAATGATATATTAATATTCCTACAAACTTTGAAACGGTTCCGAGATTGTTGCGCCGACAGTGTAATCGTTAGGCTAATTTGATTTTTGAATAATATATAAATATAAAATTGTAGTCATGCATCTTATAAAACTTCATATTTATATTACGAAAAAAGATTTTGAAGTGGACTTCACATCCATTAAACCTTAAGGGGGTGTTTGGATGGATGTAATGTGTGACGTAATCCCACAATACTTCTCACATTACATCAACATTATGTTGTTTAGCAAACCAAACGATGTAATGTGAACTTTGTAATGTAATGTGCATTGTAATATGAGATTATGACGGGTTGGTCAAAACCCGTTGACTTCCCCTCTCAACGTAATGTGAGATTACATCCGATTTGGATGTAATGTGAGATTACGTCCAACATTACGTCCAACATTACGTAGTGTTTTATTATTTTATTAATATTTACTAATTAATTATTTTCTCTCACACTTTTTTATTTCTTTATTTTTTTATTTTTAATCTATTTCACTCATTTATTTTTTAATATATTCCTCCGTTAATTATACAGTTGAGTTTGTTTTTTTAGTAATTAACCTAAGCTGAACTGGGTCAAATCAGCAAAAAGAACAGACATTTTTTTCCCCATTTCTGTACCTGCAAACGTCGCTTGATCAAGTCTATGGATTGCGCAATTGCAGCGGCGTGACTCTTCCAATCACCTTCGCCCTCATCAAGAATCAGCCATTGGCTGGAGAATATTTTCTCCACTGTGAGTCCATTGGAAGTGGAGGCTTCAGTGGCTGCAGGTGACTGAGTTCCCATAAACCTAAGAGCACTTTCAATGGGCAAATTTTGGTGGACATTTGCTTATGTGGATGAGACATTTTATGTCTTTACCACTAATTGTCTTTCTTCATCTTATTCTCTTTCTTCTAAGTTGTCCATGGACATTTCTATATTTATACTATCTCTCCAAATTTTATTGGTTTATTTAGTATCTCTCCATAGTTTATTAGCTTCTTTATATTATATAAACATTTTAAAGTGTCTTTACCATTGTATGAGATAAAGACATTTTAAATTAAATTTGAAAATTAATGAGGTGGAGATGACGTGGCTCAAAATGGGAACTAAAATGTCCTTAACTATTGTGGATGCTCTAAGACCCCCTAAATTCAAGAACCGATGAGCAAGAGCTGGAAAGGACTCGTTTGGCCGCGATGAACTAGGGTTTGATCCAATTAAGGTCTTTAGCAATTTGGAACTGTTCGTATTGAACCCGTCAATGCTATTCCGCGAAGGGACTCGTCTAAGATGAGGTGAACCTGCTGTAGCTGAATCCGATTCTGAAAGAAAAAACAGCAGGCACCGAATATAGTTTGTCGAAAATCTGGAGCTTTGAGAAAGAAGAGATGATCCTCTGCTGGATCGTCTCAGCAGAGCTACTGGCATTCTTGAGGGTTCTCTGTTCTCTCGTGGATACTGTTAGATTTTTTTAGGTAGCAAGTCTAACAAGCAAAGTAATGGCAGTTAATTCTACATGTCAGGTCGGGAACTATTAAACAGGTACTGATTATAGATCCTAAAACATACTTCAACATAGAAAATTTTAAAGTTCAGTATTATTTTTTTATATATAATACAAGTGTTATTTGCAATTTTTTTTTTCTAAAAATCTATTGGGAGTAGTGAACCTAGAGAGCAATTGATACTTTTTAACCGGTACCACATTTAATAGGTTTTTAAAAAAGAAAATCATAAAAATAGTTACACTTGTAATATAATTATATTTTAAAAAATAATTTATTCTTTTTATAACTATTATGCATAGTAAATTTCATAGGTTGATTTTTATTCATTTTTACGATAGTGAGCGTAATAAAGGTAGGAGGAAGATGATATAAAATTTATTTTAAAATTCTTAATTAGGAATACTTTATATATATTTGATAATTCTTGTAGTAATTAATGATGAGAGAGCAAAATTAATAATCTCATCTATTATTCTCTACGTTTGCCAAAAAAAAAATCTATTATTCTCTACATGATGTCATTTATGTCTATCCTAACATATGTGAGTTGTTAAATTTTTATTGGTTTGGTCTAACTTCCTTTGCCTATATATTACGTCCCTCAACATTTAATCAATTCGTAATTTATTACATTTTGTCAAACAAATCACTTAACCGGCCTCGAGGCTCGTGGGCACTTAGGCCTTTCTCACAATAGGCCTTTCATAGGTTAAATTATATCCTTTATATCCGATAGAATATGATAGAAAAACTATCAAAATTTAGTAGATAAATAAACAAGTATATATTAACTGTTACGTAGATTTTAGCATCCACAATAATTTCACTTAAATTGTATTTTTTTAAAGTTAACACGTAGACATTTATGTATATTTAAGTAATACATAAAGTTAAGACACACGTAAACGGTAAACAACAATTGCTCTGCAATCGTATTATTTAAATATATTTTATTATTAAATTTTCAAGCAACCACCAATAAGATATTAGCATTAATTATAAAAATAAATTTTATAAATAAAAATTGGTTACGTAATACATAGTGCATTACTTACGTTTAAGGAATATGTTAAATAGGTCCTACTTTTAAGGAATTCTATGTAAACTATTATAGCGCATTTTTATACATTTTACATAAAAAATAGGGTTAATAGGTCTTTTGGTTCATGATGTTTGACCACTTTTGGGTTTTGTTCCATGATGTTTTTTTTTTGCCTAGTTTTGGTACCATATGTTTGCAGATTTTTCTAGTTTTGGTCCGACTGTTTCATTCCGTCCATTTTTTCCGTTAGGTGATATGTGCATGTCACGTGATCCACCCTAAACTTTCAATTTTGTTCAAATTTGGGGTATTGACACCCTAAACCTAGTTCAATTCGGGCGAATTGAACTAGGTTTAATGGGTCCAACTTGAGGAATTGACACCCTAGACCTAGTTCTATGGGTCAATTTCCACAAATTTGAACAAAATTGAAAGATTAGGGTGGATCACGTGACTTGCACATGTCACTTAACGGAAAAAATGGACGAAATGTAACGGTCGAACCAAAACTAGAAAAATATGCAAACATATGATACTAAAACTAAGCAAAAAAGAAACATCATGGATCAAAACCTAAAAGTGGCCAAACATTATGGATCAAAATACCGGTTTAAAAAAATATATTAAATCAGATTTAAGTAATATGCTGTCAATTCTAAAGCGTTAAAATAAAGCGCCCCTTAAAGTAAAATAGTCGATCAGCTGTTTTTTTTATGCCCGTCCAAATCACGCATTTAACTAGGGTGATACCGGACCGTTTTTTTTTTTTTTTTTTTTTTTTTCCGGTCAGGTATTTATATTTTCGGATCGTTTTTTTTTTTAAACCTCACAAAAAATGAGTGTGAAAATAAAAATTAACTGTCGGTTAGTAGTATGCTTTTTTCGGTTCTTTTAGTGTAAACTGGAAATCCAAAATTAGTAATTAACATTTAAAATTATTGTCATTTCATGGACTATATCAAACCGAAATAAATTATAAAATAAAAGTAAAAAAATTATATTCATATAAGTGCCTCTATATAATTTATATTAATCTAATTAATTAATTATACTAATTAATATCAACTTTGGCCAAAAAATATAATAATAATATCAACTAATATAATATATATTTAATTAACATAACACATTTGATTCGGTCTCACAACCATAAAGCTTAAAATTCGAACCCACGAAGTATAGTAAAAAAAAGCGACATACTGAGTATTTCAAATTGGTTTTTCAGACCGGTTCGGTTAGATTTTCACCGGTTTTTTTGGGAACAACTACATTTTAGTTTCACCCCTAGCATTCACCCTAAAACAAACAGTTTCTTCGGTCACGAAATTCCGAACAGTTATCGGAAAATACTAAACATGGAAAGAAAATGACGGTAGTTGTCCCTAATTAACTCTAGACAACCAACTAACAACATGTTTCTTGTTGTTGTAACCTTCATTGAATGTGATAGAATGGAACTTCTTTTCCAATTTTGCTTCAAAACAGACATGAAGCTTGCAAGTTTGGTGTTTGTCTTTGCTAAGTAAGTTCCGTCGTATGAAAGATGAAGAAATAGCGACTAATGTAGTAATGTCTAATTTCCCCATGCACATGCATGATTTTTTTTTTTAATAAAATAAAAGAGAATAAATTAATTATGAATATAGACCATACAACATTACAATAAATTACACCCTAGCAAATAGTCATAGCAATGCAGTGCTTCTATAATCATTAATCGCAGCGAATTAAGAAAATTGAGGTTTATCCAAATAACACAAAGACGTCTATTAATAACTTTTTAAGATATATGGCAAAAAAATATATTTTAAAATAACACAAAAAGATGACACGTGCATGCATGATCTCTTTGCTACTCTTTTAAAGTTATCACAACGGGGCGTGAAAATTATAATACATTCCCGTATCCGTAATTACATTATGTTTGCTATTGAATGGAAATATTTTAAATATTGAGATAATAATAATAATTATAAATCAGAAGTGGCCAAACAAATTAAACTATATATGGTAAACTCTCGCATTTTAATTAAACTAAATATTGCAAAGCTACGTAGATGCCGATCAATAAAGGAAGGGACAACAGAGTGCCAAACACCACTCTGCAAACAACAAACAAACAAAAAACCAAATATTATTATTATAGCTAGTGGAACTTTATAAAATATTAAGTATTAATTAATTAAGATTGTTTTATTATTAAAAAAAAAAATAGGGAGTACTTACGCAGTGCTTATGACCGTTGCATGTAGTCCATATTCTTTAGCATAGACGAATGAGGTTATTGATTCCGGTAGTGCCGCCTGTAATTTCATTATTATTGTTATATATTAAATTCGGAAAATGATTACCTTTCTAAAATTATCGCTGTTTCAAAGAGTTTTAATGCTTCTTTTAGTAAATTTTGAAATGGTCGTCATATTTTGAAAATTGTGTTAAAAATTCTATATATATAGTTCTACTAATTAATTATTAATTTATATTACCTGAACGATAGCCATGCATAACACCGTACCACGTAGACCAAACCCGTAAGATGTCGCAGCCATAATGGCGGGTCCTACTATGAATTTTAGGACCATACCCACCGCGGCGGGTCCCATCCCACACGCAAGGACCTTCTCCTGCGTTGCTATGAAGATACCTAAAAAAACACATTTTTAAATTATCATCATTCTTAATATATTAGAATAAGGGTTAGTAATCAAATTGCTACCCGAACTTTAACTACTTTATAAATTACTATATAAACTTTAATTTTTTAAAATTTTAATTTCAGAGCAAATTGGTACTTCTGTTTCAATTCCCGTCAATTTGGATAGAAAATGAACATGTTTCCACACGTGGGGTCTTTTCATGTGCATCCAAGATGAATTCAAACATAAATTGAAATTATTGCAATGAAATACCTTCAATTGTGTCCTTTTGAGCAATTGAATGTATTTCGTTGCAATACTTTCATTTTATATTTGAATCTATATTGTGTACACATAGAAAGACCCCGCGTGTAGAAAACATGCTCATTTTGTGTTCAATCTGACGAAAATTGAAATATAGGTAACAATTTGCTTTAAAATTAAAAGTTCATGTAACCAATTTTAAAAAATTAAAGTTTAT
Source organism: Clarkia xantiana subsp. parviflora (assembly GCA_036873135.1). Taxonomy (NCBI): domain Eukaryota; kingdom Viridiplantae; phylum Streptophyta; class Magnoliopsida; order Myrtales; family Onagraceae; genus Clarkia; species Clarkia xantiana. The sequence continues at coordinate 21,867,791 of JAPTYO010000003.1, forward strand.
GTAGAGTTCGAGTAGTAATTTGGTTACTAACCATTAATATTATTACTTTATATATATAATATCTCATTAAGAAGATTAAAATAAAATACTTCGTCTATATTATTTGTTGAAGTCATGATGGTGAAGTTAATTACCAATATTAAACATGGCAGTGCCAGTCCCGGCCCTGGCTAGTATCTCCACGGAATCGTCCATAACATTTGGCATCTTGATATGCAACCTGCGGTACGTACAAGTTAATTAATGAATTTAATAATACCTATTTATATTATTATTTTTACTATATAATAATATATTATTTTACTTCACCAAATATATTTTTTTAATTTTTTTATTACACTTTGATTTCTATTTTTTTTGTTAACCTTAACCGTAGTATATACAGAATTATATATCTTTTAACTAAATTATCAGTGAAGCAAACTAATTAAAAATAAAATATAACCACACTAATCTCAAATTAATAACTATCTAAATTTTTCATTTATATATATATTCACAAAGTGTCTTATGAGCCCATAAAAAATTCATGTTTAATCCACACTTAGAAGAGTGTCTCATTCACAATGTTTAAAATCGAGTTCAAGAGACCAACCACTGAAATGGTAATTTATCAATATTTTCTAATGTTATTATTTTTGTGAGTTTTCTGCTAAATGTCCTAGAGCATCCACAATGGTTTTACATAAATTGTATTATTTAAAGTTGCCACGTAGACATTTATGTACACTTTAAGTAATACGTAAATTTAAGACACGCGTAAAAAATATTTTATCTGCAATCGTATTACCTAAATATATTCCTTAAATATATTTTATTATTAACTTTTCCAACAACCACCAATAAGATATTAGCATTAATTATAAAATGAATTAATTTATAATAAAAAATTGGTTACGTAATACATAGTGCATTACTTAAATTTAAGGAATGCTTTATGTAAAAACATAAATTTACGTGTGGGTCCCATCTTTAAGGAATGCTATGTAAAACCACTGTAGATAGTTTTTGTTGCTTTACTTAAATAAACATGTAGGACCCACGTTTACGTAATCTTTACGTAATAGCACTGTGGATGCTCTAACATACATATAACTAATTAAAATAATCTACACACAATAAGTCAGTCCATAAAAGGCAAAATACTGACTAAAAATATATTTTCATTTTCATAAATCTAACGGATTTTGACCCGGAATTGTCTAAACCCTAAACCGTTACACTACATGGTTTCCTAGTATTACTATTTGAATGTCTAAAACCCCTATTCTCCAGCTTGAAAGTAGCTAAGTTGAACAGAATATGTCTAGCTACATCTAATAATAAAAAATCCACTATTTTTCTAACAAAAAAAAAAAACCCAAATACTTTATTAATCAGACGGAATATATTTCTTATTTAATAAAATAAAATAAAAACGTTACTTAACGTACCAGTGCGCCGCTAAAGCCCATGCAACACCCAAAACGACGGCGTACACGTTAGGATTCACGGCGAGCTTCAACCCGACCACCCTCACAAACCCCCAACTTGACCGCCTCCGCCCGCCCTTCTCCGCCACGACGCCACCTTCCTCTCCGCCGCCCTCGACATCGCCGCCCTTCGCCGGAGACACCACCGCGTTCTCCATCTGCGCTTTCCGGTACTCGAGAAAAAGCAGAAACAGCGGGAACCAGATAAGCGACTGCACCACCGACAACTGCACCACCAGATCCACTCCGGCGGCACCGTACATCGGGTTCATCACCGGAACTCCGACCACTAACAAATTCGTAAGGGTGCATAACGAGAACGCCGTCATGCACCAGCTCATGTTCGCTGCGGGCCCACGGCCGAACCGGGCCCACGCGGCGAGGGCTAGTAATGTGAGTAGTTTAGCGACGGCGTCAGCTCCGACGAGGCTGTAGTTCATGAGGAAGGGGTCGCAATTGGCGGTGAATCGGAAGGTGAAGAGAGGTAAGATGAAGAGACAGATGAAGCGGTTGATGCCGTCGCACTGGTCGGCGTTGAAGAGGTGCCAGCATTTGACGGAGCTGTAGCCGAGAGCTAGGGCTACGTATAAGGGGACCATGCTGGAGATGACGTCTAGGATTTCGGAGAAATCGATCGCCATGGTTTTGGGTTAGGGTTGTTCTGAGAGAATGTGATGATGATGATGAAAAAGAGGGTTTTGATAGAGGCTTATTGCTTTGAAAGCACGAATAGTGGGAGATATTTATATTGCGAAGAATGATATATAGGGATCGGTGATATATATATGGTGTGCGAGTTATTATAAATAAAAAACAAATATGATGATTTTATTATTATTTATTATTATGAATATTGAATTAAAAAAATAGTTTAACGGGTCAGACTTTTTATTATACTAGATTACTGCTTTTATGAAATTAATGTATATGCTCGTTGTTCACTAAGTCTAGTAGTAAAAAATCTTATAACTTGAACAAAAGAGCTGAACACGTTACGCAGCAGGATAGACATAAGGTCACCACTAATACTCATATATATATATATATATATATATATATATATATATATATATATATATATATTTGCAAAAGAAAGGGTTATTGATTTTAGTCAACAAACAGTGGGCTTAGCTAGCTACTGTAATTAAAATTTGATTTTTCAGCTGTTAGATCATGAGAAATAATGCATCAAAATTTTAAAAAAATAAATAAAAATAATTAATATTTTTTATATAGAGACGTGTTTGATGTAATGACAGAAAAATCGACTAATTGCAATCAACTTGGTTTTAAGCGCACCATATTAATAAATAAAACTTTTTTTTTTTTATATTAGTTTTAGAGCTTTCCAATAAAAGAAAACAAAGTTTAGTTCCTCTTGTCTTGTTGATACATGCACTGCACTAATTTGAAAACGAATTGAAATCTTAATCATTATGCATCTTCTTTAAAAGAAAAAATTAGTAACTCTATAGAGAAAAAAAATATATCTAATAATAGTTGGATCAACACGTAAAACGAAATGTATTTTTAAAGATGTATCAAGTTCACATCCCGTTAGAAACGACTCATTGGAAGGATTTTAACCATAAATTTTCACATGTCTTTAATTCACTAGCTCAGTCAAGTTTTTTGTCTTTATTAGACAAATTACCCACACGATTCGTAAAAAAGTAAAAAACACATCAAATTGTCAGATGATGTTTGTACAATCGAATGAATTACTAACTGATATTTAGTCAGTTTAAAAAGTTACTAATTATTTTCTGCATCATATACGCAACACTTAAATAATTATTATATCCAAAAAATATGAAAATCTTAACAAAACTAACAAACTATACACGTATAAAACCCGAACCAATAAAACGGTTAAAAAAACTGAGCATTAAGATAAGAAAAAGCGGGCAGCCCATATGCAATTGGTTTACTTACGTGTACAACTTTGTTAGTGTTAGTGGGCTGAAAACTATTGGCCCGTAACAGAAAAAAAGACTTCTTCTTTGCTTTCCTTTTCGGCTCACCGTGGTTTAGGGTTTATGGAAATTGAAGAGTTTGGGGAAACATGATATCCATTCATAGTTTAATACCACTAGAGCTTGCTAGCTAGTCACCACTACATTCAACTGCCATGACACATTGACATGGAAAGGGCTAACAAACAACCTATCACACTCACAACTTGCAAACTCATGAAATATTCGATGTTAATTAGTAATTTGCTAGCTGAACTTTAGAGTTTTGAACAACTTATTAGTTTTTTTAGACGATATGATAATATATTGAAAATATTTTCTCAGATATTTAAAAAAAAAATGAATAGAAAAAATAGTATTGGTGGAGTGAAAAGATTTGAATAGAGAAAATAGTATTAGTGGGGTATTAATTAACTAAAAAAACCACCCTATGGTTTCCTGTTTTATAATGTTGAGCCGAAATCAAATATTGATTCCTTACTTTTGATTTGGTGGAGTTCAAAATGCAATCCAGCAAATTATCCACATACCAAACAACTTACTTCCAATACTTCGTCCTTTTCCAGTTTCTCATAAATAATGATTTATCTAACATCAAAAGGTAGGAATCTTATTTGAAATTCGTAATTTTTGTGCGCATCTTAATAGAATGATAACAAATTATCCTCGATAACAAATTGGAAAAGGATATTCATTTAAGGAATTATTATGAGATTATGTGTTATTTAATTAGCAGTGGTAAGTTTGGCCAAAAAAAAAAAAAATTAGCAGTGGTAAGTTCGTGGTTAAGAGTGTGTATTTTCATATGGTTTGGCTTCGAAGTCTCAAGTTCGAAACCTCACCCCGTAGTGACTTAATTAAAATATCAGGCCTCGCCTGACACACATACCGCATCAGGCATATAAAGAGGCGAATATAACTGGACTTAACTGACCAACCTTTTAACTATACTAGACTACTACATATCCAACTATTTATAAATTATCAGATACCAGTAGTTTAGTACCACTCACCAGTCATCAGTATTATATCTTGCCTGACACACATACAATGTCAGGTACAAGTAAGTTTTTTTTTTTTTTTGTGAAAGAAAAGGAATGGGCTAGTAGTGGCGACCCAATGCCCATCCCGCTACGTAATGTCCGGACTTTCGTGTTCAGTTTGCGAGCATATCATACTTATGAACAACCAGCGCATGCACTGGCCCCACCAGCGCATGAACAACGTAGCACCACCAACAGCCTAGTATAGTCGAAAGGCCGGCCCGTTTGGTACGAGTCTTCCTTTCCCCAGGAAATGATTTTAATCAAGTCGCTGGGGGGATTCGAACTCGTGACCCCGGAGCCAAACCACATGGGAGTCAGCGCTCTCAACCACTAGACCACAACTGCTGGTGACCAAGTAAGTTGACTTAACAAGCTCATTGTTTGTTTCTTTTCATTTCTAACTATATATATATATATATATATTAATTGTTTGCTTTTGTTTCATTTTTCCTCAAATATTCAGTGTTACCATTATAATATATATCTTATGATTACTTTTTTAGTAAATAGAAAAAAAATTCTTATTCAGTAAAGTTTTTTGTTGTTTGCCAAAAGAAGTAAAGTTGTTTTGGTAAAATAAAATGTCATTCCTCCATTTTAGAATTTATAATAATATAGGAAAAATCTAGTTTTTTTTTTTTAAAACTTGATTTTTTTTAAGAATTCATCTAATTTACAAATATTTTGAAAAATAATTAAAGGTGGCGCTACTTCAGAACACTATTTAAAAAGAAGATGGTTTTAATCAAACTGGAATATTTAAATTTAATCTAAAGAAATATAAATCTACTTGATTAAATTAGATAATGACATTGTTTAAAAAAATAGGAAAAAATGTCAATAACCAACACTATATCCATTACAAGTTTACTTTTTATGAATGATGATTATTTTAGGTGTAGACTAAACATGCTACGATGATTGTTCTCATGATGAGCGTAACTTAGGACACCTAGCGACAAACCAAAAAAATATGTGCAAATCACGTGACTGTCCTAAACTTTTGATTTTGTTCAATTTAGTCACTCGAATATATTCCTAACTTTTATTTTGTTTAATTTAGTCATAAAACTTTAAAATTGAACCCAATTGAACCCAATTAACCTAGTCGGACCTAGTTTAGGCCTGGGTACGACATTAGGTTGGGACTGACTGGGTTTGGCGACTCCGACCCAGGGTCAGACCTAGCCCTAGCCATGCATATATACTACTAAGTACTAAGGGGTAGAAACCGAAATGTGGTAATCGTGCATGCTTTGTTTAATATAAATATATATATATATATATATATATTTAAATAATTATTTTTTTTTTTGCCTTCATTGGAAGTCAGCGGGGCGTGGCTTTTAAAATTTTTGTAAATAATTTGTTACTTTATTTTAAGGTTTATGTTTGTTTTATAATTTTAAACACGTACTAGATTTGGGGCATATAGTTTATGTGTCATAAGTTTTGCTAAAATAGAGATACCATATGTTGTTGATGTTATGATTCAAATATGATTAGGTTTGACGAGTCTGTCCAGAGCCAACCTAAGGGAATTTGTAGCTTAAAGCTATATTTTAATTTGGGACCTTTTTATTGATTTTTTTAATTCAGACAGTTAAATAGATAATTAAACATAATTTTTTATTAAAAAAATATTTTTTTAAGCTTTCAATTCTTATATTTTTCATAATTATGACAAATGGATAAGTGTTCGACCAAAACAAAAAAATATAAACGGATTAGGGCCTAAAATTCTTACTTAATGACATTAGCTTTGGGCCAACTCTGAGTCTGTCAAAGTGATCCGTTTGTCGAAAAATGTGTAACCCAAACACAACTGATAACGAATCATTTGCAAATCACCCATTAATAGGGCCCATAACTACTTGTAAAAACGAGACCCAGACAGATTATTTGGCATCTATAAGAAGCTTGGCAAGGAAGGAGTTAAATACTAATACTGGTTTAACCGAATGGTAAAAACGAGTTGCGTTTTTAGAAACAAACTAAATTCTAATTCTGTTAAAGATGTAAATGGTTTTTAAGTACGAAATTTTGAGAAGACCAGCTTGACTCGGTTTTGAAATTGTGCATAACCTAGATATATGAGACTTTTCCTCTAAAATCAAGCTCTGACTTCTAATACAAAAATTTAAATGGTCCGAGTCTCTTCCGATTTAATTCCTATATAGAACTTGATGCTCGTATGAGAATACTTGTAACTTACGTTACATATTGCAACGTCAAAGTAATTTCCCCTTCAACTTTTATTTGATAATAGGAAAAATAACATATTTAGTGTCTCATGTTTACCCCATACGTCAATTTGGTCTCGGGATTAAATTGTTAATATTTGATATCCCAGGTTTCAATTATGTTGTCATTTGGTGTCTCCGTCAAATTATGAGGTTAAATTTGACATAACTCAGTCACGTGGCCAGCACGTGACCGAATAAAATTGAAAATGCCCAAATTACCCCCACGGAATCAGGTCACCGAACTCCGCCATAGCAGCTCCGCCGCCGCCCTCATCAACTGCTCCACCATGTACAGATGACGGATCTGACAGATTGCAGCCGCACAGGCCGCCCTGTCCTTCTTCAACGCATATGCGGCCAAACAGAGGACAAGACCGGTGAAAACGAGTAGTACTCCGCACGAGAAACCGATCACATAAGAGTTTTCATTTTTCTCATATTCGTCTGTTTCAGTTGTACGTTGCCCTCATCCTGTGGAGAGCAGCTGCTAGCTGCTGCGGTGGCAAAGTAGATGAGGAGTGGAAGAAGGGCGGTCCAGAGCGGTGGGTGGCCGGAATACTAGGGTGGGTGGCCAGAATCGAAGGTGGGTGGCCGAAATCAGAGGTGGTGGCCGAAATCAGACATGTGGCTTTACAAATATATATATATATATATTGTCTTTTCATCTCAATCTGTCAAAGTTAACCCAAAATCAATCGGAAAACCAAATCGCAACAAAATAGAAACTTAGGACACCAAATATTAACAATTTAATTCTGATACACTAAAGTAACACACTAAATAAGTTCTTTTCCCTTGATAATAATAATAATAATAATAATAATAATAATAATAATAATAATAATGTGGAAAATATACATATTATTATTTAGAACTTAAAAAATTGACACTCTTGTAACTTAAACTTACAAATAGACTCTTTAATTTTTTCTCGAAACACCAATGGAACTAACACCTCAACGTCTTCTCATCAAAACCATACAAACACAAAGCACAACACTAACCAAACCAAACCAAACACAACCCAACTTCAAGAAGACAGAAATTTCAATTTCAGGACTTAGGTTGAGGAATCTCAGAAGGATGCTTTGTGAGTGCAACCAAAATGTCAGCATACCCAACCATACCCACCAAAACATCCTCTTCCTCGTACTCTGCCTCGTCGTCTATGACCCACACGTGAGCCGCTCTGTGGGATAGCATCTGTGTCATCACTGCTGCCAATGAGCTTGTGGCCTTACATGTTAATGGTGCACTCCTCCCTCTGTACATGCTGCTCATACTCGGGTTCCTCTGGTTGCTCAGAAAACCAAAGCTGATGCTTCGGTTGCTGATTGCCTTCATTCTGCTTGATCCCACTCCATTATTGCTCACACCGGCTTCTGGCTTTGAGTTCACCTAATAAAACACACTCCATACCATATTAGAATTCGTCACATATCCGTATTTTTACGCAAAAGAGATCAACATATAGCTATTAATGGTTGAAGAAATCGGTTTTCAAATACACTTCACTTGAAATTGTGTTTATTGTCACTCCACTCCTCATGCGTAGCTTAGCTCGGTTTATTTAGCGCATACTGCCAGATGCCATTTTTCCTTACTATCAGATTTGTTGCTTTCCACTTTTTTCGACTGAATTTGACACTAAAATCGGTGTTTTAAGCAACTATCCCTTAAACTTTTGAAGACCATGCCCAGAAAGATATGAGTCGTAAGTTTACCCCCGAAATTTTGAGATTTAATTCCTCAAAACTTGATATCATGAATCCTTCTGAATATAAATTCCTTGCTTTGTCCATGTCCCTTCACATCTAAGGCCGAGCCCAATGGAAAACCTTATGTCTAAATTAATTTGCATCCATTTTTGTGCCCCAACATTGCAAAACCTTACTCTAACTAATACTACCATTTGGTAAAAAATAAAGGGTTAAGAACCAAAAAGCAGCCTTAAAGGTCATGTTGCAAATCGATATCCCAAATTTAAAATGTTGATATTCGGTGTCCCAACCACCAGATTTGTTACTTTTCACTGATATTGGCGTTAAAATTGGTGTTTTAAGTAGGGGTGGCAATTGTTGACACGACACGACGACACGATCTGACACGGACCTGCTTTTTTTCGTGTCCTGATCTACACGAAAATCTGACCGTGTCTGATAGATCTGTGACACGACTAGACACGTTTTTAGGCAAGTCCGTGTAGATCTGATCTGTAGGTCCACACGATAGACACGCATCGACACGACTTATTTGAAACTTAATATTTATATAAAGCCCAATAATTTTGCCAAAAAAAATATATAATGATCAATAATAATTTTAAAAATATTGCAACTATTTAGTACATTAATCTATTTTAAAAAAAACTTATAATATGATTGTCTGTAATAATAAAAACTTCTATTGGCAAAAAAAACTTATAATATGATTTCATGTGCTAGCTTCAAGATAACTTGAAATTTAGATATCGGCTTATTTTGTTTGTAATGTTCGATTTTTTATATTTAAGTAATTTTTCTTTATGAACTTATTATTTGTATAATGAGAAGATTCAATTATTTCTCAAAATATGATGGTGCTTGATTTAGGATGATTTTGTAACATTTGTAAAAGTTTTTGGGCTAAAAAGTGTAATATTTTTTGGTGTAAAAACAAAATTCCGTGTCTCGTGTCTGTGTTCCGTGTGACACGATATCTGCCAACTCCCGTGTGACACGAGAACTGTCTGTGTCATATTTAAAGTGATCTGTTTAGACACGAGAGATCTGTTGACACGTATGTCACTAGTGACACGACACGAATCGACACGACACGACCTGTTTGCCACCCCTAGTTTTAAGCAACAAAAACCTATTGTTTTCCATTTTTCTGGAATTTCAGATTTGTTGCTCATGATTAATACATATTTGATGCTTAAAAAACATGTTTTTGTTCCGTCAATTTTAAGAGAAAAAATTGAAAATCAACCAATCTAATAGTTAGAACGCTAAATATCAACATTTTAAATCTGGAACAACGATTAGCAACATGACGTATAGTTGATACTAGGGTTAAAGGTACTTTTCATACCACATGTTTGATCGAATGTGGCTTTTAGTACCGGATGTTTAGTTTTGTATACTTTTGGTACCAAACGTTTGAAAAAATGTGGCTTTTGGTACATCCGTTAGTTGGCCGTTAGTTTAGGCCATTAAATGACATGTGCAAGTCATGTGATCGACTCTAAACTTTAATTTTGTTCAATTTTATCCCTCAAATATATTCATAACTTTTATTTTGTTTAATTTAGTCCTAAAGCTTCAAAATCGAACCCAATTGGGACCTATCCCCAATTGGGTAAATTTGACCCAAATGAGGCTATGTCAATTGAATTCGTTTGGTTTATTTGAGTCCGATTTTGAAGTGTTATGACTAAGTTAAACAAAATAAAAGTTAGGAATATATTTGAGGGACTAAATTGAACAAAATTAAAAGTTTAGAGTCGATCACGTGACTTGCACATGTCATTTAACGGCCAAAACTAACGGCCAAATAACGGTTGTACCAAAAGCCACATTTTTTCAAACGTTTGGTACCGAAAGTATACAAAACTAAACATCCGGTACTAAAAGCCACATTCGGTCAAACATGTGGTATGAAAAGTACCTTTAACCCTTGATACTATTTTTAGGCTATTAATCCAAAAATAAAAATGGACTTGGGAAAGAGTCAATCTCAAAAGCTAGCTCAAAAAGTGTACATTTATTCACCCTAATTTATAGATAAAAAGCTAACTCACCTGGGAATCATGGAACAACCTGGGAGCCGTGTTGTCTTCAACACCCATCACAAACTGGCCAGCCGAAAGATTTGCCAGAGCCCAAGCTGCAGCTCCATGATCACATTTCCATAACTTTGCAGCTGAGATCTCACCAACAATCTTACAGTGCCCGTCATCCTCAGCAGCGTCTTCTACAATAGCAATGGCTCGAGGATCCTCTGGACGTTTCTGGATTGCTTCCATGGCGGGCAGAGAAGATTCGATATAAAAGTAGTTGGGATTGATGATTCCGAGGGTGGAGATGGATGTGAGGGGCAGTGGAGCAAGAGCACCGAGGCAGCCAATTATGAAGCGGAACACATCTTCCCTGGAGAGACAGCAGAACTTATCACGGATCGAGGTGCCTGTTGATGATGATGATGATGATGATGATGAGGAACCCAGTCCCATATTGTTGGTTAGGAGGCGGTTGCTGCTTCCATTATTGAAGGAATCTACATTCTTCCTGTAGATCATGGAAAATCGTTTACTCATGCCTTTCCACACAATGCTCTTTGGAACCAGCAGGCGCTTCACTCCGTGCTTCATCATTTCCAACCCATCTATCAGTCTTCCACAAATTATAAAAAGGGTCAGCAAAAAATACAGAAAAAGAGAGCTTATTTAGTCCAAAGAACAGGGGGACAAAGATACTATTTTGGACCTCAGAAAAAAATATTTTTGCATATTGTTGACATGAAATGTTTTAAGAGTAGTTCCGTTTTTTCTTTCTTTTGATGTTCTGAATATTAAGAGCAATTATTAATCAAAAGAAGTAAATGCAGAGCTGGTAAGTCCAGAAAAATCAGCCTAAACATTCAAAACTAGAGAGGGGACCCTATTTATTCAAAGAAACTTTTTTTGGACTTCAGAAAAATAATGTTTTTGCATGCTATCGCGTGAAATGTTTAAGGGGTTAAGAACTTAATCACAGTCCCAACTTTGCACTATGTTGCTTTAAGGTGTCCCATGTTTAAATTATATGTGTCCCAGGTTTTGTTTTCGTTACTTTCTTAGTTTAGGGTCCGTTTCTTCTGTTAATTTTGACAGATTGTGGTCCATGATTCCATAACATTCAACAACGAGAGCATTTTAAAGAAGAGAAGTGAATAAAAGGGCACTTAAGCTTTCCTAACTTATGAGTTCAATTCAACTTAATTGGCATAAGTAATCATGAACTAAAGAAAACACATCCCAAATCCGTCAAATTTAACAACAACAAAAAACCGGACGGAAAACCAAAAAACAACGAAAAATGAACACCTAAAAGCAACAATTTAAACCCGATACACCTAAGAGCAACATGATGCAAACTGAGAATGTGATTAGATTCTTAACCCATGTGTAAGAGTATTCTTTTAAGGTTCTGAATATTAAGAGCAATTATTAATCAAAAGAAGCAAATACGGAGCTGGTAAATCCAGAAAAACCAACAATGTTCAGAAGCCTAAACATTCAAAACAAGAGAGGGGACCCTATTTTTTTTTAAATTACCATCAGTTGAGATCTCTACATTCTTTAATTGTTTTAAAAATGAAATTTTTGCATTATACCTAACATTGACTGTACTTCCCTGGATATGACTAAAAAAAGTAACTCTTGCATGTCTATCTTGAATGGTCAGCAAGGTATTATCTTATTATAAACCAGAGACTAAGTCCAAATAGAAATCCTTAAGTGTATCTGCATCACATATTCCAACATATATACAATGGCAGCTTGCCAATTAAAAAAGGCACATCAATATCACTCTTCATAGTCATCTGCAACTAATCAGAAGAGCTGCTTTTGCCATATGTAGCATGAATAATAGAGGCAAAAGCTTACTCTCAAGTCTTATCTCCACGTTAAGGTATAATTCACAAAAAAGGCTATATGTTACCGTCACTGGTATCTTAGGGTTTATTATTATCCTAGGGCTGCAGATTTAGAAGATAGGGTTATACATTTTATTTCCTAGTAATTAGCTGAGACATAATCTGTATATGGGCTGAAAATTTTGATTTCCCTTGTTGTATTCCCTAAATCCTATTTAAAGGACATGGTTTCCAATAACGAAGACAATTAAAGAAGAGGTACATGGTTGTGCTACACTAGACGAGCTTAACTATCCACCTTATTCTACTATCACCACTCGACTATAACACTATATGTACAACCATTATGTAAAGACTGGCACCAATGACCATAAACTGAATTAAACTTTCCACCACAATTCCATCTTTACATATCAGTGATTTTTCACTATTGAAATAAAGGCCTCGTCAATATCATAATTCATACTCCCAAAGCTCAAAGAATAAATTTACCAACTAACCTTAAGCTATACGAAGATCATCGGTTAAATGAAGGTTTAATTCTTTGCATATGCAGATTCTAAGAATAAATCTCTTGCAACTACAACGTAAGTGTGGCACAATAGAACAGTATGAGGATGGCTACCATTCATAAACTTAAGCACAATTACTTCAGAAATTTATGAAGTAAATTCATAGGCACTTTGGGATTAGGTGAGCAAACCTTGTTCCAGGATCAACGAGCTTCAACAATGAGTTATTGGGAAGAACAACCTCGGACACGGGGGTTTTCAGGGCTTTCTCCTGATCCTGCAAACACTCGCTCCTCGCCAAAAATGCAACAATATCAAGAGAATCAAGAATACCCACAAAACGCTGTTGCCTCATCTCACTGTTCTCAAACGTACCCACAAGCGATTTCCTCTTCCACACCGGAATCCCACCTTCCGTGGCCTCGCCAATCGCCTTAATCGCCGCCTCAACCGTTTCATTCTCCAGGAATTCGACAAGCTCCGGCTTCCCCACCGTCAGATCGCCCACCACATGGTAAACAAACACCGATGCCATCACAGCGTAGTTGAAATCTCCGCCAAGTTTAAAACCTCAATTCCCTTTGATCATCGATTCCATTCGCAAAAATTGAATCAGAATCACCAGATTGAGGGATTTGTTTGGCTTCGCACCCCTCTTTCAGTCGTCACGAACTCTGATTGACCCCTGAAGGAAGAAAACAATGAAATGTGTATTGAATTGATTAAAGTATTATTATGTATTATTATATTATACAGATATATTTATTTTGAACAGAAAAATAACGTACAGGAAGATCTGGCGAAGGAGGAGGTGAGTGGTTGCTATAAGAGAGTGTGGAGGAAGATGAGGAGGAGTTTAATGGCGGTAATGGGGAGCCTCTGGTCGATGAGCAAGAGAAGAGAGGCAATGCTAAATCCAATAACAGATCTAGCCATTGGATTCGGGGAAGAGGAAATTCATGCCCATCAAAGGTGAACTGAATCAGATTTCGCTGCGCTGTCTTCTCTTCTCTTAAGAATGGAGCTTCCGGCTTGGAGAGACAGAGAGGAAAGGAGTAGTCGCACGAGATGTGGCTGAGAGATGAGGAAGAAGATGAAGAAAACGAATATGTAGAAGACGACACGACGTGAATATATAATTTTTTTTTTCCTCATGTCATATACCTATCTATCCCACTAAAAATAATAACTAATGTTCTTGTACCTAATGTTCGAACTTTCTCCAGCATGAAGTTTTTTTCTGACCGACTTGCCTTAGTAAACAACTGAATATATTTACATACATTCACACCAGCAATAGTGAGATCAGTATATTATAATCTTAGAAGTATTTAGTCTACTTTCTTCCTACCATGGGATCAATTCGTGGAGACGTCATTTTTTCTAATCTAACCAAGTAAGATTAGGTGATTAATATCGGCGAACTACAATACAATCTCATTGTAAATTTATGGGACAAGAGCTTAGAGATCAATGTGTAGGATCAACCTATTCGAAAGGGCCACATCTTTGTTGGGACACGCTTCCAATCGGTTCGGTTTTGTGTGAACCAATCGGTCGGTGCCCAATAGAATTGTGATGATCCTCGTGGACCTGTATAGATGTTTACCTATAATGCTGGCCTTAGCTTCAAGATAGTTCTTCTTCCTCGTAAACCTATAAACACGTCTCGCTGGATATCCGTTTCCCAACTTCGAGTTCGAGTCCTTTTCCACGTCCACCTGCAAAAGGGGCTACCGAGCAGGGGGGGGTTCTCGGTGAGCCCACTCCAATGCCTAAATGAGAAAATGTCTAGAGAGAAGCTATAGCAAATTCAACTTGGCAACTTGTTTGAAATGAATGGCCAATGGTCCTATTTATAGGACTCTTGGGTCATTAGTTTGCTAATTGCAGTATTAATCTGTTGATCATGCATTAATTAAGATAAAGCGAAATTAGGCCTTACTAAGCATCGGAGGAGTTGGTAATGTTTTGGGGAGTTCGGAAACAGCGTGGCCCGGAGGGAGGCCCTCCGGGCCGAAAAAATGTTTGGTTAGGGGGTGTCCCTAGCCAAACTTGTTCTTTTGGTCAGGCGATTTAACTTCGCCCGACCTTTTGTTGGTGGATTTTTCCGGGTTCGAGGTTTTCCAAGTTTCGGTTTAGAACCGTCGTTGGGTCCGTGCGGTAATTAAGTCGGGTCAAGGTGAGTGTATATCCATCAATCTTCAAGACAGGACATGTGATGATAATCTCGCACTACCGATTAGTAATCTTGTTTAACTTTATTGAAACGTTTGTGATTATGCCTACTATTTCCAACATATTTCACGTCTGGCTCACTGCATAGTCTCCACATCCCACGACGACAACGCTACGGCACTGGCTCCCTCCGACAGCGCTCGAGCCTCTACTTCTGCCAGCCTCACTCTGTTCACCTCTCAGTCAAGGTCCAGCCCCCAGGTGAATCATCGAACCCTACTGGTGTTGCGGTTGATTCTGGAGAACTCTCATGTAAACACCTAATTTGGGCCACTGCACGTAGCGCGTTTAAAATGTGTCATGTGGCACGCTAAAAAATGAAATGTTTACATATGGAAGGTCACGGAGTTTACAATAAGAGTCTAGCTTAACATAGGATAATATGTATATATTTATTTGCAAAACATGCCAAAGTATATTGTGAATATTTAAGGTAGATTTTATAAAAAAAATTTAAATTGACCCCGTAGCACAAATCAATAACAAATGTACCATTTAAGTAAAACTTTTCCATGAGGCTTTCCACCAGTTGAGGACTCGATCATCGACACGAAAGGAAGAATGCGCCCTCAAGCTTGACATGCAAAATGCGTACGATCGGGTGGAATGAGATTTTTGAAGCGGTAATGCTGAAAATGGAGTTTGATCGCAAGTGGGTGCAGTTAGTCCATGCTTGTATTTCATCGGTGATGTACAAAGTGTTAGTGAATGGAAATAGCTCGCCTCCTTTCAAGCCGACTAGAGGAATCTGTCAAGGTGATCATCTCTCGCCGTATCTCTTTATACTTATGGCGGATGTACTCTCAAGAATAATCACTCGAGGGATAGAGAGGGGAGAAATCGACGGGATCAAAATGCGTCGCACTTGTCCGGAACTTCATCACCTTTTTTCGCGGATGATTCGCTATTCTTTATGCGAGCTACGATGGATAATATTAGGAGTGTAAAAGGAATCATCGAGGCGTATTGTCATGCTTCAGGACATGGTATCAATACAGAGAAATCCTCTTTATTCTTTAGTAAAGATACCCGGTTGGAGACGAAGAGGATCGTTGAGCATTTTCTTAACGTGAAGGGTGTGAGAGATCCCATAATATACCTCGGGTTACCGACAATTTGGGGAAGGTCCAAAGCGGAGGCACTTGGATTCCTAAGGGAAATGATAGAGAATAAACTCTTAGGATGAAAATCGAGGCTACTAAACAACGCGGGAAGGGAGGTATTGATTAAGGCCGTGATCACAGCTATTCCTACATATTCTATGAGCGTATTCCTCCTCCCAAAGAGTTGGTGCTCCAAAATCAGTTCATTGATTGCGAAATTTTGGTTGGATCATTCATCGGAGGGCAAGAAGATCCATTAGAGAAGTTGACATAACAAGACCACAAAACGACGGGGGATTAGGTTTCAAAGAATTGCACTCGTTCAACATCGCGATGCTCGATGCTCACAAAAATGGCATGGCCGGCGGAAAATAACCCGGACACTTTTTGGGTACTGTTGGATATGATTCGAGGCAGCCTAGTACGAGTCGGCAGAGTAAATGTCGAGTTCTCAAAAAAACGTATGATCGACCATTCAAGTCCGGAATAAGGAGACAAAGATGAATGGTCGACTACCCTACAAACAGAAGTCAACCCACCAGGCGACTAAGGACAATGCGAGAAACTCATTCAAGGCTCCCCTTTGTTGAAGTATAAGTTAAGTCGATGATTAAAGCTTCCTTACTAAAGTACGAATTGAGTCGAGTCGACCATCAGATACTTGGAGGCAACCTTCCCTCTTAAGAAAGGACAGGTGGAGACATGCTCGCCGCCTCTGAGAAGACTTCCTTCCGAAGGAAGGGGCACCAGCTGGCGACCTGCTTGCCGCCCTCTATACCACGAAAACCTTCCTCTAAAGAAAGTGGCACCAGCTGGCGACCTGTTGGTCACCTACTAATTTTCGCAACGTCTTTCTCAACCAATCAAGTAAAGGCAGCCACCGCCATTAAACAGCCAATCAAGGCATAGTAGCCGCCTCCTTAAAAAAGTCGGTAAAGATCTCCCTATAAATAGGAACTCACTTTCGTTATTTAAACTCTAAGATCTATCAAATATTCTATATTATTCTCTCGATCCATTACTGACTTAAGCTTCAGAGTGGAATCAGGGGCCATCCCCACCTCTTTTCAGGTCATCGCCTAGCACAAAGCCACCAAAGGAAACTAAGTGTCTACGCGACCAATAAAAATACCTGAGTGAGCTAGCTCCCGACGATACTTAGAAGTCCACTACTCGAAGTTCCAAGGCCACGTCATTTTGATCCCAACAGGTACAACTCCTTAAAGGTATCTACTTCCCAAATGATGATTTTTGTCGTGCAAAAAAAATTTCTCGAGCGTCATGGGCTTGGTCGAGTTTGCTCGTGGGAAGAGATATGCTAATGGAACATGGATTGTGGAGGATATGCGATGGTAATAGGGTGCGAGTATTTGGTGATGCATGGATTCAAGGGATTGAGGGACACAAAATTAATATGGAGAGAGCTGATTATCAGAGGCGTAATATGATGATAAGTGCACTAATTGACCAAGAACGAAATAGCTGGGAATTGAGCACTATACAAGATATTACTACTGAAGATGAAGCTCAGAGAATAAATGCTATGCCACTCCCATGAAGCCAATCAATGATGAAATTTTGTGGCCACACCACATGATAAGAGTGGAGTTGCCTCAGTCATAGCAGTATACAGATTCCTAACAGGGCACATAGAAGACGGAGACATCCCTATGGCGCGCAATCTGGAAAATGAAGGCTCTTCCCAAAGTGAGATCGTTTGTATGACGACTTTGTTCAAATGCAATTGCGGCAAGACACAACCTGATGAATAGAGGTATGAACATCGACTCGAAACCGGGGCTCATTTCTTGTATGAATGGGGATGGACACACCCAGTGTGGTTTTCATTACTTGGCGTGAATGTTAAGATGGAAGGTGCAGACTCCATATCAACTTGGCTCATGAGATTTCAACAAAAGGAGGAGCTATCTAGTGAAGAACAAGAGAGAATGTGGTCATTATGTGGATTCGTAGCATGGGCAAGGGCAATATGGAAAGAGATATGTCGGTCTATCTTCGAGCACCACACACCATGACCAAAAAAAATCACAACCACTTGTCTCCAATATTTCAACGAATACTGGGCTAGCTTGACAAATGGAGTACCTCGCCATAGACAACCCTATTCGGATAGGCGACACAAATGGGAAGCCTCTTTGCAAAGACAAGTGAAAATCAATATTGATGCCGCTTGGGACAGCACAACGGACATGGGTGGAGTCGGAGTGATAGCAAGATCATCGTCGGGAGAGATTATTGAGGGTGCTAATCGTACGATTCGTGGGAAAAGTGCTTTGATGTTAGAAGCAGTTGCGATACAAGAGGGTGTTAGACTCGTCATTGAGAAAGAATGGAACAACACGGTTATTGAGTCGGACTCACCGCAAGTCATAACACAAATCAAGGATCCGACGAAAGTGACGGGCTGGGAGATTAAACCAATGGTGGCTAACATACTCTATTTATCGAGGGGAGTGTCTTCGATGATGTGGAACCATGTCACGAGAGAGGCCAACGAATGCGCCAACTGGGTTGCGAGGCAATCCCAAAGGGGGATGCGACTTGATAATTGGGTTCTTGAACCTCATCATCTTTATTTACTTTAGGGTTAAAGGTTCTTTTGGTACCACATGTTTGCAAAAATTACACTGTTCATACCACTAGTATTTTTTCGTATCGAATTGGTACCATATGTTTCCAAACCTTACTGTTTTGGTACCTCCGTTAGGGTTCCGTCAAAAACGGCCGTTAAATGGCATGTGCCATGCACGTGACCAGCCCAAAACTTTCAATTTTGTTACAATTTAGTCCAACTAATACATCCCTAACTTTTATTTTGTTCAATTTAGTCCTAAAACTTCAAAATCAAACCATTTCCCCAAATTGACCTAGCCGGACCTAGCCATGGGCTAGGTCCGGCTAGGTCAATTGGGACCTAGCCCCAAATTGGGTATAGGTCCCAATTGACCTAGCCGGACCTAGCCTAGGGCTAGGTCCGACCCTGGGTCGGGGTCGCCTGGGTCCGGCGACCATGACCCAGGGTCGGACCTAGCCCTAGGCTAAGTCCGGCTAGGTCAATTTGGGAAAATGGTTTGGTTTTGAAGTTTTAGGACTAAATTGAACAAAATAAAAGTTAGGGATGTATTAGATGGACTAAATTGTAACAAAATTGAAAGTTTTGAGCTGGTCACGTGCATGACACATGCCATTTAACGGCTGTTTTTGACAGAACCCTAACGGAGGTACCAAAACAGTAAGGTTTGGAAACATATGGTACCAATTCGGTACGAAAAAATACTAGTGGTATGAATAGTGTAATTTTTGCAAACATGTGGTACCAAAATGACCATTTACTTTATTGTCTTTCGATAAGAATTATTTACCTTTGTATGAACTTTCATTTCATGAATAAATGAATATTTTACTGGCAGAAAAAAAAGTAAAACTTATAACAAAAAAACCATGTTCCACATCCACTGCTCCCAGTCGTGTATTCACAACAAAATAAAACACAACTCCCAATTGTGTTTTAGTAAAGTCACTAATTACCCAAAAAACCCCGACTCAAGCTGGGTTATCGTTAAAACTCGATCAGAGCCAGACTTTTTTAGGGTAATCCACGGCTCGCAGTCGTGGATTACATCCACCGACCCGTGAAGGTGTCTCCTCTTTATGGTGATGTAATAATCCACAATTGCAGGCGTGAATTACATCAAAACCCGGCTAGACTAGGGTTTAATAATAAACCGGTTTGAGCTGTGTTTTGGGATAATTGTAAACATACATTATGTCTAGTCACTTTTGTTAGTCTGTTTATATTGTTACAAAACTAACTTATGTTTTTAATATATTTTTTACAAATTAAAATTTGATATTTAAATTACAAAGATATTATATTCTTAAAAAATCATATATTATAACTTAAGTATTAATTTTGATTTTTTTAAGTAAAATCTTAGAATTTTAAAAACTACATGTACTTATTTTTTTTTTGGGCCAAAACATATACTTACTTATCTCTATCTATTTTTATAAGTCAGACTACACCAGCGTATTATATTTAATCATTATTATAAATGTATGTCTATTTTTAAACGTTATTAAGTAAAGACAAATATATATCTATCTATATAATAAAAGATTGTATATTTTCTTTATTTAGTAAGGTTTATAATATTTAGTGGGTTTTAAAGTAATTTAGTGGGACAATAGCGACTCTAATAAAACACAACGTCTTATTTATTAACCAGATATCAGGGGTTCAATTCCCCGCTAGTGACCAGCACTTTGAAATTCTTTTTCTATTAAAAGTTTTACTTGAAATTCTTTTTGTTATTGGTTTGTGGTATAAGACTATAAGGTATTTTGAAATTTCTTTATAGATAGATTTTATGAGTAGTTGGAATGTATTTTCATTTAACCAAAAAAACAATGTATTTTCGAAATATTAGTATTTATTAATCAGAATAAGTCGGCTTGATATTTTTTTTCCTAACATAGGCCCTAGTTGCTAGTATGCCTACATAAGGGTGGGTGATGTAGATTACATGTAATGAGACATCAGAACTGAGACGAAATAAGAAACGCTGCTTCGCTTATACTTGTGGAAATCCCGTTCTTTCCCTTCTGCGAATTTTGAACAGAGGCTTCACAAGAGCCACCGCGACCACGCTCCTCGCCGGCTCCGACTCCCGTCAACCGCTCTTCCGCTACCCAGCCTAGTTCGACCCAGACGCCGTACTCTGCTGCCCCTGACCGGTGACACGGTCACCTCTCCCCGTTGGTTTCCGATTCGTTCCGGCATCGATCGAAGTCTCCACAGCCCGACGATTATAGGTCTGTGCTTTTAATCTCTACTGGTTTTCTTCGATGGTTACAACTGAATTTGCTGGCTGATTTATCTCTGCTATACTTGATTTGCTGAATAGAGAGAGTTAATTGTTATGATTAAATTGCTGGATTATGAAAGTAATTGCTATTGCTGTGATTAGATTTTCGGA
Source organism: Clarkia xantiana subsp. parviflora (assembly GCA_036873135.1). Lineage (NCBI taxonomy): Eukaryota > Viridiplantae > Streptophyta > Magnoliopsida > Myrtales > Onagraceae > Clarkia > Clarkia xantiana. Next base: position 21,889,003 of record JAPTYO010000003.1, read on the forward strand.
AGGTAACTACAAATCAAAAACTTTGCAAAGAATTGAAGTGGCCTTGCATCTGTTTGGTTTAAAATTGAAGCTACTTTATATGTAAATTTATTTATTTTTTTTTTTAAAACAGAATGATCTCATTTTTTTTAATTACATGAATTATTGTTAGTAATGAGTATCATATGTCAAAGCAACTGGAATATATATAGAACTTTGAATTATCGTTTTCTAATCTTTGTATGCCAAATTGCCAATCTGTCACAGACGCAAGACTCCCCAATTCAATCAAGTAATAATCAACGATTAGTTGATGAGGATCGTTCACAGAGATATCGTCCGTCGTGGACCTGGCAGCGTTAAGGTGCAGCAACTCTTTTCATATTCGATTTCAAGAGCCGGTCAATTCGTGGCATGTTTCGAAAACAAACGATTTTATTAAGTTGGAGCTTCTGATCATACATATCTATTTTTTTTGCGCAGATGGTTGCAGTTGATGCAGATGATCTATGGTTTGCTTATAATTTGATAGCTCCTGGCGACTCTCTAATGGCCGTCACTGTTAGGTAATGTATAATTTGTGTCTGAAGAATTTTGTTTTATATTGAATTCATTAGTTTTGTTGAGGAAGAACTCTTATTTATTGTGTGCGGATTTTGGTAGAGTCTTTTAAAATATGGGTTCTGTCTTTGTTTTATGCGTTTTGCTAATTAGAACTTAGAAGTTAATTTGGTGGGTAATCAGTAAGTTACTGAACCTACTTTGGATTAGTAGTGGATTTGCTTTGACATTTGAAACTTATATGCTATGGCATTTGAAACTTTAGGAAAGTCCTGAAAGATGTGGCTTCTGGTGGGAGAGATGCTGAACGAGTCAAGTTGAAGTTGGAAATTAAAGTCGAGGTATGTCATGGGAAAGTTTATGGATGTATGTAGACGATTTGGAACTCAGTTCCACTAGTACTTGTTTCTTTTATCTTTATTTTTTCATACGTGGGAAATTCTGTTTTTTCAGAAAGGCAAAAAAGCCAGAGATTAATGCTAAATTTCATCGATCGTCTTTTATGATGAAATATGAGATTGTTTACATATTTGTTTTCTTTTCCCCCATTACTTTAGAGTGTAGATTACGATAAAGTGGGATCAGTTCTTCGGGTTCGTGGGAAAAATGTTCTCGAGAATGAATATGTGAAGGTATGGCACTACCATTTCAGCCAACTCTTTATCAATTATGAACTCTAAGGTTAATTACACGAAGTGATTTTTCTTTGTAGATTGGTGCATTTCATACTTTAGAACTTGAGCTGCAGAGGCCTTTTGTCTTGAGAAAGGTTTGCTTCTTCCGATTCTGTGGCTTCCTATTGCTTCTTTTGCTTTTGTTTATCTTTATATTGATGCTTCATCAATCAACTGATCTTTGATTTGCTAACTACAATTTATGACAGGATTTGTGGGATTCCATGGCTCTAGATGTGCTTCACCAAGCTTCTGGTATGTCATCAAACTTTCTCTTAGACCTAAGCTTAGTAGCTACTAAGTCTGCTGGTCTTAACTTCCTAAACATGCATGGCACCAGTAGTATCATTTTTATTGTTGTTTGATCTTAAAATCTTAGGTCTCTCTTAGGATTGTGATGCAGCATACTCCGACTAATTCTGAAAGTATATTGACTGATTACTATATTACTTTGGATTGTTCATGTCTATCTAAATAGCACCTGGATATTAGATTTGTGCGCATCCTCAGTTCTTACTAATTTAACTCTGGAAGTAGTTACTTGTTACTTGTCTTTACAAGTTTTATGTTCTTCAGTGTAATCTTCCATTTATATTATGCAGATCCTGGTGCAAGTGCTGATCTGGTTGTGGTTTTGATGCAAGAGGGATTGGCACATATATTCCTTGTTGGTAGAAGGTATTACTTAACTGTGTAGGAATGTGGACCTTTTGCAATATGTTGGTTCAGTTGGAAAGAGTTGCTCTAACAGAGCAGTAAAATTTCATGATTTATAGGTGATATAGAGACTATAGACTAATCCACATATGGACTTAAAGTTATTGTGTTGAAAATTTGAAATGGTCCAAGCTTGCTTGTTTGCGTGCCTAGCTAACCTATTTGTTAATAACCTTCAAATTGTTTCTTTTAATTAAGGGAAAAACAGTCTTAACTATATGCATGTTGCTGATTGTTTTCCCATATTTGAAATGTTGATATTCGGTATCCCAACTATCAGATTTGTTGCTTTCCACTTTCTTCGACTGATTTTGGACGTTTTAAGCAACAAAAACATGTTGTTTTCTACTTTACTGAAGTATGAGACTTTTTTCTCATGGTTTAGGTTTATTTGATGCTTAAAAAATATGTTTTTGTTCCGTTAATTTTAAGAAAGAAAGTAAAAATCAACCAATCTGATAGATGGGACATCGATTATCAACATTTTAAATCTGGTACATCGATTAGCAACATGACCTATAGTTGAGACTGTTTTTAGGTTCTTAACCCTTTAATTAACAGTTGCTAGTAGTTCTCTTGTCTTGATGCTAATTTGCTAGCTATTATCCGAATAGGATTGATTATGTATTCCAAGTTTAATAATCTATTTCATAATAAACTATTTTTAATAAATCTTGTCTCTTTGACAGCATGACAAGCACCCGTGCCCGCATAGAAACCTCGATTCCTCGCAAGCACGGACCTGCTATAGCAGGATATGAGTCTGTATGTTTCCCACTGTACTGATCAAGTTATTGATATTATTAGAAGAACGTTTTTTTAAACTCAAGTTATCTGTCTTCTGCAGGCTCTAAACAAATTCTTCGAGAATGTCCTACAGGTCTTTGTGCATTTCATGACCTAGTTCTCTCCCAAACTTTTAGCCTTTGAAGTTTGTATCCTGAATCCTGATATATGATTTATTCCTACTTTTGGTTCAGGCTTTTCTCAAGTATGTTGACTTTAATGTAGTCCGATGTGCTGTTATTGCAAGTCCGGGATTCACAAAGGTGCTTAAAGTTGCTCTTAATATTTATATGGCTTCTCCTAGTTTAACAGTTTGAAGATGAGCCAACTTTTTTCACTTATGACTTACTCATGGAATGAAATTGTTTTTCACTGAGTGTAGGATCAATTCCATCGCCACTTATTACTCGAGGCAGAGAGAAGACAATTGAGACCTATTATTGAGAACAAGTCCAAGATTGTACTTGTCCATACCACCTCAGGATACAAGTAAGTTTTTTTTGTTTTTTTTGGCTGGTCCTTGTAAAATAAGTTTAGTGGGTTTGATTTAGCAGCTGCAATTTCTTTTAGTTTTGCTAAGTTCTCGTCTTTATCATCATTGCTTAATGCAGGCATAGTTTAAAAGAGGTCTTGGATGCTCCAAATGTCATGAACCTGATAAAAGATACTAAAGCCGCACAAGAGGTACGTAAAAAAAGCATAACATAAACTGAAGAGACCTTGAATAGTGTTTTCTATTTTGATTGAGTTGCTAAAATTTAATTTTTTTTACTCTATTTCAGGTCCGAGTGCTGAAGGATTTCTTTGACATGCTTTCAAGTGTTAGTTTCTTTTACTTTGGAATATTTGCTTGATCCGATATACTTTACACAAGCCCTATTTGTTGATTAGAACATATATTTGGACATGAAAGGAGGAGAAATGTGAAACTATGGGTTATCTGGGAGAATTTTGCTTTAGTCTTCTGAGTTTTCTGAATTTTATTTCACGCAATGTAGGATCCGGATCGGGCATGCTATGGACCGAAGCATGTGGAGGTTGCTCATGAAAGAATGGCCATCCAGACACTCCTTATCACTGATGATCTATTCAGGTTAGTCTCTCTTCCCTAACGTTGCTCACTCTACAAAAAATTATGTACCCCGGTTGTTGGGGCTGAATCCTACATTTTTTCTTTAGTCCGTTAAAAATGGACGGGAATTGTCATGTTTGTCGCAAGTGAGTGTTTTTCCTGACCAAAAGTTTCAATTTTTTTTGCCAAAAAACACCGGAAATACACTATAAATACACGCTTTTGGTAAGATCTTTAGCTTTTTTTGCAATGCACTCTGCAATTTTCGTCCATTTTAAACAAATATATGGACCGAGGTAGAAAAATTCTGCCCCACCTCAAAATACATGTAACAAAATTTGAAAGATCATATAGTTTGTTGCAGTTTTTCTTTGGTTAAGTAAAATTCAAGTAGCTTTTTTGGTGATTAATTATTGTTGAAGTATAAAGATTAAACCACGTTTTCGCATATACAGTTAAGTGGTTTGTCTAAATTTCACCATTAACAAATAATGTTGGGTTGTAGGAATGCTGATGTGATCACAAGGCAGAAGTACGTCAATTTAGTCGATTCCGTCAAGCATTCTGGAGGAACCGCTCATATATTTTCGTCGATGCATGTTTCTGGAGAGCGTAAGTGTGTTGTTTTCAACTTTGTTGTTTGATTGTTTGTTTATATAGTTGTTGATTTTTGGATTGGATGAACAGAACTAACGCAATTGACGGGAATTGCGGCGATTCTTCGGTTTCCTCTACCCGAGCTAGAAGACATTGAGATGTGATGATATGCAGAGAGGAATTAGTCTCCACACACTATAATCCTCCCTCCCTAGTGTTGTAGTTTACTATGATTTGTTTGGAGGAAGGAGTTGAATAGAGCAAATTGTAAGAATTATTATTTATGTTCTTTGTTTGGACAAAGAGGTTTTTGGGAAGGAGTTGAGAATTATGTTTGTATATGTCATAGTTCAAGATTGTGTTACATTTTTGTCAAACAAGCAATTCTGCTGTAATAATGTTAAGACTTAAATGTAAGCTTGGTGAGATTATTAGTATCGTTTGTAAAAAAGGTGGCCAAACACGCTCTCTATTGTAACCATGCGTGAAAACATATTTCTTTTTGGTTATATGCGTAAAACCAGATGATGTATTGCACATTATTTCTAGTGTTAATAACCAATTCCTATCCAAATTTGATCCGTTTACATATCACTATCCGTACTTTAATTTTTTAAAATCGGCTATTTGAATTTTCAATTTCAGAGTAAATTGTTACGTATGTTTCAATTCGACTCCCATCAAATTGGGATTATAGCAACCAAATACATTCAGTTAGATGTTCAATTGGATCCACTTCCACCCAATTTGAACAATGTGGACCCACTTCAACCCAATTTGAACAATGTGGACCCAATTGAGTATCCAATTGAAGATATTTCACTGCAATACTTTCAATTTATTTTTGAATCCATATTGGGTACATGAAAAGATCTGCATGACGGAAGAGAACAAACTTTATGTCAAATTTGACGGAAATTGAAACAGAAGAAGCAATTCGCTCTGAAATTCAAAGTTCGAGTGACCAATTTTAAAAAATTAATTCTAGTAGTGATTTGTAAATAGGTCAAAGTTTGGGTAGGGTTTTGGTTATTAACCCTTGCATATCATTTTTAACATTACATCCTACATTGCTGCGAAATCAAAATACATCTCATATACCATAAAAGGAAACGAGTAGAACTATGCTTAATAGATTATCATTGTAAACATTGACTATTCACTTAGTTCGGTTGGAAAAAAACTTAAATTATGAGCAGAAAAATCTGAATTTACATAGCGGGATGAATTTATTACATTCCTTCATAGTGGCAAAAATAAAAACCGCATCTAGTTAACTTCATCTCCTAAAATACAGGATCTATATATGAATACCACCATTAAATACAGACTGATCATAATCCACCCATTTGTGTAAACAGCTCTCCGCCTTTCGTTTGCTTCATCTCCAAGCTACCCTACTAATATATATATACCGAGCTCAATGAAGATCATCAGCACCACCACTAACATTTTCCCTCTCTTCAGCACAAGGAAGATAATAATAAACTTAGTTACTTACCTAACAATGGCGGCAAGACTTTCGATTGTATCTTTGGGCTCTGCATTTCGCGCTAATAATTATGCCCTTAGCAGAGCCGCCATAGTCGGTGGCAGACGTGGCATTCAAGTATGTTATTACTTTATTATCTGTTCTTGTTTAGCAAGTAACTTCCATTTCAGACTATTGGTTTTAAAAATGGGTAAAGCTCAACATGGTGATAAAATGTTTTAAATGGTATAACTTGGTAATAGATAATAATTGGTACTTCCGTCAATAGTTTGTCTAAAATTACTCTTAAATACGTTTTAAATTTGTAGAATTAATTGATTATTTTTCCATATATTACAGTTAAACTAGAGTTAAGAATCTAATAACAGTGCCAAGTTTGCACATGTTGCTTTTAGGGTGTCCCATGTTTAAATGTTGCTAATAGGTATTCTATGTTTCGTTTTCGTAGTTTTTGGTTTTCCGTCCATCTTTTCTGTTAAATTTGACGGAGTTGGGTATACGTTTTCTTTAATTTATGTATATTTATGTCAATTAAGTTAAATTGAACATCAATAATGCATTAGTTCTTCAATTTCACTGTATGTAGACACTAATTGACATAAGTTAAGGGAAGTAGAAGTGCTATTTTGTTATTTTATCTTCTATAAATGCTCTTGTTGTTGAATTTTATGGAGTTATTGGACCAAAATCTGTCAAATTTAATAATAAAAAAAAATGACGAAAAACCAAAAAGTAACGAAAGCGAAACCTGAGACAACTATTAGCAACAGTTTAAATCTGGAACACCTAAAAGCAACATAGTGCAAATTTAAGACTGTGATTATTAACACAATATGCCATAATAACTTACATTGGTGTTACAATCGATTGAGGCTCAATTCAAGCCCGAGTTGATTGGAGCTTGAACCGAGCCCCCGATTCATTAGGCTCAAATTGAGCCTCAATTGGAGGTCTAATGTTTTAGGTCTCTATAGCTCTTCACCCTGGGTCGAGCTGATTTAGGTGATGATCCAGATTAAAGACATCCGAGTTGGGTTCGAGTTGGATTCTGATCGAGTTGAAGTTCAATTGTTATATTAAAATAAATCATTAGAGCTTAATTGTGACAGTTGAAAAATTATTTAGTTAATTTTGTAAAATTAAAACATAATTACTAACAATTTAGAGTGAATGATTTACGAACCATAGACTATCATTTCACAACATGATAATTCACAATATGAGAAAAACAACAATAACACACATTCCGACATTTCATTCCATCATGTTCCGATTAGTGAGTGTTTGGCATGTTGTTATTTTTAGCAACTTCAATGGCATATTATAAACCACGCTAAATCGGAATGAGAATGTTGGAACTTTAATCAGTTCCGATAAAATATATATATATATTACATTAACATTTTTTTTAGAAACATACATGTTACGTATTGTCCAGACTTTATAAATAAAAAAATAAAAAAACTGAGTCTTTCGTTCGATTAAAATTGTATCGATCTGCAGGGGAGTTCACACCGAGATCAGGCGGCTTCAACGGTGGATAAAGTGAAGCAAGGAGCAAATGAGGCGATGAAGAGCGGTGAAAACATCAAGAACACCACTGCCTCCACGGCACAAAATGTAATATTAATTACAAAAACAATATTCTTAATTAATTATATCATTTTGTTGGATGTAATATGATTAAACACTAATTAAGCTCTACTTAATTATGTAGATAAGTGAAAAGGCGAAGGAGACAATGGAGAAGGCGAAAGATGCGGTAATGGGAAAGACTGCCGATACTAAAGATGCTGTGAAATCTCAAGCTGCCAAAGTTGAGAAATGCATGAACACCAAGAAGGAAGTCTCTTAATTTATTTAATTTTAACAAAATATTAATACATGCTTCCAGGCCACTGAGAAGATTTAGTCAATCAATAATATAATTATTATATAATATATATTATGCAACTATATAATGATTTTGTATTAGAGATTCATTCATATTATTACATACTTATTTCATTTTGCAATATGTAACTAAGTTTAATTGTATCCTCATTACGTGTGTATATTTTGCACCAAAGAAAGTGTGTATATTTAATGAAATACTAGTTATTAACGCGTGCGTTGCACGCGTATCGATCATTTAAATTTCAAGATATATAATTTATCTTCAGTTTACTAATATTTATAATCAATCAAAGTAAATATGGGCAAGTTGATTCGTTGTGAGAAACGAATCTATGTGATAGAGAAAAGCGACATAATGTAATTCAAAACATGAGAAAGAGAAGAGGATAATTAAGTAAAAAATTAACTAATGTCTTCAGTTACGGTACTAAGTTAGTGTTGGGATCAAAATGACGTGGACTCAAACTTCACGGAATGGACTTCTAGGCTTCGCCTTGGACGTAGCTCTCTCGAGGACTTGATTTCCTCCGGGAGACTTTTAAGGTCGAGCACCTAAAAAGGGGTGGGGATGGCCCCTGATTCCACTCTGAAGCTTAAGTTAGTAATGTATTTGAGAGTGTAATATATAAGTATTCATAGCAGATTGTTCTTAATTGAATAAGATAGGTCCCTATTTATAGGAAGAAGTTTACCGACTTTGTTGAGGCGGCTACTGGCCTCTGATTGGTTGCCTAGGGGCGGCAATCAGCCCTTTGTGATTGGCTGATAGAAGCGGTTGTCAGTCAGCTGGTTCATGTTTACTTCGGAGGAAGGTTTTCCTTTTAAGCAGGTGACAAGCAGGTCGCCACCTGTCTTTACTTAAGAGGGAAGGTTTCTTCTCGGAGATGGTTGGAAGCAGGTCGCCACCTGTCTTTACTTCGAGGGAAGGTTTTCCCTTGGAGACGGTGGGAAGCAGGTCGCCACCTGTCTTTACTTCGAGGGAAGGTTTTCCCTTGGAGACGGTGGGAAGCAGGTCGCCACCTGTCTTTACTTTCGAGGGAAGGTTTTCCCTTGGAGACGGTGGGAAGCAGGTCGCCACCTGTCTTTACTTTCGAGGGAAGGTTTTCCCTTGGAGACGGTGGGAAACAGGTCGCCACCTGTCCTCTGGAAGATTCTCTAAGTCTCCATAGTCGACCAGTCATTCTTTTGAACTCGACTTCTTCATGATTGGTAGTCGACCTTTTATCTCCAAATGGTTGGAATAAACAAGAAAGGTCGTCGACTTCTTCTCCTCGCCCTGAAAGCGTACTCGACCTGTCACCTGTAGGAAATCACCATAGACCAAGATCGTACATATATAGTCGGGTTTATTTATAACCCAACAGTTAGCATTATAGTTATATATATAAATGAGTTGGGTCGAGCATTACGTTGGTCATTAACGGCTCAATTGTATCTAACTCATCAACTTGAGGTGTCAAGAATGTAAACTTGTTCTTAACTACTTAGAGTCATCAATGGACAAATTTGACCTATACAAACGTAATTATATACACTATCACAATACCAACAAAAGTTGAGTTAACAATAAATATAAAATTAAATCACAAAAATATAAAGTTTAGACTTGAATTTACAAAAATATTTAGTTAATATTAATTAGGTTGTACACAATGTGATTGGATTAACAAATAGAAGAACTAAATTAATAGTTTGAGTCCATAAATATTGGACGATGAGTAAAATGTTATTTGTAGGAGGTCAAACTTCAAAAACCACATTTCACCCATATTTTGACTTGTTATATATATAATTTGGTAAGTGGCTGATCTATCTGATAGAAATCTCAATAGGCGGAACATATATCACTCGATCTATATAATTCGTTGAATAAAAAAATTTACATGTATCCGAAATTTGAACGGAATGAGTATGATAGGGCTGACTTAAATTGATATGAATATTGGATTGTAAGTTAATTATAATTACTATGACATGCCGACTAAGCGACATTAAAAAAATAACAAAATTTAAATAATGATTTAGTAATAATATTAAAGATAAATAAATGTTTCTCAAATATAGTAATGACTAAATTATTAATTTTATAAAATATAAGAATTAAATATAATATATTTTTTATTAATAAAATGAAAAGGTGCCAAAGATGTCTATTGGGTGTGAGGACCCAACACAAATAATATATTGGTATATAGATTCAGTTTGATTAAACCAATCCTTGAAATTGATGCAACAAATGGTATATACTTTTTGAACATATAATATTAATCTCAAAATTGATTTATTTGCACCTGTGAAATTGGCTCCTTCAAATTAATTAGACGAATGTCAGAATCTTCCTAATTAAAAGAACTGTAAAATCGCAAACTAAATATATATATATATTTGTCAAATTAATCTCCAACATTTACACCACTGGCGATATATATCTGTATTTATAATATTTCAGAGTTCTTGAATGCATGAAATTTATTGCTGAAGTTGCATGGCCATCTTTTAGTCGTCATACATTGGTACATTTATGGCTCTATCTAGTGGCGAAGTTAGGAATTATATAATGAGAGTTCACCAATTTAAAAAATAATAATAATAAAGGGGAGGAGTAGATAAAGATATGAGTAGAAATTACAAATTTGTAAAAGATTATAATCTTTACAATAAAAAAATCAAACTGGTCTTATTACTTCATTAGATGTCAAATATACATTATTATATATATGTATATATATATATATACTAGTTATTAACGCGTGCGTTGCACGCGTATCGGTCGTCTAAATTTCAAGATATATAATTTATCTAAAGCTTTCTAATATGATGATATTTAATTAATACATGGGCAACTTGAAGGGCTGGGAGAAAAAAAGAACGACACAATGTAATTCACAACGAAAAAAATAGAAAGATGATACAAAATTAACTATTGTTTTCCATTACGGTACTAAATTAGCTTTACATGTATATATACTTACAGTTAGAACTAATAATGAGTTACATCGCGTATGGCGTGGGTTATTAACGACAAAGTTGTATCCAACTCATCAACTTGAGGAGTGAAGAATGTAAACCCGTACTTAACCACTTAGAGTCATTAGTGGAACAGTTTGACCTATACAAACGTAACTATACACGTTCCATGCAATTTTATACCATAATACCAACAAAAATTGATTCAACGCCAAAGGAAAATTCAATTCATTAAAATCAAAAGTTTATACTTGACTTTACATCAATTATTTATTTAAATACTAATTAGGTTATACACAATTTGATTAAATTGACAAATGGAAGAACTAAATTAATAGTTCGAGACCCTAAATGATGGACGATGAGTAACATGTTATCCGTAAAAGGTCAAAATTCAAGAACCTTTGTTGACACATATACAAAAAAAATCTCAACATGTACTCTAAGTGTACACGAGTTGAATACATATCACAATTTAGGGGTGACTCGAATTTATAGGTATATTGCATTAAGAAGTTAATGACAATTAATGTAACATGTAAGTTAAGTGAATTAGCAAAAAAATTAATGCAATTTAACTAATGAAAATTTTAGTCAAACTTCAGGAACTACGGTTGATCCATATTTTGATAGGTTATATGAGTTGGCAAGTGACTGATTTATGCGATACAAAAATGTCAAAGGCGGAACATCCCCAAATCTGTGATATGGTAAATGAAACAATGCATGCACCCGGCATTTGCACATATTGAATGCATATCATATGTTAATGATGACTCTAATTGATGGATTCAGATCTCCTGCCCTCTCTTCATGCCCCAGATTGTGCCTCACCATTTAAATTTTGACACGTGTCCTTAAATTTAATTTTCCTTCTAGGTTTCACAAATCTCAGTAGGGTTTTAGAGGAAAAAAAACCACAAAATTAATTACACACGTGTCAAAATCTTAATGATGAGACACGAGCTGGAACAAGAAGAGTGGGGCAGGAGATATGCATCCCTAATTGATAAGTTTATTGGATTGAGAATTTAATAATAACTACAACGACATGTCAATTAAGCGAACTTAAAAAATAAAAATAACAAAATTTAACGAAATAATTTTTAAGTAATAGTAAAGATAAATATATGGGTCTCAAAGATAATAAAGACTAAATTATCAATTTTTTAAAATTATGGGAACTAAATATTATATATATATAATAATAATAATAAAATTAAAAATATTGAAAAAGTACCTTTTGGGGGTGAGGGCAACTCTCACATTTTATATTGGTATATAAAGATATATCACAAAATTTGAACAACAATGTTGGACAGATGATCCTATTTATAATGAATGACTACGCCCATTGTGTAATTTGGAGTAAACTTTGAGGTGTAATTACATACGCCAAACATAGATACATGCAGGTTACACAATCACTATTTTTGTTTTTCAGAACTGGGTTAGTATAGGGTCAACCCTAATTTCATCGTGCTACGTCATCTTCAACCAACACATGCAGTGACCTTGTTAATATAATCCCAACAACCTAGTATAGTCACAATACTGGTCATTTAAGTTCGGTTCTACTTACACAGTATATTGGCTAGACGAGACCTAATATTTTAATCAGGTCACCGTAAGATAACTCTCCGAGAGGTTTCGAACCGTGTAAGCACTTTTAACCACTAGACTGTTAACAAAAAAAAATAAAAAAAATAAAATATATATATATATATATATATATATATATATATATCCTCAACCCCAAAAGATACACCTTTTCAAAAAGTGCATTTCCGGTCCGGACTAATATAATTCTCAAACCAAACTATGCTAAACCAGGAACACAAAAGCAAACCGTCCGTAAACTGCAGTCTGACAATTCCTTTTGACAAAAAAAAAAAAAAAATCCTTCGCAAGAACAAAATATCAAACCTATATGTCCCCACTTCGTCCATCCGCCTTCTGTCCCCGCGCACCAGTCCGCCGCTGGTCCGCCGTTTTACGCTCCCCACCATGCGTCGCCATCCCCGCCCTCAATCGCTGCACTTCCACTACGACGCAGTTAGACTGGCTTCCCACCTCTTACAAATTCAACAAGTATGGCTTTATAAATTTAAATTTGGAATTGAGACAGTGCCGATAAACACAGTGAAAACTTTTGAGGATGTAATCGAAAATGAAGGGTTTCAAAATATGCATCGATTGGTAGTTAGGACCACTAACTACTCAATCGAACTGCTCGCTCACGACTTCGGGTTAAATTTTGCGTTCGGTTTCTTGTGCAGCCACTGCCGCCTACACAGTCGGAGGCCTCATCGCATCATCCCGGTAAGTTTCCTCATCCTTTGTGAAGTCTTGATTCATACCCTTCATCTATATCTACTATATTATATTAATTCGGTACCGGAAGCCTTTTGGCTGACACGTGGACAGTCCACGCAATCACATTTTCCTAATTTAGTTGGAGTTCTATAAATATAGATACAAAATATTGAGTGATTGAAAATTAAGAAGTATTTTTATCTCCTAATTTGGTCTCTACGCAATTTAAAGAAACAAATTAATTAAAAATTTCCTTTTAAATAGTAAATCTATACAGTTTGGTACCGGAAGACCGTAGGCCGCCACGTAAGCAACTAATATATGTTAAAAAAATTAGTCAATAAATAATGTATAATTTAGAAAGAATGATTCAAAACTCACGGCAAATTAAAAAAAAAATATAAGCTATATTATATGTCTATATATAAACAAAAACGTCTTGCACAATTTATGCCTACCCTAAAATTATTATTGTATAAATATATATACATATAATACTCTCTCTTTTTTGCCGTTAACAAAATTCTAAATATTATATTTATGAGACGGAAAATATATATTTTAGAATATAGGTAGGTGTATATAATATTTATGTGGCCATATATATGCATATGCAATACTAATATAAATATGGAGCAATCAAAGAGGGGGGAGGCATACCAAGATTGAAGGTTAGTAGACTTAAGGAATACGAGAATTGCTTTAGGTGTGAATATATCAATATTATGCTTAATTGCTGTTATACTCGATGTATATTTTACAAGAGAATAATACAGTTTTTATAGGAGAATTATACGTAAGGTTTCGAGCTTTTTTCTAATAAGTTTATTAGTATTGGATAACTTCGAGACATTTAAGTAATTGACTAAATTTTATTTGTTTGTTGATGATTTTTTTCCTTGCATGTTGATATTGCAAGTATATACTAAAGTTTATATTTAATGTTTGTCAATTAGATTGGTTGAGCAGCTAAATGTGGACATAACTCGTGTCTTTCGCCTCAAGAGATTTGTAGCCCTTAATCCAAACACATGTGCAAGGGTGAGGGTTTTACAAAACTCGACTATAGATATTGAAGTACACTGATTTTGATTTTGGGTTTGGTAATTCATAGTTTATATCTTGACATTTGATATTTTAATGATTTATATTTTTCTTTTGCAGGATGGTATATTTATCGATCATCTGGTCATGTACGTGTAGCTTCGTCGAGGCAAAGTCACATTAACTTCAAGTAAATTTAATTAATGACTAGATTTATATATCATCACCCTAACGATCTCTCTCTTTTAGGCTTGGAGCTTCGACCTCATCAATATTGAGGTTAGAACTTAGAGACACCAATCAAGCAAAAAATCCTCGATTTCTATCTCATAAACACGATCACAAGCACATTCCGTGCTTCAATATCAACGCATTTTTTTAACATCTACGTACCATTACGACATGAACGAATATCGCATTCCTGGTAACTAAAGCTTCAAATAGTTTATATCACTACAATAACTTTATTATTTATTATATGAAAGTGTAGACCAAATATCATCACTGCGATCTTCAAATAAAAATAAAGTTACATCAGATATGTAACACTATAATTACATAATACATAATTAGAAATTTATTTTACAAATATTTCTAATACATTTTCTATCTATGCAGAACCATGCAAATCTCTACAAGCGGTATATTGTTCATCTACTATTAGTGCATATTGACTTTTATATTAGGGTATTTGTTCCTGTGTATATATGAACTCACAAATTGTAGAAAAACGTTCTATAAGAAGAAGATTTGATGGCAATGAGGTTCGTGAAGTTTGGTGTTGCAACTCTCCTACTTGCACAACAATAAAAGGCTGAAGATGTAAGATGCATAATAGAAAAAAAAAAAATTTGATATTCTTCGAATTTAATGATCTCCTAAATTCAATGTATTTATATTTTTTTTCTTCTTAATTTTCACTATGCTTACTTAGTTAGTATTTTATGGAATCAAATAATTTCTTTACACTAACTTTGACCCAAAAATGATTAATATATGCTCAGCATTATTTACTCTTATTATATATATATATATGTATATATATATATATATATATATATATATATATATGAAGTTTATCTTGATTATATATGAACACTTAATCGTGCATAAATAGATTGCGTCGTGTCGCATATACACACAGTAACTGTTTAGTATTTTATGGACAACCAACCCCACTAACCATTACTCTATTTTTGCTTTATATTACGATGAGACATACATTGTGTGTGCAACAGTTGAATCTATGCTGGATAGTAATTCAAAGTGGTGTTTCATCGGTTGTCCATTATGCAAGAAGCTATTATATGTATATGCATCATTATTTTGCGATAAATGCAATCGAACAATATCCATCACAGTTCACTGCAAATTATAAGTCAAATGTTTCATTCATAGCAAATTAGTTGTAGTGTCGTGTCTTAAAATATTTCCTTTGTTTTCTATAATTTAGGTACATGATCTCTACACGCATATATGATAGAACTGCAAGAAAAAAAAAACATTATATTTGATAAAAATAGTGTAAGATTGACTCAAGAGGCATTCTCTCAACTAATCGCTCAACAGTTATGCTCACTTGATGAGAGTCTCGGATAATTACGAATCTCTAATAATGGTCATTTATTTTTTAAATCAAAGTTACAACAAAGAATGTGGTTGATGGTAAAAAAAAACACCATAACAAAAGTATGGAGTAGTGAGTGTGAAATTGGAATTCAATCCATTTCAATTCAATTTAATGATTTTACTTATTTTTAATTCAATTCAATAATTTTTAATTCGGTTTTTTTACCCACACAACGCACGTCTTTATTTATTTAATATATAATATATAATATAAGATATATAATATTAAATATTTAAATACATACACGTGACTTATATATAACCTTTAGCTGTTTTTATATTTTAGAATTCTAGCCAACTCTAACATCGCTGACAAAAATTAATTTAAAATTATTTGATTGTTAGTGTATCTTTAATATATTTTCACTTTGTAATTAAATTTTAAATATTATATCTATGAAAATTATCAAATAATTTTTAATTTAAATCCAATTTCAATTTATTTTTTTAAACTTATTTTTAACGCTATACAAAATTTTCTTACTTGGATTTTCTATTTTATCGGTTATAGTCTTATAAAAATGATATAAAATGTTGATTATTTCACTCCTATGTAATCTATATATATAATAAGTTAACAGGAGAGATAATGAGCTAACTAGAGCACGCCATGTCAGCAAATTTGGTCTATTCTGAGCATGCCACGTCAGTTAACATTCTAACTCGCGCGTGGTGAGTACGCTGTTTATCCATCACTTGCAATTCGGTCCTCCCCTTCTCCTCAGACCGAACTTATGAATGAATTGTGGCATTTACCCTACCCTCTTCACATCCCTCACTATTCAGTATTCACATCCCTCCTGGCCGTCGTTTCTCAACCCGTAGTCCAGAGAAGCTATCTACAAGATGTCGAGGCCCCAATCGTCACCCCTCCCCCAGCTCTTCCTCTTCTTCAGGCGTGGAGACGATCGAGAAGCTGAAGCGCCCCTAGTCGTCACCCCTCCCCAGCTCTTCCTATTCTTCAGGCATGGAGACGATCGAGAAGTAGATGACGGAAGTTAGTGACCTATTTCCATAATTTCTTCCTCTGTAGTCGTTTACGGGAAGGTGAATAGCTAATTACAACTTCGGCGAGGCCGCTTACGGGAAGGTGAACTGATTTTCCGATTGATTAGAACCCTAATTACTCTTGATCGTGATCGCCAATTACCCTAATTTACTGGTGTTCCATGGCAGCAGGTCGAAATTATTGGAATCGCCGAAGCTCAATTCTTTGTTCCAATTAATTGGAGTGCCCTGCATTTTTACGCAGAGTTTGAGGTAACTGCTAAGGAAGGTGAATTGATTGTCCGATTGAGTTTTAGGTGATTCTTTTTGTACTTGATGTTTATTTGAACTAACTTCTCTCTTTGGTTGTTTAACTGAAGGAATCCCACAACATGACATGGAATTTTGAAGATAGTATACTTTCAGAGCTTCAAAAGTTGTAGATAGTCTTCTGTCAGCTAATGCTTGAGGTGTATCATAATATTACCTACTTTATCCGAACAAAATCATCATCTTATTAACTATGCTTTTAGAAGTTCTTCAATGGTTATTTTGAAAAACAAAGGTCGATCTGATTGCTTTTGATGTACAAATCTAGCTGGGATATTTCGAGATCATATTACACAGTGAGTCCTTAAAATCATTGCAAGGGGTACTTCTAGAGAAAGCCAATGAGAGCATGAGTGGTGGTGAAGATGCAGTTCCATAAGAAAGACAGATGAATGAAGACCCCGATGATCTCATCGTAAGAAACTTTTGCCATTCCATGTTTTCACTGTTTATTGAACAATTAAATAATTTGGAACATCTATTTGTATGTTGTTTAGGCTCTTGCACAACAGTGTACATCTGAGCTGCATATATTAGGAAGGTCTTCTTCACTGCATGGTAAATATTCAAGGTAAATTATGTTCCCCATTGGTGTTGACTGTTTTGTTAGATTGAGGTTATGCATTGTATGTCCCTTGAATGCATATATATACCTAATAATATATTGATTAGGTGATATATGCAAATGGCCATGAACGTCCAGCTATGTTTCCTTCCAAGTTTCAGAAGCTTAGGTGGACCAAAAGAGATAGACTTCTGTAAAATTCTTTTAGCTTAGGAATGATGAACATAATTAATTACTTTACTTGATTATTATGATTGTGTAGGCAACTTTGTTGTGGTTCATGATAGTGGAAAATAAAAGGCTCTAGAATCTGGTAGCAAAGTAGCAATGCATGGTTTCCCGTATTTTCTTAAGAACAAGTTCGTCTTCTTCAAGTAGATGCAAAAGATGAATCTACATTGCTTTTATAATGATCATAAATATTGATGAATCTGCATTGCTTTTGGTAAAACATTCAGAAATATTGATATTTATTCAAAAGTGTATGTAATAATGCTCAAGTAGAGCATTTATTCTCTCCATTTCTTCTAATGTAATCTAAGGAAACAATATTCATGGTATGTTTTTCTGAATATGATAATTAAAGAATGCAGTGAAATTACGTGCTTCACCTTCTCAAATAGAAGGTGCTCTTAAAACCTTTTCTATAAGCTGCTTCATCTCATTCATCCGTTGAATTTTTTGAGATTACATTCTCTTTTCAATATTCCAAGACTGATACTGGAGCCTTATTCCTTGAAAGAAGTTGGCAGGTTGGAGACATTGTGAAGGTGAGTAGACTTTCCATATTCTCTAATGAATCATTGAATGTACACAAGTCTGTAGAATATACGGAATCTGTCTACTGCTTAATTTTTTGTGAAAATATAATTATACATTCTAGGATCATATTCTCATTGTTATGTCTTACAATCAGTCATGCTTATCCTTTCATTGCTTGAAAAACCTGTTGATTGCTTTATGTGACAATATGTTGGAAACTTGATAGAGTTGTAGTCTACTGCAATTTTCTAGGTAACAATTACCAGATCAAATGTTCTAATTTTTTTGTTATTGAAGTTCTTATGTTGAATCAGTGGTCTTTTAATGTTCTTTCTCTTACTGGCAACTTGCTGCTCTTGAGTTTAAGTGGGATATGAGTGGTGTTACTAGCTTATCAATATGAATGAATCAAATGTTTTATTTTTCATGGGGTCTGCTTTACTCTAGATTGTGTCTCAGTAATTCTACAGACACGTAGGTTCATTTACGCAAACATATCATGATTATAAACTCAGCTGCATTATTAAGATTCTACTCCAACGCTACGAAATGTGAAGATCGGAGATTGGATTAGGATTTTGAGGGACATAATTGTGTTGTATGGAGCTGCCTCTACTCAAATGTTGTGTGTAAAAATACTTTTTTTAATAAATCATCTCCATGTGGAATTTTTGCAGGAGGAAGCTGGTGGATGCTAGCTTTTAAGCCATGTAGTTGAGGTAACGTGGAAAAATCAGTATGGAGTTTGGTTATGATCTACTGTATACTCCACATTTGATAAGAGAAGACCTTTGGAAGATTATTGGTAATCTGGATTTCTACAAGGAATATTTTTGAACATATATTATATTAAGGATGACTTTTATCCGCTTCGACCCATGAATTGCCTTTACCACAGCTCCTTAGTATCTTTGTTTTCGTCGTTACTGATTCATGGGAATACCCTGAACTCTCTCCGTTATCCATGTTTTGATCTGTATTTCCGCTCAACTTTAGAATTGTTACGAGACATTAGTTAATCTGATTCAAAAGGCACTACAACAATTGGTATTAGCTATTCTAATTCTTTAACTTTTTATTTAGGGTTATTTCTTAGTTTGCAGCACTATACAAACAAGAGATTGACAGTAATAAGTTTTGTCAACATTATTTTATGAACTATCGTTATAAATCGCCTTGAAATATAATTTCAAATTTTTTACATACATGTAAACGTATACGACTTAGTATGTCACCCCGCGCGTAGCGCGGGGCCAGCACCTAGTATATTATATAAATTAGTATTAAATACTTTAATTAAACTATGCATTACTATTAATTAATTTATATAAAAGTATATTCAAATACAAATAATGTTGCAAATGCAATAAATTAAGATAACTTAATTTTTTCCAATTTTAATTTTATTTGGAATATTTCCCGCGCGGTGCGCGGGGTTAGTGGCTAGTATATTATAAGGGAGCTGGAAAGAGAATGCTTGAGTATGGAGGTGACACATCAGCAATCTGAAGCTACTGCAGTGTGCCACCTCAGCAGACACCTTTCACTCAGCCCAACTCCACTATTAACGGGCCGAGAAGCCAAGAAGGAGAACAGCCCATAATCAAAAGCCAAGCCTAAAAGGAGAACAACCCATGCCAATTGCCGGGATAAGGAGAGAGAAAGATCCACCGCGCCACAATTGGAGACCAGACTAATAATCTGAAAGCATTCAATTATTTACCAAAAAAAAAGCATTCTATTATTTTATTATCATTCAATTATTTATTATTTTTACCAAAAATAAAATCAATTAATAAATTGCACTATTTCTCTTTTACCAAATTTAATTTGCTAACCCAATCCTATATAATTTTCTGCCAAAAAATCCAAAAGATTTTGGTTGCACCACCAATAAGTTTAGAACTCTATCTATATATTATATAAATCAGTAAAAAAGATAGTGGTTAAATCTTACGATGCCACGTCAGCGTTTTCGAGCTCATATTGCGTGCCACCTCACCTATTTTCTATTGGGCTAGCATGTGTTTAGTAATGGGCCTATATTAATGATGAATTTAATTTTAAGATGACCCAACATTTTAAAAAACCATTATCATAGTCTATGATGTATTATTTTGATGCACATATTATTTATTTATTAGTTTGTAAATGTAACTCAAATCATAATAATAATATTATTACTACATAGGATACATATATTATTATATATTATAATTATGCATTTTGTCTTAATAGATAAACAAAGTCCAAGTCTACTTTTGCATTTTTTCTAAACCTAAATTAAAAAATTGTACTACAGTTTTGAATGCATTTTTTCTTTTTGTTATGTTATTATTATTATAATCTAACCGCATGGATTCTCTTCAAAATTGAGTATTTGATTTATTTTCTCGGTGTGTATTAGATTCGGGATCCATTCTTTTTATAAACTGACGTCATTTAATAGTAGGTAAACTTAGCATATTTGGTGCAATCAGTTAGCTAATTGATCAAAATTCTAAATTGAATGAGTTGTTTCCAAATAATTATATGTCAGTTGATAGTAAAATGAATTATCACCAGATCATAAGGTTCGACTTTATATAATTTTATCCAAATAGACACAGAGTTAAAACTCCCTGATGTTAATTTATGTTCAAGTACACTCCTAACAAATCATGTATGATTGGGTGTGAATCTAATGATTTTTGCAATTTCATAATCTAATGATATTGTCTTTATGGTGAAATTTTTTAAGTTTGAGAATACCTCATTCTCTTAGTTGTGTGATCAATATGGTTTATTCAGACTAAAAGTTTCATATTCCGTTGATTATAGCTTTATTAAGTTAATTGCAAGTTCGAGAAAAAAAGGCCCACTATTATGTTTTGTTATATATATATATATTAATCCATTGTTTTTGCAGTTACAGGTTAATAAAATGTTTAAGCTCCTGAGTTTTCCTTATATTTTAAGATACTGAATTAATGAAATATTATTACATGTTAAAAAATTTCAGTTTAGCAATTCGCGCTGCGCGTAGCGATAGGTCAGCACCTAGTTATATTATCAATCAAATGCCTCAAGTTTCCACAGTCAAACTTATAGGCTTATTGCTTGCTTCTATATAATTATTAATTTAGAGAAAATTGCAATTTAAATTATTTGAGATTGAAATCAAACTTAGAAAGATAAGCAGTGAATAGTTTATGATGTTTATTGTATCTGCCTAGCAAAATCTTTTATTTTTACTACAAGATCACCATAAATCTCCCATCAGCCAATTAAAACCAGATTATCTGCTGAGTTGATGATTTTACAAGCCTAATAGCCTACTGAATATACATCCAACACTCAGTTAACTATTGATCAATATCACCAAGAATGACATCTACCAAGGACCTCAGGTACTCTGTACCAGATAAGTGAAGATATTGAACTATTCTTCGATACCACTTTTGTTTAGCGATATTAAAGCATTAAGCAGTACATAGTGGTTTCTTTATCACACAGTGGACCTAGATTTTCCCATTACTACACCTCCCTCGAGCCATTTTGTGATTATAAGTTGTTTATTTCAGCCTTCCATCCATCTACTTTGTATGTTTTGTTATTTTCAAATAAAGACAAATTTCTCAAAAGTCAAATTAAATTTCTTCTATCCTTCATCCTCCTCTTAGTTGCGCATACAATGTAATAGTATTATTATTTTTTTTTTTTTTTTCTGTTTATGTGAAGTTCTTGTGTCTGAATCCGGAAAACTAAAAGAGAATATCTGGACACCAACTGATTAAAATGTGCTTCATTAACCATCGAGTAATGCAACATCTACCAGACCCTTCAACCTAATGACAGACACGCCAAATTTGAAGGTATGCATCACGAACCCTAAACACTATGTGATTGTTATCGCCATCAACTTGACTGAATGGCCTTTGGCACCCCTCTGTGTATAGTTAAATTTACCTATGATATTAACATACGCCATGCTTCTTTTCATTAATGTAATGGTCATGCTGGTCTTGAATTATATATATGAAGGTTTGCCTCAATTGTAAATCTAACTCTGACAATGGTTAGTATACTCTGCTTTGGTCCCATTAACCTAATTAAAGTTTATTAGTTCTGCATCTCTTGCCTACCTTTTTGAGACGTGGAATGAGAATCTAAAGACTACAAGATAATTCTCTTTGAACATATCAAAGTTTTTCTAGATGTAGGTAGGACGTCATATTGATTACTTTTTGTAGCTTCTGCACCTATTCATCTATTGAATCTTTGATTTTGGTAGATTTAACTATTATTTTGATGGTACGCCACTGGAAGTAAGTGTTTTGAAGAATTGTTCTTAAATTGCTTAATTTTTTTTCCCTTTGTAATGATTTTATGCAATGTGGAAAAATACGGAAATTGATGCACTTTCTACTTTATCTATCAAAAGTTTAAGCGAATCTTATAATCCTATTTTAGTTGGTGAGTTCAGTTACGGTTATTATTGTTATCGAAGATATCACATTAACAGTATCCACGTGTTAACTTTTAATGGTTATGAAATCAAAATTACTGTCAAAGATTTCACAAGGATGATAAGTTTTTTAAAACAGTATTAGTGCGGTTGGTGCCTGGTGGTGTCAATTTTTAAATTATTTATACTTTTATTTCGGTTTCATAAAAAAGGTTCAAACCTATATTTTCAGTGTAATTGGAAGTTTAAGTTTTTTTTCACTGATATTCATTCACATATGCTTGCTGAATAGTTGCCTCGGTCCAATTTCTTTGCTTCTTTTGGGTTTACTATTACAAACTATAAATTAAAAATGAATATATATGTATACATATATACTGTTCATTCATTCAAAATTAAACTTAGACATCATTTTTCCATACACACAAGTTCGCTTCTTAGTTTTAATTAGTTCTATATTTTGTTACCGTGAGCTACAAATTAAAAAATGAATACATTTAGTTGATCTACCTTGAGTCATTTAATTTTTAGTACCAATTTTGTTCCTTTAATCTTTTCTTGAAAGTACTAAATGCGGGTCTAATTAAGTAATTATTCAACATGTTTACTTTCATTTTCAAATTCTCAAATTTGTTTCACATAAACGTACCTATGGTAGGATTCACTGCTTGTTATTGTATCTAGAGAGGGTAACTGTGGTTTTCTCTTCTTTCAAGCATACATATATATTACATTTTTGAATGGATAGTGTCCACTGAATTGCCTTCTGATTTACTATGTTTGGCATGATGGATGAACATAAATTGGTTGGTGCAACCGCTTGGTTTTTGCAGAGAATAAACCTTTCAATCATTTCTTAAGATTCATAAGTTTGGTTGAGAGGCTAAGTTGTTGTGGTTTGGAATTCTGCTGCAGTTAAGAACATTAAAAGGAGGGCATAGATCAGAGTTGGGTACTTGGCATGGAACAACCATATCCTTACCACTCGAGGCATGGATGGTCAGATCATCAACAATGATGTCAGGATAAGAGATCACATTGTTGAGACACACCCAAGAGGTTTGTGAATTTTAACATTGTATCACTTGTCTTCTCCTTCCTTTAGAATGACTTTCTTGGTTGTAAATTAATGGAATTTAACTGCTATAAGGTCAAGATTGATTTTGAACATGACTTGCTTGATTATAAATTAATTGAATTTTAACTGTTATAAGTTCGATGTTGATTTTGTACAGAACTTGCTTGGTTATAAATTAAGGGACTTCTTATTACAAGCTGGAGATGATTGCAATCCATCTTCTTTCAATACATGGACTTCCAGTACGTCTCTAAAATTAAAATATGATCTCCTCATATTACCACAAGTTGAAAATGTTTGTCTCCTATTTAAATGTTGCATTGCTTGCTTCTACTGTTATCTCTACCACGAGGCGTCAAATTGTGATAGATTCTTCTCATCTGCTGTTAAAATGCAGCTTCCTACGGTTATAAAATCGTTTAATATTCTATGTGGTTTATATGTGCAGTGCAATGTTTAAGTAGAAGACTTCAGGAGAACTCAGCCAAACTTAATTACCAATTTCTCTGCTAAAATCATCGACCGCGCTTAAAAGTTGACGGAGAAAAAAATTTGAAACACTTAAATCTATGTGCTTGAGATGTCAAGGCATACAAGTAGAGCTAAACTAAAAAGAGATGCAAGTGTCTTGTTCCTTACTGCTCATCCTGAGTTCTAAATTTTGATATTTTCCTCAGTACACAATGTTTATGGAACTTTCAGGAGGCTTTTATAACAGGAGTCTATGCACTCGGTTTTGATGTGAGGGTGTGTTCGGGAACACAACTTCAAACATTGCGGTTCGCATTTGTAACCCCGGTATGCACTTTAAACTTAGTGTCATCAGTATGAAGCAACTGTTAAGTTTTTGTGTCAGTTTTTGTATTTGTATTGTAGGCGACGTCCTAATATATTGCGGGGATACATCTAAATGATTTATCGTTCCCGACAAAGAAGAAACCGATGAGGCCAAAAGAGATGCAGATATGTATTTATAATATGAAGTGAATTGTTCTTATTGTAACAAGTTAAATTATATTTAGCTGGTGGGTCAAAGAATATGTTTAAGTTGTACTCTTATTATGTTTATATTTATATAAAAAATTATTTACTATTTTATTTATGATGACTAGGAGTGCACTACTTTGAAAAATATCATATTATAATTTTTTAGAAAATACATTATTTATAGACGATATTGTTATAATGTTTTTTGTGTTGCTTAAAGTTAAGTTTAAAGTAAGGTAAAAGCAATGCACGTGTTGCCTTAAGTTATGTAAAGGCGATGCAAGCGTTGCGAGGTACAAGCGATGATAAAATGTTGCTTGATATTATAATTTAGACAACAGAAAAAGTGTTCCATATTCTTTCATGATAGACAACATTAGGTTTGTCGTCCTGTTTACAAGTATAAGCAATGTAGAAACCTTTGCCTATACTTGATGGATAAACAACGTATCGTCTAAACTCTACATAAAGACGATGCTAAAAAAACGTCCCTTTACTTTAATTTAAAGAGACGCTTAAGGCTAAACATAGCCAAATATTAGACGACTCCCCCGACGCTTTTGTTTTCGTCGCCAAACCTTGGGCGACGTAGGTTTGGCGTTGTCTAAACCATATTTAAGCGTCGCCTAAACTCTGATTTCTTGTAGTGTTTCTCTGATCTATTTCGTTATGATAACATAAAGTATATATCCTAAGTAACTTGCAGGTGCTCACAAGCCTTCAAAAGTTGTGTTTCTATTGTCAAAATCTATTGATAGTGCTCGCAATCTTTTAAGTGTGATGCAACATAAACCCTCTAACTCAATTTTCTACCAAAACGATAATTTCAATGTTATTATTATTATAAAAATATAAAATAACATTACAACGACATCAAGTATATTCTACAAAATGAATCACTGGTACATATTGTATATGCTATTAATTATGGTAAATGTCATTCCTAAATAGTCGTATAGTTTTTTTTGTAACAATTTTTATAAGAGTTAGATGGTCTTTTGGTGCCACATGTTTGACCAGTGTTGGCTTCTGGTGCCATAAGTTCTTTTTAGTCTTTTAGTGCCATATATTTTAGGCTTGTATGTTTTTTGTGTTTCTGTTACATATCCGTTAAATTACACAGTTAAGTGGTCACATGCCGTGCACATGACCCTTTAAAAAAATAAAACAAAAATGAATTAGACATTGACTAAATTACCCCTTATTCACTAATTTCTATCTGTAACAAATTAGAAGAAACAAGATGGATGACCCAAGCATCGCCATGCCTAATGCTCCGCCACACATCCAAGCGGCGTTGACGAGGAGGGATCCCGCGGCAGAGGTCGTGGGATCTTTTTAACCCTTTTTTATAATTTCAAACACGTTGTTTTAACTAAGATTTAAATTATGGAGACAATATTAAAATCATAAACAGTTTAAAGGTCATGTTCATTTTGTTGCGCATGATGTCCATATTGAGAATAGTTCTTAAACATATATAGATGTTTATTTTCATTAATTACCAAATTATGAATATTTTACCTATTACATGCAAAAATATACTTAATATACAATTATAGTGGTACATTTGTAAACAATTAATCTTGTCATCGCAATCCAATTTAGGTTAGTAAACAATTTTCCATTGTTAATCAGCTACTGTAGAAGTGCTTTATAAAGATGAATATCTATGTGACTATAGAAGCTTCTAGGTATATAAGATTTTCTTCTTTATGTTTTTTTAAAGTTTATCTTCAATATTTGATGAATTCAACTTTGCTCTATGCTGAATTCTAGAATGTATTATATTAAACCCTTAAATACCTCTCTAAGTTATGCATAAATGACTGTTGCTATCAGACTAGCCACAACTATTATGGTATTACTCATATTTAATATACTACATGATATAAAATGTTCTCGGTTGATGATGTTGTGCTTTCTTTTTGCGTATTAGTGGAGTTCACATATGCCTTATGCTCTTTATCAACTCTTTCTTTGATTGATATGTTCATGTGTTGATATGATGTCTGAAATGCTGAACAAGATCTATAGACTGTTCTATCACATATATTCTTGCACATAACATGATAACCATGTATAGTGTAGTTTTACAGAGTATTCATTCTACTAAGAAACTTATAATTATGCGCGTGCAACTACATCAAAGCACAAAAATTATTATAACTAAAGACGTGCGCGTGCAACGCACGCGCGAAATAACTAGTATATATATATATATATATATATATATATATATATATATATATATATATATATATATAAGGCGAATAATCCGGTCACAATTTAAAATTCGTTCGTTTAATAAGTCACTATTCGAAATTTAACTATCTTTTAACGGTGCAAAATTAACTTTTGATTCAAACCAAAAAGGCTAACTGTTGAAGCCCAATGTGAAGCCCGGACCATAAGGGCCGGTTTTGTTGTTTTCAGTTTGTAGATTGGGCTTGGCCCGTGATTGTTTTGGCCCACTCGATGAATAAGGCTCGGTTCAATCTGAACTGGGTATTATTGTTTTAGGGTCTATTTACCTTCACTTAAAACTGTATGGACCATGTTGTAATTTTTCAGATGTTGTGGTCTATTTAAGGGTGAGGAATGGCCAGTGAAGGTACTGTTCCAATGACCCCTTCAGTGTGCTCCCATCTCTCTCGTTTCTAGGGTTTGCCGTTCCACCTCCCACTGCGAAACTTCACATGGTATCAGAGCTTTTCGAAGCTATTTTTGCTCCGATATTACGATTCCGTTCCTCCTGTGGTATTCTGAACCATTCCTCATCCTTCTTTTGAGGATATATGCTTTCTTTACCTATTGCATGTTGAGATTCATCACGGATCTGTCGTTTACGATTTTTTCTGAGGATATTTGCTTTCTTCACCTATTGCATGTTGAGATCCGCCACTGATTTGTTGTTTACGATATTTTTCTCCTTAATGTTCTTCATCTGATTGCTAAAATCCGTGACGGATCTGTTTTTTCTGGCTATATTTCTGTTTTTTTTCTTAAGATTTCAGAGGTTTTGTCTTATATTATCTCTCAATCAATTGATGACTGATGTAGATCTGACGAGCCTGCTGATATTTTTTCATATGACGATTCGTATTCTTTGAAGTTTTACGTTGATTGACTTTAAGACGAATTGTTTTACTCGATCCGTTGATTTCTTTCACAGATCTGTATCTTCTCCTTCTGGATCTCTCTTTTTTACTAAAAGATCTTGTTGAATATAAAACAGATCTGTTATTTTCTTTAGAATCGTCGTACAACTGATGCGTCTGATCTGTTGCTTTCTTGCATGCAAAAGAAAAATCGATCCAATGATGATTCTGTGAATCAGAGGCCCCATAGTATCTGATAGTGATATTCTGAATCAGATTTTCCGTTGAATGCGTATTTTTTTTGAGGATTTTATCACATCTTCTTAGATCCTCGTTGTTTTTCTGTAGATCTGTCGTCCTTTTATCTTAGCGACCTCTTTTCGCTAGTTGACGATGACAACTGAAACCAACAAGGATCAAGAGGATATTTCCAAGGCAACAGAGATTCCTCCATTGACATATGTTGTTGAGTCTATGCCAAAGCTTGATCATAATCATCCTCTGTTTTTGCATTCTTCGGATTCCGCTGGTCTTTCTTTAGTCTCTGAGAAGCTAACCTGTTCTGAGGATTATGGCTTCTGGAGCAAGGCTATGAGGATCTGTCTCATTTCTAAAAACAAACTGGGATTTGTTACTGGTGCATGCAAGAAGGAAAACTTTGAACCAAATCTGCACGATCAATGGGATCGATGCAATGCTCTTGTTCTTGCTTGGATTATGAATTCTGTTTCTAGAGAGCTTATGTCTGGCAACATTTACACTGAAAGCGCTTTTTCTGTCTGGAATGATTTGAAGGAACGTTTGCATAAGGTCAACGGTTCTAGAGTTCTGGCTCAGCAGGGAGTTGACTCTGTTTCAACCTATTTTGCAAAACTAAGGACTATGTGGGAAGAGTTTGATGCTATTTGCAATTTGCCCAACTGTGGATGTCCTGAGTTCCAAAAACATATTATTCATGCAAGCAATCTTAAACTCTTCCAATTTTTGAACGGGTTAAATGACTCTTATTCCAATGTCAGAACGAATTTACTGATGAGGGAATCATTGCCTTCGGTGTCTCAAGCTTACTCTGTTCTTATTCAAGAAGAAAATCAAAGGAGTCTATCTGTTAATTCTGTTGCCAGCAATGTTTCTGATATTAAGTCTTCTGATATTTCTGGGAGCAAAGGTCGTGGTCAGAAGAGGAATTTGAATTTAACTTGTGATTTTTGCAAACTCAAAGGCCACGACTACGAACATTGCTTTAAAAGAAAGGGATATCCCCCGGGTTGGAAATTTCGTTCAAATCAAAACAGAGCTCCCCAAGCTAACTCTGCTGTTAACAATACTGCTACAGGTTTAGAGGCTGGCGGTACTAATGCATCCACCCCTCTGGATCTGCCCAAAAACCAGCCAATGATGGTTACAGCAGAGCAATTGGAGCATTTTGCTCGATCAATGGTTAGGTCTCAACAAGCTGGATCTGAGGCTGCTGAAGCACGTGCCAACGTTGCTTCCTCAGGTATATCCTTTTCTGACTCACAATGGATTTTAGATACTGGTGCCACTCATCATATCACCTGTAGATCAGATTGGCTTTCTAATGTAAAATCTGGTGATAAATATGTTCAGTTACCTAATGGCCTTAGATCTAAAGTTCATAGTGTAGGCAATCTCAGTTTTGGAAAAAATAAAGTATTGACTGATGTTCTGTTTGTCCCAGATTTTAAATTCAATTTGATTTCCATTGCTAAGCTCACTAGGGATATATCTTGCTGTGCTATTTTTCATCCAAACTCTGTAATATTGCAGGATCCCTGCAATGGAATGGTGTTGGGGACTGGTCATGAAACTGCAGGACTATATTTTTTTAAACCAGACATTCTGAATCTTGTAGTTCTTCATTCTTTAGCTGATCATCCTCAAACCATCCTTTGGCATCAACGTTTGGGTCATATACCTTTTAATACATTGAGCAGAATAGATTCATTGAATTCTGTTTCCTTTAAAAATAAAGGCATTTCTGATTGTAGCATTTGCCCCTTAGCTAAACAGACTAGATTACCTTTCCCTGTTAGCTTGTCTGTCAGCCATGATCCTTTTGAGCTTTTACATATTGATGTATGGGGACCATACCAACAACTAGGGCTGAGCATGGGACAGATGGGCGGGATTTTTCTAAAAAATGGCCCAAGCCCTAAAACTAGGGCCACTTAATGGCTGTCCCGAGCCCTATCCCAAGCCCTAGCTAGTAGGAAAAGGCCCGCCCGTCACGGGCCTACACGGACTAGGGACAAATGGGACAAACCCAAATTCCCATCCAAGTTCAAAAAAAAAAAAAATCATACTCAATTTAATTAAACCATAACCAAACATAGAACAACGACAAAGTTCAGCACATACGACAAAGTTCACCATAAAACACCAAAATCACTCAGAACACCAAGTTCAACACATAACTTGGTTCTCCAAAATAGTTCACCAATGACTCCAAAACTAAGTTTTACCAAGACTCTAACACAAAGTCACCAACAATTCTGACATAACAAGTTATAAATACAAATCTCAGATCAAATGGAACTTCAACCCGACCCATCACTAAAGTTAACTTAACTAACTATAGTTTATAGCTGATTAGTTAGCAAAAAGGGACGGGACGGGTCTTTTGGGACTTCGTAAAAAATCCCTAGCCTTAACCCTATCCCTAGTTGAGAAGAAAAGTCCCGCCCATTAGGGCTTGGGTACATTTTTGGGATGGGCTTTTTGGGACGGGCTAGGGCGGGACGGGCGGGATTTTGAGCCTCTTGGGATATTTGCTCACCCCTACCAACAACCCACTTATGATAATAAGAAATATTTTCTTACAATTGTGGATGATTATTCTAGAACAACATGGGTTTACCTGCTTACTTTGAAGTCTGATGTTATTGTGATTTTAAAGCATTTTTTCTCCATGATCAATACTCAATTTAACAGAAAAGTGAAAAGGATTCGTTCTGATAATGGGGGAGAATTTTTTAATGAAAATTGTGCTTCCTTTTTTTTAAACAATGGTGTCATTCATGAAAGCACATGTTCGTATACTCCTCAACAGAATGGCATTGTTGAACGAAAGCATAGACATCTGCTTGAAGTAGCTAGAGCTTTAAAATTGCAGAGTTTTTTACCTATAAAATTCTGGGGAGAAGCTATTTTAACAGCATGTTATTTGATTAATCTTGTTCCAACAGATGTTTTAAAAGGAAAATCTCCTTTTGAAAAGTTATATGGAAAAGCTCCTTCCCTAGAACATCTAAGGGTTTTTGGTTGCCTTTGTTATGCAAAGGTTTTACCCTCCATTGATAAGTTTGCTCCCAGGGCGATTGCCTCAGTTATGATGGGATATTCTTTGACTCAAAAGGGCTACAAACTCTACAATTTATCGACTAAGAGTTTCTTTGTCAGCCGTGATGTTAAGTTTCTTGAAAACTTCTTTCCTTTTAAATCTGATAGCAATTCAAATTTACCAGTTTTTAGTCCTAACCTTTTCCCAATTTCTGTTCCAGATAAAGGTCATGATGAGCCTCCCATTGATGATCCCAGTGGTACAAACCAACATACCTTGGATAATGGTGATTCTGTCCCTGAGGATCCAAATGAAGGTAGTGATGATGGTGAGTCCATTAATGCAGGTAGTGATGATGACAGCTCTTTCCATGAGGAAGTTCATGATGTTACTGTCTCTGAACCTAGAACTAGGCCTATTAGATCAGCAAAGCCACCAATTTGGACTCATGATTATGATATGTCCACCCATTTTTCAACATTGCATCCTATTTCAAATTGTCTTGGTTATGATTTGATTACAAGTGACTACAAAGCTTTTTTAAGCCTTACTGATAAGATTCCTGAGCCATATCATTTTTCTGATGCTTGTAAAGATCCTAACTGGATCAAGGCTATGAGGGATGAAGTAGATGCTTTGATGTTGAACAAAACTTGGTCACTTGTGCCCTTACCTTCTGGTCGAAAATCAATTGGATGCAAATGGGTGTATAAAGTTAAATATAATTCTGATGGTTCCTTAGAACGTTATAAAGCCAGGCTTGTTGCAAAGGGTTTTAAGCAAAAAGAAGGCATTGATTATACTGAGACTTTTTTCCCAGTTGCTAAAATAGGAACTGTCAGAATTGTGTTAGCTCTTGCTGCTTTAAATAATTGGCCTTTATATCAGATGGATGTTTATAATGCCTTTTTGCAGGGTGACCTTAAGGAGGAGGTTTATATGGATTTGCCTCCTGGATTTGGCAATCAGGGGGAGTTGTGTTCGGTTTCATCTAACCTTGTTTGCAGATTGCACAAATCTCTTTACGGTTTAAAACAGGCATCCAGACAATGGAACTTGAAATTGACAGAAGCACTTGTTTCAAATGGTTTTAAGCAAAGTCATTTGGATTATTCTTTATTTACAAAGAAACGTGATAAAGAAATTGTGGTGCTTCTGGTGTATGTTGATGACTTACTTATCACTGGTAATAGTTCTTTTTTGATTAATGAGTTAAATGCTGTTTTACAAACCAACTTCAAAATGAAAGATTTAGGTGATTTAAAATTTTTCCTTGGCATTGAGGTAGCAAGGTCCTCTAGTGGCATTGTGCTCTGTCAAAGAAAATATGTTCTTGAGCTATTATCGGAAGTTGGTTTACTTGGGGGAAAACCTAGTAGTACTCCTATGGAGCAAAATGCTAGGTTTACTTCTGTTGGATATGATGAGAGCCTTAACCTTAACAAAGATGATGATTTGCTTTCTGATCCTACTGTTTACAGGAAGTTAATTGGCAAACTTCTTTATTTGGGAATTACTCGGCCTGACATTGCTTATTCTGTTCAATATCTTAGTCAATATATGCAAAGTCCTAAAAGGTCACACTATGATGCTGTTATTCGTATTTTGAAGTATCTAAAATTGCAACCTGGTTTGGGTATTTTGTTATCTTCAAATGGTGGTTTTGATATTACTGCATATTGTGATTCTGATTATGCTCGTTGTGTTGAGTCAAGGAGGTCAGTCACTGGTTACTGTGTGTTTATTGGTAGTTCGTTGATTTCTTGGAAGGTAAAAAAGCAGCCTACTGTTTCTTGTTCATCAGCCGAGGCTGAATATCGTAGTATGCGTGATACAGTAGGAGAACTTGTTTGGTTAAAAGGATTATTGTCTGAATTAGGATTTCTTTCTGAAAAGCCTGTTTTGCTTTATAGTGATAGTAAAGCAGCAATTCAGATAGCAAGTAATCCTGTTTTTCATGAACGAACGAAACACATTGAGGTTGACTGTCATTTTGTTAGAGATCAGGTTAATGCAGGGTTTATCAAGCTTGGATACTTGAAGACAACGGATCAGGTAGCTGATATCTTCACGAAAGCTCTTCCCAAGGGCCAGCATCGATACCTTTTGGAGAAGTTGAAGATGATTAACATTTTTTCCCCAAGTTCAGATTGAGGGGGAGTGTTGAAGCCCAATGTGAAGCCCGGACCATAAGGGCCGGTTTTGTTGTTTTCAGTTTGTAGATTGGGCTTGGCCCGTGATTGTTTTGGCCCACTCGATGAATAAGGCTCGGTTCAATCTGAACTGGGTATTATTGTTTTAGGGTCTATTTACCTTCACTTAAAACTATATGGACCATGTTGTAATTTTTCAGATGTTGTGGTCTATTTAAGGGTGAGGAATGGCCAGTGAAGGTACTGTTCCAATGACCCTTTCAGTGTGCTCCCATCTCTCTCGTTTCTAGGGTTTGCCGTTCCACCTCCCACTGCGAAACTTCACACTAACTACATCCGCATGATTGTTATTTTCGTGCCTATTTAATGAAATTATCCCTAGCTAAAGAAACAAATTATTATTACAAAAATTTTGACCGTTTTACAGCCCTTTGTCCGAACTATTTGATTTTTAAATTTCTTTTAAATTTCACTACCTCACTTTTCAGTTTATAAACCAAAAAGCTAGCTACTTCAATCACTTTGTCGACACATCATTTTTGACTGACAGATCACAGAGGTAACTTTTCCATCTACATTCAAAAGTTAAGGTACCAAATTTTTAAAAACCGTACTTCGATGCGTAAAATAGTCGTTTATTCAGATAGCGGTTCGGTTATTTACCAAAAACATATATGTTAGGTTATAGGTTTCAGGTCAACGGGTCGTCGGCCTAAATCCTACTCCTCACTGGTGAACTAGCGGATCCTATGCTTCCTGAGTTCGGTCGTTCTGATCCGTATCCTTCTGCCCTTCTCCTTCTCTTCTCTGTGCGCCCTGCAAGAGGGGCAATATCAAGCACGGAGGGGGGTGGTGCTTGATGTACCCTCTCTGATACTTAAGTCAGTACGTTTCTTTCTAGAGAGATAAAGCTAGAGAGATGTCAGAGCTAAATTGCACAATTAGACAAGATGATCAAATGAATGGTGGAGGAGTGGTATTTATAGGCAACGGTGTCATTAAGGTGGCTTAATGACATCGTTAACCTTTAAACACAATTAATTAGCCCTTGATCACATAATTAAACCCTTAAAGAACGGAGGGGTCGGCGGAAATAAACCGAGTGCGGGAGTCGGGAAACGGTGCCAGGGCCCTTGGGGGGGAAGAAAATCCGACCCCCGAGGGTAGGGGTTGGGTGTGGCCACCCAACCCCTCCCTAGGGGAGGTCGGGTGTGGCTACCCGACCTCACCTAGGTGAGTTCGTCGCGGTCCGGACGAGTATTTTCGCCTCGTCCGGACCGTTGGTGTTTCGGCGGGGTGTTTGGGGCCGAAGTTTCGATTTATAATCATTAACGGGGTGATCGAAATAAAACGATTTGGAAGTCAACGGGTTCAAATTGGGCGTATATCCATCACATGCCCCCGAGTCAACCAATGGCCTGACCCTTGATTGACTCTATTTTAGGATGGTATGACACGCTCAATTTGAAGCCGAGATTTTACCTTTTGTCGGAATCTTTACTTACCCATGGGTGTGTGTCTCTGACTCTGCCCCCTGTCTTATAAGATAGAGGAATTGCAAATGTCAGAATAGCACGGACACGTGTCCAAGCACGTGTCCGTCTGAGATGGAAATAATAAATCCAATACCGTCACGAGCTTATACTCGGAAAATATACGCATATGCATAGGGATGCAATATGAATATGGTTAAATGAGTCTATGCTTCAATCTCATGACGGGGTAAACCTATGTGGGGATCAATTTCAATTTTGGTCCAAATTTTTTTCTAAGTATGGGATACCAGAAAATATGCCTATAGGATGTTACCTTGAGTGAACATGGATGTATCATGAACATGAAAGTGTGTACTAGCATACATGCAAGTAGGAACACAAGTATGGAAGTGGGTGTAGACATGTTGCGGTTGTAGTCATGAATGTATGCATGGATATATGGCGGCTATATGCATGGACGTCTAAATGTTTGAACACACGGGAGTATGCACGTGGGAATGCATGTGAGTGCAAGCGTAAACATGTATGTGTGTATGGATGGGTTGTGAGTATAAGCATGAGTGATGGCATTGGTGTACATGTAGATGTAAATCATGAATATGAGCATAAGTGCAAGGGTGAGAGCATATACCTCTACTTTACTTGAGGGTGGGAACTCTGCCACTCACTGGGACACACCATTCCGCCTCCCTCGTACTAGCGCGAACATTGTCTTTTAACCTCGACCTTCGACATGAGTAACATTTTTCCTTCATTCGTTGGAGTGTGTGTATAGCTCTTGACCCTTACCCTGAAATTTGTTCCCCATAAAAGTGAGGGTGAAAATGCTTACGAGCTTTCTTCTTACCCGCCGCGAGCGAAGGGATTTATTGACATGTGTTAAGGGTTGACCCTTCCTTCGGATGTGTCGGAGCGTTGCTCCATTTGGGGAAGCTAAAAGTTCGCCCTCTTTGTGACGCTCTGGGATTTGTTCCCTTGGATAGGTCTCTTGGGTTGTGGTTTTGTTTCCGTAACTTGATTGATGTTAAGGTTGCCTCCGTAGTAGGCGTATCTCGCCCCTCCATGAGTAAGAGTCGATCTTTGCGTCGGTCGCTCGTATAGATGACTCACTTTTGGGAAGCTTTCTTCTTCGGACAGGGAGACCTTGAAGATCGTTTTACAAGGCAGTCAGACCAAATCTGACTGTCCTGTGTCCGTTGAATCGAATGAGAGGGAAGAACACTCTAGTTCTGCTTATCATGCCAAGAAATCTTCTAAGTTAGGGAAAGTTGCAGAGGCTTCCGGCATATTCTTTTCCATTCTCTTTTCTTTGTGATATACTTATGATTGTTCTCATGTTGCTTCCTTCTTGTTGTTAGAGCGTTCGCCCCTGGTTACCGAATGGGTTCTTGTGGTGGGCGAGAGTTCAAGTCAATCTAAATCCAAGGCGCGGAAACCTGACTCTGAGGTCGGGCCCTCAGCTGCCAAGGAGAAGGAAACCGCGAGAGGCTCTCCTTCAAGTGCCCCTTTGCTAACTCTCTCTCATGATAAGGAGGTAGTGGTTGAAGAGGCGCCCTCTTTGCTTGACAAAGGGAAACAACCTGTGGATGGCGATGAGGTGATCATAGGTCTTAATGTCTCTTCTCTATCCTCTGCCCCCCAGCCGAGGGGCCGAGTCTCAAGTTTATTTCATCTTTATGTAGATTTGACGACTTTTGAAGGTGTCTTTGGATTTCCTATGGGTTATGTTGTTAACCCTTGCGTTGAAGATTTTTCTTTTGCTTGGGAGTTTGGTGGAGACTGCTCTTGAGTTAGCCTCTACTAGTTTCGTAGTTGTGATCGTTGTGGAGATCGTTTTGTTATATGCCCC
This sequence comes from Clarkia xantiana subsp. parviflora, assembly GCA_036873135.1. NCBI lineage: Eukaryota > Viridiplantae > Streptophyta > Magnoliopsida > Myrtales > Onagraceae > Clarkia > Clarkia xantiana. The sequence goes on from JAPTYO010000003.1 coordinate 21,925,792, forward strand.
CCCCCCCCCCCCCCCATAGTGCTTGTCGTGATTCTTTGCTTTATGGTTGATTTCATGAGATATGGAGGTTGTCTTCATAATGAGGACGTCTCCTACCTAGTATCATCCAGGTGATTGAAATATAAGTGCATACCTTTGATGAGCGTATGAAGGGTGTTGTTTTTCCCTTTTTCTTGAACCTCCTCCTAAGGCTAGGCGTAGCCTTTTGATGTTCGTGGTCGGGATGGTGTCTTTACAATGTATGTCTTTGACAGATGTTGTATCCTTCATGCTTTTTAGATGTCTCCTTCATGAGTTGTGCTTGACGATGTTCAAGTCTGATACGAGCATAGGTCACGCGAGGGCGACATGCAAAACAATAACGTTTGTCGGAGGTTGCTTTGTGCGACTTGTAAGGCAATTCCTCTTCTTGATGGGTCGAGTTTATTTTGAGAGCCTTGAACTTTGGATTTCATGTCTTTGCTATCCTTCTTGGTGGTGTTGGGTTCCTTTGAGATACTTCTCTTGACTTGTGATATGGATGGTAGGATAACTCGTTACTTTTCATGATAACCACTTGTGCTTCTGTATATGATCCTTTGGTCATGGACTTCTCCTTTGTATATGTTTTCCTTTCCTTATCTTTCTTTTGTGTTTTCCTTCACATCATACCTGCTATCTCATCAAGAACAAACATTATGTGTTCTTCACAATTATTTTCTCATGAAATCCTTCTTAGTATGGTGCAATGATCTCTTCTGATACCCTTTAAATGGTATATATGGTACTGTTAGACCAAAGATACGCTCTTGGTGGGCGTCGAATCTGTTCACGAGACAGGCTCTCGGAGGGCACTTAACGTTTCACAGGAAAGGCTCCCGGAGGGCACAAATTAGACCAAAGATACGCTCCTGGTGGGCGTCGAAAACTGTTCACGAGACTGGCTCTCGGAGGGCACTTAACGTTTCACAGGATAGGCTCCCGGAGGGCACAAGTTAGACCAAAGATACGCTCCTGGTGGGCGTCGAATCTGGTAGTTTGAAATCTACCTCAAGATACGCTCTTGGGGGCGTCGAATCTGGTAGTTTGAAATCTACCTCAAGATACGCTCTTGGGGGTGTCGAATCTGGTAGTTTGAAATCTACCTCAAGATACGCTCTTGGGGGCGTCGAAGGTCGTAGTTTTTAAAAACCACTCTCAAGATACGCTCTTGGGGGCGTCGAAGTTCGTAGTATGAACACTACTCTCAAGATACGCTCTTGGGGGCGTCGAATGTCGTAGTATGAACACTACTCTCAAGATACGCTCTTGGGGGCGTCGAATCTGTTCGCGGGATAGGCTCCCGGAGGGCACAGAGTTCGTAGTTTTAGAACTACTCTCAAGATACGCTCTTGGGGGCGTCGAATGTGTTCGCGGGATTGGCTCCCGGAGGGCTCAGAATATTACTTTACCTTGTGTCCCTTCTCATGTAGGGTGCGTTTTTGGTATGCTTTTCGAGTCTTTACTTGACTTTTCCTTCTGTGATATTGCCTGTTACCACGTTTTTTCTTCAATGTGGGAGATCACCTTTCGAGGGCGATGTTTGTGTGTTGCCAACTTAGGGCGAGTTCGTACAGGGAGTTGAGGATGTTTTCCTCTTATGTGACCTCTTCTAGGAGAAGTGGTATTGCATGCTCCTGTGATCTTCTGCTTCCAATATCTTCTTTTACACTTAGGTGGACTACCAAGCACTTGTTCGTTTGGTGCCCCCCAAGTTTCTTGGTGGTCATACCGCCTTTCATGTTTGGCCGTTGATGGCCCCTTGTTCATTTTCTTGATTGGGTACCCCTTATGCTTGGGGCTCCCTTGTCTGCTTGTTTGGATGCGATGTGTGTCCCTTGTAGGATTTACTCTTTCTCATGCTTGCTTGTTTCAGTCATAGGCATGGTTTGGATAATGCCTTTGTCGGATGTATCTTTAGAGGTTGGGTGGAGAGCTTTTGCTTTGGGTGGGTGGGGGTGATTTTCATTCTCTTGATAACTAGGATGTGGCAGTGTTTTTATCCTAGGGGTGCTTGTAAATTCTTTCCCCCCTTCCTTGTGTTTTTTAGAAAAAAACACTTTTGCGGTGATGATAGAGTAGGAGTAACGTATCTTGGAAGGGATTGTATTTAGGTTGAATAGCTTTCTCATAGAATGGTGTCTTGAGTTGTTAATCTCGAAGGTGTGTTTCAGACTAGTCAATCTGATCCATGCTCCTTGCTCGGGCATGGGGGGGTCTGATCGGGCTGTGATAATCTTCTTGAAGTGTTGTTGTACTTAGTGTGCTTTGCATTTTCCTTTACATTGGAGTATTCTTCAATGCCTTTAGGGAGTGTTACATTGGTCATGCTCCTCCCACCTTGAATCTTGATTATAGATTTCCACTGAATTAGGACTTGAACCTAAAAAAGATGTTTTCATTTAGGTTTGCAGGTGATGCTCCATGATTTTCTATGGGTTTGCCCCCGTATTGGCTATTCCTTGTTGGATAGCTTCATTAGAGGCTGCATTTGTATTGCGTACGTATACGTGTTTGAGGTGTGTTGAGCTGACAAGTCCCTCCTTTTCATTTTGTCATAACCTTCATTCATCATGTGTTCGGCGTATGGCCTTAAAGGCGGGATATTTTTCTAGTGCCCCTTTATCGAGGTTCTCCTCTTGATGGGATGCCAGAGTCAAATGTCTTATCATTCGCAGACAAGGTGTTTGATCAGGATGTGCGTCTAGTGTGATGGTCGATCTTGAAACCTTACTCCCCAAGCTTTTGAGCTCTTCTTTGGTTGATCTTGTAGAACTATTATCATGCCCTAAGGCTCTTGATAGGAGATGTGTCTCCTTTTTCATATTCTAGTTGTTGCACTATCTCTTTTGCTAATCTTGCATCTTTAGAGTTTCCCTCTTGGTGCATGACTTCAATGACAGGATTTTCTACCGATGTTTGTTCTGTTAAGACTTGTATCCTTGGTTGCCTTCCTTTCTTGTGAGATGGCGAAGGAGTGTTTATGAACACTCAAATGTGTCGTACTTGGTAGAGGTATGCGCCTAATCTTTAGGGCGCTGTCTTGAATCTTCGTGTACCTATCTTTGATGAACATGTTATTCATTGCATATATAATACGGAGTCCAAGGATCTCCGGGTTAGGATCATATTTTGAGAACAGAGACATAGTCATCTATTAGATAACCTCTTTATCTAGGGAGTTTATTTTTGCAAGGATAAAATCAAGGATACTTGTAAGGATACTTGTAAGGATATGTGTTCAATCCTTGTTCCTGGTTCATTTGCAGTGTCGTGTCCCTAATGGGTGTGTTGATGTTCTGACCACCTTTACTAGTAGGGGGTCCTTTGGTATTAGGTATGCCTGACTCTTCCCTAGTATCATCAATAGTTGGTCATGGGAGATGTGTGACGGACTCCCTTCATGCATTATGGTTCTCTTTATGTCAAACTAGCGATTCCCTCTCCTATGACTAATATATCATTGTGTGGAAATACTATGTTTTCCATATCCCTTTTGAAAAGCTTGATGATGGTGTCAACATTCTTCCTTTGCTAGGCTTGGTGCCCTTGAGAGTTTTTTTTTTTTATGAAAGTGTATTTCATTACCTGCGATGAGCTTACTAGGTGTAGTCGCGACTTCTGGCTATTTTGTGAAATAATATAGATCCATTGGCGGCGTTTGCCTTTGAAGGTGGGCGTTGTCTATGTGATATGGTTTCCTCCATTTTCTGGAGGGATGTGTTTTGTGGCTACCCCCTCTTATGCTAATGGGCGTTTGTGGGGAGGGTATGTTGTGACTGGTGCCCCCCTTGCATATCGATGCCAGATGGGGTCCTTCGACGGACTTGGCTCTAGGATGCTTAGTGGAAGGTTATAGTAGGGGTAATCCTTTGTGACCTTCATGGTAGTTCCTCTATAGGATGTTGAGAGTGCTCAACTTATTTTTGTAAGTGGGCGTTCTATCTTGTGATCTTTCCCAGAATCTTGACATTATAAGTGCCCTTTAAGATTGAGAAATCTGTTCCTTATGCATCTCTTGGTTCGCGGCGGCGTTTTATGGACTCTTCTAGTAGTCCACATGTGTATATATATACCACGGAGCCCGAAGGCGTCCGGTATGGTCTTTGGAAAACATGTTGATATCAAGTTTCAAAATCTACCCCTTTTAGGGAGTTGACTTGTTATGCAGTTAAATTAAATAAGAGGATATGGGTGTGGGGGTGTTGATACCCCCTGCTTCCTTGGTAATGTAACTGTCTTCCTCCATTAGTCTGTGTGTATTCCTTCCACTTGAGGAATATAAGGTCGCATCCTTGCAAGGCGGACTAGGTGGAGATGTATCCTTCATGTATGCTATGTGTGATCTCACTCCACTACGTCTCTCCATGAGACTTCCCATTGTAGTAGCTATGTACTAACATGGTGTGGTACTCTATGAGTCCCCTGTTCAAATCATTGTCTTTTCGACTTCTCCCCTGTCCTAGGGGGATGTGTATCAAGGGTTGTCATACACAAGAGGTTGGGACCTGTCGTGCTGTATCATGAGTAAGTGGTTGCCTTGTTGTGTTGTCGGGGCGATGTCCCTCCCTTTGAGGTTTCCTTGGAATGTCTCTTAGTCATGTTCGTGGTGATACAGACTGTATGTGTACCTTGCTGAGGTGGATGTTGGAACTCTTATATCCTTGGTGGTCTGACTTGCATGTCCTCCCTTAGTGGGGTGTATGTCCCAGCTCTTTGCTGTGTTTGTTATTGCCTTGGAGACACAAATTGTCGCCTTCCGATTGGGGGTGGCAGTTGCTCCCTCATTCTTTGATTTTTACGATGCCCCCTTTGGAGGGCTTGTGTGTTGTTCTTCCTGTGGGCACTTCTCTGCATGCGGATGTCGCTTCTCTTGCCTGTCTATCTGCCCCCAGCGGGGTGTATGCCCTGGCTTCCTGCTGTGGTTGATATTGCCTTGGAGGCACATATTGTTGCCTTCCCTCTGGGGGTGGCCCTTGCTCTTCTTTTGGTTTATGATCCTCTAACTGTGCCATATACGCTTCTCTGGCATTCGCTGACTCTCCTCCAGCTCCATAACCTCCATGAATGACATATATGCTTGCCATCTGGCTGGTGATAATTAGGCTTTCTATTCGAAACCCACAGACGACGCCAAGTGTTAGGTTATAGGTTTCAGATCAACGGGTCGCCGGCCTAAATCCTACTCCTCACTGGTGAACTAGCGGATCCTGTGCTTCCTGAGTTCGGTCGTTCTGATCCGTATCCTTCTGCCCTTCTCCTTCTCTTCTCCGTGCGCCCTGCAAGAGGGGCAATATCAAGCACGGAGGGGGGTGGTGCTTGATGTACCCTCTCCGATGCTTAAGTCAGTACGTTTCTTTCTAGAGAGATAAAACTAGAGAGATGTCAGAGCTAAATTGCACAATTAGCCAAGATGATCAAATGAATGGCGGAGGAGTGGTATTTATGGGCAACGGTGTCATTAAGGTGGCTTAATGACATCGTTAACCTTTAAACACAATTAATTAGCCCTTGATCACATAATTAAACCCTTAAAGCACGGAGGGGTCGGCGGAAATAAACCGAGTGCGGGAGTCGGGAAACGGTACCAGGGCCCTTGGGGGGGAAGAAAATCCGACCCCGAGGGTAGGGGTTGGGTGTGGCCACCCAACCCCTCCCTAGGGAGATAGGGTTGGCCAACCCTATCTCCCCTAGGGGAGATCGGGTTGGCTGACCCGATCTCCCCTAGGGGAGGTCGGGTGTGACCACCCGACCTCACCTAGGTGAGTTCGTCGCGGTCCGGACGAGTATTTTCGCCTCGTCCGGACCGTTGGTGTTTCGGCGGGGTGTTTGGGGCCGAAGTTTCGATTTATAATCATTAATGGGGTGATCGAAATAAAACGATTTGGAAGTCAACGGGTTCAAATTGGGCGTATATCCATCAATATATATATCCAAACTCATTTTTTCGTAATTGATGGGACAAGTTCGTCGGGGGTTCCGGGTTAAGCGGCCTTGCGTCGAATCGAGTCCAGATCCTCTTCGTGTTATCCGTCTTCTTGATGTTACTGTCGATCAATTTCCAAGTTGTCGATTACCTACAAGAATGATTGCGCCAGAGGGGGTGTTGTAAAGAAACAAAGTGTCGATTGCACTTGCCCAAGACCGTATGTAGACAATAAGAGAAGAACTCAAATGTATGAAGAGAAACACTCTAAATATGCTAAGGAAATTACTTGTATTACTTGACTCACTCACTTACTTGGTGGATGATTACAACAATGGTGTGTGACCCTATTTATAGGGTGGTATGGAAGTCTCTAGCTAGTCTTAGGACACATCTAGACAAAGAAATCTCTAGAGACTCTCTAGAACCCACTAAGTACCTAGAACCATCTTAATCTAGAGACATCTTTACTTAGGCCTAATAATTTTGACTAAGCCCAAATTACATGACCCAAAAATTACTTTAACTCAACAGGTGTCTCTTGCGAACCCTCTCTGATGCTAAAGTTAGAGTCGGATTCTAGAGATAGTAGAGAGAAGACAGAGCTTGAAGGATTCAAGTTGTTTAAAATGAAGAATGTCTTCTCCTATTTATAGAGTTTGAGAATTGTTCGGGTGGGACACGTGTAAAAAGGGCAATTTCGTAAATAAGTGGAGACCACCTGGTGTCAGTCACTCAAGGGCTCGGGGCCGGACGCGCCGGCCTCGTGACGCCGGACCGGTCCGGTGTCGATGACACTGGACTAGTCCGACGTCTTGGTAAGGACCGGGTGCGGTACCAATGGTATGGACCGGTCCGGTGTTACCGGACTAACGTGCGGAAAATGCTTGACGGTGCGATCATGTCGAGTCTTGATGAGGCCCAGTCGAGTGTATATACATCAGTAATTAAAAAAAAACACACATATATAACAGATCGAGTTCTTCAATTAATATTGTGAATTACTAATAATTATTAACCACCCAAATTCCAACGGTTAGTGAGTTGGGTCTCTTCCCATTTCTTCTCCTTAAACTAACTGTGATATTGTCTGAAAACGTCCAAAGTTTCCTCTTTTTTCTCCGTTTGTAATGTAATGATTGTAAGCAAACAAAGAAAAGTCTTCTTCTTCTCTTGGCAATTCATCATCATTTGTCCCTTTACTACCAGGGTCCTTCAATTTTATCTTCAAAGGGAGACCAAATTTGAAGGACCCTGTGTATATACATATATATATCAACTCTTTGAAGTGCTTGTATTTCTGGGGTTTAATTATCCGACATATATAAAATTTGCAGATTAGATCTATCTACAGAGATGAGTTGTTTTCCTTGTTTCTCTTCGCAAAGAAAGAAGGATGACGACAGCCTTCCTCATGAGAACCTACCGAAATCGGCATCTTTCGGTACGTATCGATGCGATATCATGTCGTGTTTATCGGTGTAATTAACGGTGAATTATGCGTATATCATATTTTTCGTAGCACGCATGATTATTTTTGTTCATATGCCTTTACGCTTATAATTATATTGTTGACTGATTTTTCCATTAAAATTGACGTTTTAAGAACACCAAAATATGGTTTTCTACTTTTCCGAAATATCAGATGTGTTGCTTATTGTTTAGGTTTATTTGATGCTTAAAAAACATGTAATATTTCGTCAGATTTAAGAGAGAAAAATGAAAATCAACAAGTCTGATAGTTGGTGCACCGAATATCAACATTTTAAATATGGGATATCGATTAGCAACATAGTCTAATTGTTGAGACTGTTTTTAGATTCTTAATTACCCTACACTTTAACCTTACTACTCCCATCCCGAAATTAAGAGAAAAAAAATGAAAATCAACTAATCTGATAGTCAGCAAGTATCAATATTTTAAAAACATCGATTAGCAACATGGTCTATAGTTGAGACTGTTTTTAAATTCTTAACCATAAACTTTAACCTTAAAGCTCCCGCTCCCTAAATAAATGAAAATCAACTAATCTGATAGTTATGACACCAAATATCAAAATTTTAAATTTGAGATATCAATTAACAACATGGTCTATAGTTGAGATTTTTTTAAATTCTTCACCGTAAACTTTACGATTAGTGCTTCCGCTCCAAAATTGCGGAAAGAATCTTATATACCAAATTTTGTTTTTCTGGGTGTAGCCTAAATAATCTTTATATAATATAATGTATGAAATGATGTATGTATAGATGGAAGGAAGGCGAAGGTGCCGCCTCCTGGTTGCACTGAACCGAAGGGTGGTAATGAGGGTGATGAGAAAGCAAATATAAAGTCAAAAAACTTCAATTTCCGTGAGCTCGCCACCGCCACCAAGAATTTCCGGCAAGAATGCCTCCTTGCAGAAGGTGGTTTCGGAAGAGTGTATCGTGGAACTCTTTCCGGAACTGGCCAGGTAATTTTAATTTAACTTTTTTATTTCATATAATTATGTATGATTAAGTTAGGTTCGGTAATTCGAATCGATTTCTCTACAAAGCTGTAGGTTATGGAAGAAAACACATTAGATTTTACAAGAGAAATTAAAATAATTAATATATTTTTATGCACATCTTGATGTGTTTGACTTTGATTTGATCTAATATTTGAGAAAATTGCTTAAATTATAGTGAACTTCATTTTAGCCGCACTAGATAATTCAAATTGTTAACATTGAGCTTTAAAATGATTTTTTTTCGATAGCAATTAGAATTTTCTTATTAACTCATATTATATTAGTCTACATTGTAATATAAATATATATATTTTTAGTTTATTTATAATAATATTTACCATAGTCTTAATTTTTTATACATTATACTGAATTTCAAATAATTTTTGTATGATATTCTGAATTATAATTTTTTTTAATGCATAAATATAAGTTTTTATGATATATGATATCATATATTTTTAAAGTACTTATATAGTTTAAAATATTTATTTAAATCAAACTTATTATACAAAGCATGGATTAATAATTTCTCCTTTAAGTTAAATCCACGTAACACGTACATATCATCAATCAACTAGTTTCATTTAAGTAAAATTTCGCGCATCATACCACTTTTCCTTTTGAGTAATATTATTATATAGAACGACTTAATTATTAATGCATGTGTAGATATGTATGTGATATATAGGTAGTAGCTGTGAAGCAGCTTGATTGCAATAGTTTTGGAAGTAAAGAGTTCCTCGCGCAAGTCGCGGCATTGAGTCTCTTAGACCATGAAAACCTCGTCAAGCTAATCGGCTATTGTGCTGACGGCGATCAGAGGCTTCTGGTGTATGAGTTTATGGCCGGAGGTTCCCTTGCGGACCACGTTCTTGGTAATTCCGTAATTCAGTTATCCGTTTAAAATTGACGATAAATAGTTTTTAAATTAACAAAATTAATCGAATATTTAATCCTAATATTTGCGTTCCATATTCAGTTAGTTATTCGTTCAAAATTGACGATAAATAGTTTTTAAATTAATACAATTAACCGAATAAATTGAATCTCAATATCTGCGTTTTATATTCAGTTATTCGTTCAAAATTGGCAATAAATATAGTTTTTAAATTAACCGAATAACTTTCTCAAATATCAGTTGATTGAGGCTCAAATTGAACCGCAATATCTACGATAAATAGGTTTTTAAATTAACTGAATAACTTTCTCAAATATTAGTTGATTGGGGCACAAATTGAACCCAAATATCTGCATTCCAATCTAGGCCATGAATCCTCTGGTTAAGTCTCAAACGAGCATCAATCGACTCGGGTTAATTTGCGACAGTTGTAAAAGTTTTTGGGTCTTAATTGTAACATTTAAAAAATTACTCGATTAATTTTATAAATTAAAACAAAAAAACATTTAATATAAATTTTGAACAAAATGCGCATTTACCATGTTTGTTTTAAACAAGTTGATGCTATTCGATTAATTTTAAAATTTATTTAAAAAAAAAAATTAACATCAAATTTGAACTAATTATGTGTTTACTAAGTTATTTTGTACCAATTCAACGATCAATTGTATGTAGATCTTCAACCAGATAAGAATGGTTTGGATTGGAGCATGAGGATCAAACTAGCTCTTGGCGCTGCCAAGGGTTTAGAGTATCTCCACGATTGTGCCGACCCGCCAATCGTGTATCGGAACATGAAGTCGTCGAGCATCTTATTGGATAATGATATGAATCCTAAGATATCCGACTTTGGATTGGCGAATATAGCGCCGAATAACGATAAGTTTCAAGGCTATTGCGCGCCTGAAAATCGGGGGATGGTGGGTGACTTCACGATGAAGTCTGATGTCTACAGTTTTGGAGTTGTTTTACTGGAGCTGTTGTCGGGAAGACGAGCTATTGATACGACTAGACCGAAGGATGAACAGAACCTAGTTGCTTGGGTAACAAGAAACATTCTAAAGCTCTAACTTATTACATTTTTAAATTATTAGTTTGGTTGAAACCAGGGAAAAGTATGTAAAACATGCAACATGTTTGAAAAAGATGGTTTTATGGACCAATATGTTTTAAAACGTACAATATGTTTGAAAAAGATGGTTTTATGGACCAAAATGTTTTAAAATGTACAACAAGCTTACAAAAGATGGTAAAATGACGTATCGTCCACTTGTTACCACTAGTCTCATTAAGTGGACACGTGTGGTTCACGTTTTTAAAAAAATATTATTAGTATCTACATCCACCCATTAATAATCATTGCTATGTATAAATTAATTTCTTGCTTTAATTTTTTTTCTACAAATGTGTTCTGCACGTGTCCACTTAATGAAACTATGGATAACAAGTGGACGGTATGTCATTTTAACATATTTTGTAAGCTTCTTGTACATTTTAATACATATTGGTCCATAAAACCATCTTTTTCAAACATGTTAAAATATATTGGTCCATAAAACTATTTTTTCAAATATATTGCATGTTTTACATACTTTTCAGTTTAAACCATGAATGATGCGTTATAACTATGGGTTACTAGCAAAAAGAAAAATCTAAACTTTGAGTTTTTGGTAGAAAACAAATTAAACCTTTTCTTTGGACAAAATGTATAACAAAGAGCAAAAATCAAACACACATAACAACAATGTGGTGTATTTTAATATAATGCATGAGAAGCAAATCAACTTAAATTCCATTAAAATATATTAGGTAAATACTTAGGTTTTTCCTTATTTTAAATAGTTTAAATAAGTCAACCTAGTTTGCACTTTGTTATGCTGTTAATTTTTTTTATAAAACTATTTGAAAATGTAAAATGTATCCCAATCAATGTTTTACGAAATTGGCACTAATATTGTTTGTTTTAGCACCGTCAAAATTGTTTGCGAAAGAATTATAAAGCCACTAACATGTTTGCACTGTAATATTATTTATACAATTATTTGCATAGTAGTATTATTTCCGTCAATATGTTTGTAAAATAGCATTATTTCTACCATACCCGAAACAATAATTTCAACATAATGTACAATGACCAACATTTTCAGCATAAAAATAGCTGTTACACGTATATTAGTGTATAGTATTTTTTTTTTTTAACACTCAGATATGTTGATTGTGTATGTACTTTGCAGGCACAACCAAAATTCAGGGACCCAAAACTGTATCCTCAACTAGCGGACCCCCTCCTGGCCAACAAAATCAACGACGTCAGCCTGAACCAACTGGTCGCCATCGCCGCCATGTGCGTCCAAGAGGAATCGTCGGTGCGGCCCTTCATGGGCGACGTCGTCACCGCTCTGAGCTTCCTCCTCGCCGCTCCGACCGACGTGTCCCCTCAGAACCTCCCCAAACTTCTCTCCGTAGCTTCCTGGGATCTGGGCAGCTGTATCCGCCGCGACGAGAGCGGCAGCTCCGGCAGCAGCTCCGACAGCGAAGGATCGTCTCACGGCGGCGGCAGCAAGTCTAAGAAGAAGAATCGGAATGTGTCGCACAAACCGAATCGCAAGAAGAAGAAATCGCACGAAAGGGGTAGTAGCCGGGATTCGTCGTCCGACAGTGGGGAGGAAGAACACGGCGGCGAGTACGAACATGAGTACGAACGACACGAGAACGAGCATGAGGAAGAAGAAGGTGAGTGGTGACGTCAGGCATGACGTGGGAATCTACTCCTCTTTTGAAAATTTATAAAAAGAATTGCAGTCATGAAGATGTATATGTATGATGATACTGAGTATCGTTTTAAAGAAAAAGAATATAATTCATTCATATAGAAGAGTGAGTGAGTATATAAGTGCATTTTTTCCATCAGCTAGCTTTTGAAGAACAAATTTGATATATATGTGTAGTATGTGTAGTACTTAATTATAGAGAAGTGATACACTAAGAGAAATGATTATACTACTTATTATTCATATATGGTACATTGTTCTAGTTTCGTAATTTAAATCTTAAAAAAATATAATGTGTTGAAACTAGTGAATTTAAGTTTTAAATAAATTAGGGTTAAATATACTTTTCACACCAAATATTTGACCGAATGTTGGGTTTAATGCTGAATGTTTGGTTTTGTATAGTTTTGGTACCAAACATTTGAAAAAAATGTGGCTTTTGGTACATTCATTAGTTGACTATTAGTTTTGGCTGTTAAATGATATGTGCAAGTCACGTGACTGATCCTAAATTTTTTATTTTGTTCAATTTAGTCCTTCAAATATATTTTTATCTTTTATTTTGTTCGATTTAGTCCTAAAACTTCAAAATTGAACCCAATTGACTAGCCGGACCTAGCCTAAGCCTAAGTTCGACCCTGGTTTGGGGTCTCCAGACCTAGTAGACTCGGACCCAGGGTCGGGGTCGCCAGACCCATCCGACCCTGACCCAGGGTGGTACCTAGCCCTAGGATAGGTCCGGTTAGGTCAATTAGGTTCGATTGATTTTTTTTTTTTTTTGAAGTTTTATGACTAAATCAAACAAAATAAAAGTTAGCAATATATTTGAGGTACTCAATTAAACAAAATAAAAAAATTACGGTCAGTAACGTGACTTGCACATGTCATTTAACGGACAAAACTAACGACCAACTAACGAATGTACCAAAATCCACATTTTTCAAACGATGGTACCAAAAGTATACAAAATCAAACATTCAGTACTAAAAGCCACATTCGGTCAAATACGTGGTGTGAATAGTACCTTCGACCCAATAAATTATAGAGTTTTTAGGACAACGGTACTGAAAACTCGTCGCAAGATAGAATGTGCGATTCTAAGTTTTAAAACGCACTAGAAAATTCTATCAAATATTATTAGTCATCATTGACCCGTGCATTGCGCATGATTTTATCCAGATAAAAAACTTGAGTTAGAATATTATTGTCTCACGTAAAATGGAGTTGTTTTGCTAACTAAGCATATTTTAATTGGTAAATACAAAAATAGGCACACAAATTTGAAATTGTCAATTTTGAGCAAACCCTTGAATGGGATTCGAGGGTTTGACCAAAAGCTTTGGTCAAACCCTTGAATCTCATTCGAGGGTTTGACTGGAGTTTTCAGTCAAACCCTAGACTCCCATTCAAGGGTTTGACCGAAGACTCCGGTCAAACCCTTGATTGGAAGTCTAGGGTTTGACCTCGAGTTTGACCTAAATTTGAAATTTGTAAAAAATAATATTAGCATTAATAAAAATTATTTTAAAAAAAAAACATCCAACTTTTAAATTGATAATGTGCATCTACAGTCTCAGCTCACTAAGGGGCCAACCGAAACTTCTAGGGGTTCAAAGATAAGAATTGTGAGAGGTTTAAATAGATGATATATGGGTGGGAGACCGACCGAGCGGGATAGGCAAAGTCGGCGACCATGGAGACATATAATCTATTATATATTTTATGTGTAGTATTGAATAATATTTTTTTCATATTTGAAGGAACAAGATTATATGATTTGTATTTTAAATATTATGATCAATTTATATGTTGGATGTTTTTTTTTAAAATGGATATTATTAATACGAAAATTTAATTTTTTTTTTTAATTTCAAATTTAAGTCATATCCTAGACTTTCAGTCTAGGGTTTGACCGGAGTCTTCGGTCAAACTCTTGAATGGGATTCTAGGGTTTGACTGAAAACTCCAGTCAAACCCTCGAATGGGATTCAAGAGTTTGACCAATATTTTGGTCAAACCCTCGAATGGGATTCAAGGGTACGCCTGTTTGTGTTATTTTTAATTTTCGGTGCTTAATTATGTATTTTTTTATTATAATATGATTATTTTGGTAATTTTCTCCGTAAAATGAATGAATATATTAAACGAACATATACATTTTATTATTAAATAATTTGTCGGAGCTCATTACCTGATATTTAACACGTGAGTCTCTTAAGTCTTACCTTGCCTTGTCTAAAGTAAATCTTGTTGGGTGTGCCATCAAGGTTTTCCCAGTCATATTAACTTGCAATCCACACAAACTCTCATAATTGCACATCTACTTTTTCATCGCTCTCTATATCACAAGAAATCAACCAACTTTCTTAACTCCTTATCGAGTTGTTCCTTAATCTCCTTGTACTTAAAAAACAACACATTAAATCCCTTAAATCCTTGATAGTTGCAACATCGACAAATCTGTCAACTTTGTAGAGTGTCTTAGTCTACTTAGGTACCCAAAATATAAAATAAAAATGCATTCCTTTAAACGGGTTATGTATCCCATATATGGATATCGTCTTCAAATTTTAAATTATAGTTAAGACCACGCAAATGAAAGCTTTAAAAGCAAATATTAATTAGCATTATATTAGTAACAATTGATAATCATTTTTATATTATATAACTAAAATATAAATGAAAACCATTGTGAAAAAAACCATAATTTTGACAAGTTCTTACAAATACAATTTTTTTATATATATTATATATAATTAAGTTGAATTGATCTTACTAAATTCTAATAAATTAGAGAATTTATGTATAAATGGCCAATATGTATATTTTTTTTATTTATAATTATATTTTTTAAATTTAGTAAATGCAAATTTATTACACGCGCAAAACGCGAGTCAGATACCCGATTAAATAATAATAATAGAAAACAATTTATTTCTTCAAACTTTGAAAGGAATTTGAACAACTTTGTTTTTTCCATTCATATGAACTTTAACGTAGAACCATGAAGCTTCTCCTCCGTGACGCGATCAAGTTTGTAAGTCATCTCCTTTGTAAGATAATTGGCAGAATCTCCTATTTTGCCCTGCCTAAAGTAAATCTTACTGTCTGAGCCTAGCAAGGTTTTGCCAGTCTTGTTTACTTGCAACCCACGCAAGCTCTCAAAACTGCACATTTTCAAGATCTCCTCTACTTTTCCATTACTCTCCTCCTCCTGAGAGAAAGGACACTCCAAGAAATCAGCCAACTTCCTTAACTCCCTTTGGGGTTGTTCCTTAATCTCCTCATACTTAAGAAACAACACATTATTAGACATCTCCTCACTAGCCTTCCAGTACTCCAAGACATGGTCCCAGAATGGTCCGTAGGTACTAATTCCACGACAGAACTTGTCAACTGCCTCCTCTAGTGAAATGGGGTTCGTCATCATCTTATTGGTGAAGTGCCACAAGGAAATGACCGTGTCGCTAGGGTTTCTGCACAAATAGACGATTTTGCACTGGGATGATTTAACTGAACTCGGAAGCGAACTGAAGGGAATATGGGTGGAAAATAGCCGCCTTGGTGCGTCAATGGCGACAGAAGAGAGATCGGGGTTCGGGTCCTTCATGAAGAGATTGAGCTCCAAAAAAGGAATTAGGTCATGAGGGTTGTTCTGGAGCAACGGGTTGGGGCTCGTTGTCGGGTGGCGATTCAAGAGAGAAAAGACGAGCGCCTTAAGCCAGGTGGTGCCGGATTTAGGGGAGGTGGCAAGGAGGATGTCGGAGTGGTTTGGTCGGAAGTTCTTTTGAACGGATAGGATGCTATTGAGGATTTGAGTGGGGTGCCAAAAGCCCTGATAGAGGTAGTCATCAAGGTGAGGTATCCAGCCTTTTTCAGAGGGGAGAGTTTTGAGAAGACTCTTGCATTCATTGCTTAGGACTACACCTTCAAACTCGGGTATCGCTACTTCTGGCTCTACCATGGTGTATATATGTATGAACTAACAAAGTAGCTAGCTAGCTAAAGATGTATAAGAATGGGATGGTTGAACATTTACCTATATAGGAGAATGATTTAGAGTGTGAATTTTCCTATACTACTACTATTTGACGATGTGAAGCAAAGATCACATGCATGGGCAAAAAAAGAAGAAGCAAAGATCACATGTGAAATGCAAGATTCAAAGCAATATGCAATATTCTATTTTTTTTTTCTTCATATATATTTAACGTTGTTTAACCAATATAGTTTGTGAACTAATTAATGCCATATTCCCATAAACAAATTCATATATATATATACCATGAAAAGAAGAGAAGGTTCTTTCTTGCAAGTTGAAAAAAAGGTGAAGAGATCGACCTAGAATTTTATGTTCATGCATCCGGATTAAACCAGAAATTTTAATTAATTATATAGTTTATATTAAATAGGTCCCTGAAATAACATGTAAAGACAAATTGGTAATCGAAATAATTTTTGTAACTTTTAGATATTTAAGAAGAACAAAGTATTAACGCGTCTGTTTTCTAACACACGTGGCTAGTATTGGCTGAAAAATAAATAAAAATAAAAATTTGACTTGAACATACTAAAATGTATTTCTAATGTAAACTATTATAATATATCATACATGACATTATTACTCTGGAAAATGATTTAGAGTGTGGATTTTCCTAAACAACTTTTGAAGCAAAGATCACATGTGAATTGCAAGATCTAAAGCAATATGCAAGATTCTATTTTTATTTCTTCATATTTAAGATTGTTCACGAAATATAATTTGTCAACTAATGCCATATTACCTTAAACAATTTATATTAGGGTTAAGAACCTAAAACCAGTCCAATCGTTGTTTCATATTTAAAATGTTGAAATTCAATTTCTAATTATTAGATTTATCATCTATCTTTCACGTTTTTTCGAATTATTTTAACTTAATATTAACGTTTTAACAACAAAAACATGTTATTAATAAATAATTATACATCCATGTCACACATATATATTATCATTATTATTAATTAATAATTATAATTTAATGATAAAAATGAAGGAAAATCGGCCTTTATTTGGGGCCCAATCCAAATTAGAATCAGATTCAGAAATAGAAATTTGATCCCATTGGGCTTTCTTATATTCTTTCAGGGGCTATCTACCTGTAGAAACAAACTAAACTGAACTTCTGAACGACCCAACAACGTCCAGATCATGAGGCGATGAATTTCTTCAGAAAAAAAGAGGTCTGATCTGACTGAAGACAAATTTGCAGTTGTCGATGAATGCTTACAGGAACTTGCTGAATCAAACTAGTATTCTGGATGCAGATCTGGCTGCTTTTGATTGATCTTCGTCTCCTTCCGTCTACCTCTAGACCAATTCAACGGATTCCGTCACTTTTGTTGATGAGATTTCAAATTGGTGATCGTCTTCTGATTTAGCTTTGCTCCAGCTCCCTCGGTTCAAATCCCGTCCGAAATGCTACGCCTGAGAGCATTTCGACCGACGAATGACAAGATCGTTAAGATACAGCTACATCCCACGCATCCATGGCTTGTCACATCCGATGCATCTGATTTTGTATCAGTCTGGAACTGGGAGCACCGCCAGGTATGTTTTCTGCAGAATCAATCTCGCTACGGGCATGAGTATGTTGGTGGTTGCTCTGTCGCGTCGTTCTCTTCCATTTCTGGTGATTGTTAGGTGTGTAATTTATGGAGTTTCTGCGGTTCCAGGTGATTTATGAACTGAAAGCAGGAGGTGTTGATGAGAGGCGTTTGGTTGGGGCCAAGTTGGAGAAGCTTGCTGAAGGAGAATCAGGTAAGTTCTTACTCTAGAAGTTATTTTTGAATACCATTCAGCATGATCTTCTTTGTAACCTGTAGTTAACGTGGTAGGAATCTAGGAAAGCATTGTATAGGGAAAGTAGAGTTTTCGATGCTAATGAGCTTTTTGGGGGGAAATTGACCCATCTAGATAGTCATTTCTAGCTTCATCTGGACTCGGGAGTACAATGTTTACTATGCTTCATGCAATGATTTCCCCTTTCTAATGTCATTGTCTTCCTCCTTCAATCCTTTGTAGAACCCAGGGGAAAACCAACAGAGGCCATAAGGGGAGGAAGGTACTTTTCTTCCCTTCCCTTCACTCTCCTTTCCTTCTATTTTGGCTGCTGCCATCGACTTGGCTTCTTAACCTCGTCCTTGTAACTGTTGTCTCCAAAGCGTCAAGCAGGTGAGCTTCTATGATGATGATGTTCGCTATTGGCAACTCTGGCGTAACCGATCTGCTGCTGCAGAAGCCCCATCGGCAGCTGGAAATGTCACCTCGGCTTTTGCTCCTCCACCTCCCGCAACAAAAGGCCGGCATTTTCTTGTCATCTGTTGTGAAAATAAAGCCATATTTCTGGACCTGGTCACAATGCGTGGACGTGACGTTCCTAAGCATGAACTTGACAACAAATCGCTTCTTTGGCAAGTCATAACTGCATTTTGCTGTTGGCTGTTGCTTATTTTTTTTACTTCTCAACATACTGTATTTGACATATTTTTAATGTTTCTTGATACTCTTGCTTTTTACAGTCTCACTTGTTTAAATTTTAAATAACTCCCTTACTACAATATGGATGAAAACAATATCCTCTTTTTTGGTTGAGTTAAATTATGGTAATTTGTCTGATATTGGTGTTATATACTTTTGAATATTCACTGTCTTCTCAGTTGTTGTAAATACAACTCTGAGTCATCTATCCAAGATGATGATGTTGAACTGTTGGATGGTGAACTTATTTCTCAAAGTTTCTTTGCTCCATAATCTTCTGTAGAATTATTTTTGCATGTAGTAGTTCTTCAACATAAACTCTCCATTGTTCAATGATGTGTAATTGATGAGCTGATGAATAGGATGTTGAACAGTAGCAGCTTCTACATTGCCATTTATAGTAGACAAATTACTGTTCTATTGAGCAGTATGGAATTTCTATCAAGATCTTCTCCAGTATGGAGATATTTCTTTTAATTCTCGTTCTGTTTCTCTTTTCTTGAGCAGTATGGAATTTCTATCAAGATCTTCAGCAGGAGATGGCCCTCTTGTAGCCTTTGGTGGTTCAGATGGCGTTATTAGGGTTCTTTCAATGATTACATGGAAGGTTGGCCTTTAAGTTGTTTGTGCGCGCACTGATTAAATGTCATTTCCTTAAAATGTAATACCGATCTACACGTTGCAGCTTGTACGTAGATACACTGGCGGTCATAAAGGATCTATTTCTTGTTTGATGAACTTCATGGCCTCTTCCGGTGAGGTAAGTCCCTTCACACTAGCATCCTTATCTTAGCTTTCTTAACCACCTTTCATGCGTAGAGCTATGTAGTCATCTGATGAATCAAGGATCTTTCTAGCTACGGTTAGGCACTGTCTAGCATTGATTCTCTCTGACCCACTTATTCTTTGTAAAGATTTGATTTAGATAACCTGCCAATATAGGTACTAATTCTAGCTCATGGTTCGTTTGTTGTACTATACTGCCCTTTGGAAACTTATGAGATCGTCACTGCATGAGGCGTCTAAGAGATGAAATAAAGAGCATACTATATGGTTTATGTTACATGTATTCTTGTTAGGGAGCTTCAAGGTGGTTGTTTTCCTCTTCTATATTGTTCCCTTTCCCGACAAACACGAGCTTTGATTACCAAGCTTCATTAGCTTCACTGCATACCTTTGTTAGGTGGCTTAGCGTATATCTTTTCTCCTTACTGCTTTTCATTCCAATTCTGCTACAGATTTTCTTCTAAACTGTTAGACTTCTTTGGTACATTAGGAACAAGTTTTTAATTGTGCTTGTATATTTTTTGAGTATGTCCCACCCTCCTTTGCTATGCTTATTTGGTCTTTCAAATATTTTGTTTTCAGAAGCTACTAGTATCCAAAAACCTTATTAACAAGATGTCATGCATTGTCCGATTAATTGGATCATTAGATTGATTATATGCTTGCTCCATTGTTTAGATATCTTTATCTTGGTTGCCTTTTGGTTGATGAAGCTTTAGTTTGTAGTTATTTACTCCTTATAAATGCTGTGTGTGTGTGATAACTTATATGCAATTACACATGTGTTTGTGCTACAAGGTGAATGAATTCTCATATTGCTGCATGTTGTTATTGCAGGCAGTACTGGTTTCAGGTGGTAGTGATGGTTTACTTGTTCTCTGGAGTGCAGATCACAGTCAAGATTCACGTGAACTTGTACCCAAGCTAATATTTAAAGTAGGATTCTTTTCTTATCTCTGTTCTTGTTTGCAATTCTCTCATTCAGTCTTAATACAAGTGACTGCTGAAATCATTGTCTAGATTAAAACTAATATTGATGCACTATAAGGAAACAGGATGTAGAACATAACTCTACAGGAATAATGAACTGCAGGCATCTTTGCATATATATATTTTTTTTTGCAACTTTTGGAAAAGAACTAATATTATGGTATCAGATCTTTATGTCTGGAAAAGTTATGGCTGTGTTTGTTTCCCTATCCTCTTGTTCTGGACAAATTATGGATGATGGCTTTGTTGTTGCCTGCAGGCTCACGATGGTGGGGTGGTGTCCATTGAACTCTCAAGAGTAATTGGAGGTGCTCCTCAACTTATTACAATTGGTGCTGACAAGACACTAGCTATATGGGATACAATATCTTTCAAGGTGCTGTATTAATTCTTTGCTTGGAGTTGTTGATAATGTGACGGACTTCACTTGAAATTCTGTGCTGGCATTGACAAGCTAGGATATCTTCTTCTTTAGGAACTGCGGCGAATTAAACCAGTGTCAAAACTTGCTTGCCATAGTGTTGCATCTTGGTGTCATCCTCGAGCTCCAAATCTGGACATTTTAACTTGTGTGAAAGATTCTCACATATGGTATACGGCCTATCTATCTTTACTTTTTAGCTGTTGGTTTAAGGTGAAGTGGAAAAATAGTGGAATTGAGAATCTGATTGTTGTTGCACTTCCTATTAGTTTCATATTTTCAAAATGAAGGTTCCATAAAAAAACAGTCATGCTCTTTCATAGCTAATGTAGCTCTCATTAATTGTCCCAGACCAGGTAGTCCTGTGTCTAGATGTTATTTTTGTAAAAGAGAGAGACACGAGGTGGGGGTTTTCTACTGGAGCCAAAGAAGTAGATTTTTTATTTTGGCTTTATTGGAGATCGATTTCTTTTCTTGATGTAGTATGTATAAAGTTTTTTCTTTCAATTGAAGGACTTTATTTGGTCGGTCTAATTTCTATCTTATTTCTTTTATCTTTTTTATTCTCACTAATTTTGGTTATCATTATTTCTCTCAGGGCCATTGAACACCCCACTTATTCAGCACTCACAAGACCGTTGTGTGAACTTTCTTCACTTGTTCCCTCACAAGTTCTGGCATCGCATAAGAAACTTAGAGTACGTCCTTGGTAAATTGGACTGTTGATAGATGTAAAATCTTAGTTGTATCTACTATTTTGTTCATTTTCTGGACATAGAAGCCTCAGTCATTTAATATCATAAGTTCAGGAGCAGCGACACTGATATACATGGCCATACATGACTGTTGTGCTAAGCGCTCCATGGAAAAATTGAGCTTTTTTATGTGCAAATCTGTTGATATATATAATAAAATGAATCATCAGTGATATAGTAATACGGCTCTTACACAATCAGTTTGGTAGAAATTAGAAATTTCTGTTAGTCGATCAAATCAGCCAGCGCCTTATAGAAACATTTTATAAATTTAACTCGGCTTCCTGGAGATTCTAAGTTAGGAAGTTCTTTTTTCATGCTAGGGCTATCAGTGCACTGAGTGATATTTTGTTAATATTAATGGAGAAAGCTGCTCTGATATTGAATATAATATTGCAGGTTTATAGTATGGTTGCCCATCCTCTGCAGCCTCACCTTGTTGTGACTGGAACAAATGTTGGTATTATCATGTGTGAATTTGATACTAAGTCACTTCCACCTGTAGCTCCATTGCCAACACCTTCAGGTAGCCGGGAGCATTCTGCTGTATACGTGGTTGAAAGGGAGCTCAAGCTATTAAACTTTCAGTTGTCTCCCACTGGGAATCCCTCCCTTGGCAACAACGCTTCCTTATCTGAAACCGGAAGGTCCAAGGGGGAATCATCAGAAGTCTTAAGTGTTAAGCAGATAAAGAAGCACATCAGTACCCCAGTTCCCCATGATTCTTATTCCGTTCTTTCCGTGAGCAGTTCTGGAAAGTTAGTCATGTTACCTCAATCTAATATAAGTTGGTTAATTTTATTAAGAATTTAGGCATCTTTTGTTATGTACTTCCTGTCATTCTTCAGTTCGGTTGATAAAATGAGTTAGCTGAAACTTATTTTCTTTCAATTTGCTAATGAAGGGCCTAAACTGAAATAAGCATATGTATTTTGACATACAAGCATATGTATTCACTACACATGTTATGTCTATGCTAGCATCCTGCTTCTTTGCATCAAGTATTTCTCCTTCAGTTCTTGTCTGTCCTTTTATTCTCTTTAAAATCTTTGCAAGTTCTGTAGCTATTTCCTATGGTATGCTCTCTTACAACTTAAATCGATGCAGGTACGTTGCAATTGTGTGGCCAGATATACCTTATTTCTCTATTTATAAGGTTAGTGACTGGTCTATTGTGGACTCGGGTAGTGCAAGGCTTCTAGCCTGGGATACATGCCGTGACAGATTTGCTATATTAGAGTCTGTGCTACCCCCAAGAATTCCTATTATTCCTAAAGGTGGTTCCTCAAGGAAAGCAAAGGAAGCTGCAGCCGCCGCAGCCCAAGCTGCAGCTGCAGCAGCATCTGCTGCTTCTGCAGCCACGGTTCAAGTCCGTATCTTGTTGGATGATGGGACATCTAATATCTTGATGAGGTCTATAGGCAACCGCAGTGAACCGGTCTCTCTCTCACTCCCACTCTCTCTCTCTCTCTCTATATATATATATATATATATATATATATATATATATATATATATATATATATATATATATATATATATATATATATATATATATATCTTTTGTTTTTTTTTTACCTCTTTTAGAATAATTTTCTTAATTGTCAATTTGTTTTTGTTTCCTTCCAATTCTCTTATGTGGTTCCTCGCAATATATTCGTCAGGTCATCGGCTTGCATGGTGGAGCACTCTTGGGTGTGGCATATCGGATGTCTCGAAGGGTTAGCCCTCTCACTGCCACTGCAATTTCAACCATTCAGTCTATGCCATTGTCTGGTTATGGAAATAGTGGTATGTCATCTTTTGCTGCCTTAGACGATGGGTTATCTCAAAGATCTACCGAGGCAGCACCCCCCAACTTTCAGCTTTACAGGTCAGAGATGGCTTATCATTTACTTATGTGCTATTCTCTTACTATTTCTGCATGCTGCTAAAATTCTAGTTATAGTTTTTGTGTTATATGTATCTGTTATCAGTTGGATTTCATTAACTGGTTCTCTTGGTCGTTAAGGAATGCATTTGACCACCTTATTACAATTCAAAGAGAAGTTATTCTAGTTGAAATGTGGCTAATTCTAGAGAAGGGGAAGTGATTAGTACGTAATACTTAAAACTGATTTTATTTTTAATAACTTTTCTTTAGCTTAGAAAAAATTATTAATAGGAAAAGAAGGTCCTTAATATCTACATAGTGCATTACAATATCCATGAAGAGGTACGGGGCAGTCTTTTCAAAAGTACACCTGATTTCCCAGACTTATAATTAAAACTAAAAGAAACCTTGAAGTTATTTTTCATTACCTTTTTGGTGAGTTCTGTTAATTATGAAGCAGTCTCAACATAAGCTTCATTATGTTAATAGAGGGTCATGGGATTTTCATAGTTCATATGAATTTCAGATCTTTGAGCCTCATGTAAATTGATGAACAACCCCTGAACTAGTCTAGATTAGAACACACCTGTTATGGGTCTTCCCTAATATTAATATTGATGTTATCCGTAACAACACCCGTTTTAGGACATAATTTCTAAAGCATGCCCAACATGTTTCCAATGGAGTTCATACTGGCACATTACTTGCAGTTTATACTTTATGATAGAATAGAATAGTACTGAGTAAGAAATTGTGTTGTCAATATTTTATTGGTAGAAACTATTTTAGGAAAAGTTCGGAATATAAATGGCCAAACATACATATGGTTCAATTTCTGTCTGAAACTTTCTGAATTAAGTTTGAAAACCAAGTGTTGGAACTTGGAACTAAAAGCCCCGACCATCTTCAAATGGCCCCAACTATTTATTTGTTTTCATTTTTGACTTTGTTTTTACTTTTTCTTCTTGTCCTGATGGTTTGTACTGGTATCTTCTAGTAGTTCATGGGGCCTAAGATTGTCAAAAATAGCCTTCAATTTTAAGCTACTTAACTGAAACTATTATTGCAGTTGGGAGACTTTTCAGCCGGTGGGGGGACTTCTTCCCCAACCCGAATGGACTGCATGGGATCAGACTGTCGAGTATTGTGCTTTTGCATATCAGACTTACATTGTCATATCTTCTCTCCGCCCCCAATATAGATATTTAGGAGATGTAGCTATTCCACATGCTACTGGTGGTGTTTGGCATCGAAGACAATTATTTGTGGCTACTCCAACTACAATAGAGTATGTAAAAGTCGTTGCTTGATGGTTCATTGATACTGTTTCTAGATTGGTTTATTTTAAAGTAGATAGTAACTGCATCTTCTGCTCTCTACAACTTTGCTTTCCGCAGATGTGTCTTTGTTGATGCTGGAGTTGCTCCGATTGATATAGAAACTAGAAAGATGAAGGAAGAGATGAAATTAAGGGAGGCTCAGGCACGAGCTGTTCAAGAGCATGGAGAGTTGGCACTAATTGCCGTGGAGGGTCCACAAACCACAACACAAGAAAGAGTAACATTGAGGCCTCCAATGTTGCAGGTTAAGATTCTTTAGCTTTTTGTATGTGAAGGTTATTTGAACATTTATGCTTGCTGTAACTAGAAAGAAAATTATGGTGCTATACATCCTAACACACGTTCACTAAATGCATGCTTTGGTGAGAAAACTATATTGCTATTCACCTCTGGATTATTCTCAAGAAGTTTCCCGTAAATATTACTCTCATTCTTTTACAATCACTACTTATCTTAGTAGCACAGACCATGCATGCTCTCGGTGGAATGTTTAGTACTAATTATAACCTATGTTGCCTTCCAGGTGGTCCGGTTAGCTTCTTTTCAGCATGCTCCTTCTATTCCACCATTCATAATGCCTAGGCAATCTAGAGGAGATGCAGATGAAATAGCAAGAGAGGAGGACAGGAAGGTTAATGAAGTAGCTGTAGGTGGTGGGGGAGTGTCTGTGGCAGTTACTCGTTTTCCTGCAGAGCAAAAACGGCCAATTGGACCCTTAGTTGTGGTTGGGGTAAAAGATGGGGTTCTTTGGCTCATTGACAGGTATAATAATTCATCCAATTGGAGATGCAGGTCTTGCATGAAAGTTTTATTCTTAATTTCAAGTGCTAGACTTCTATCACTTAATGAACTGGAATAATGATTTAATTCAAGCCCACCATAAGAATCAATCAATGGAGGGTGTGTGGAGATAGGAACTTGTAACCAATATCTAGTGCCATGCCAAATTTTAGTAAAACATCAACGGATCTTGAGATTTAAGACGTTTCCCATGAATGCTTAGTCTCAGTTGTATTGCTCAAATTTTCAAATATTTTTGGATTTCTTTGCTAGCATATTATATGTGGGATAATCTCATGTTAGAATCAGTTTACCTCGAAGAAGAGAAGTTATATTTCAAGGTGCTAAATAGAATCTTCACAGAAAATTTTAAATAGAGAATATATATGCAGGTTGATAATACTTGGAATAATTTCCTAAACATTTTTATTTCAGGTACATGTGTGCACATGCAATTTCCTTGAGTCATCCAGGTATTCGATGTCGGTGTCTAGCTGCATACGGTGATGCAATCAGTGCAGTGAAATGGTTAGTTCCCTCTCTGCTTTTCATTAAATCCTAATCCTTATGCTAGATGAATAAATTATACTAAACAAACTACGAATGCTTTCTACAAATGTAGGGCTAGCAGACTTGCTAGAGAGCATCATGATGATTTAGCTCAATTTTTGCTTGGTATGGGTTATGCTACAGAAGCTCTCCATTTGCCTGGGATATCCAAGAGGTGATAAACTGTTAATTTTTTGAGATGCTAATACTCTTATTTCTCACCAGGAGATTCTTTTTGTATGAAAGATATTGAGGTATCTGCTTCAATTGTATTCTTTTTTGTTCTTACATTTGAGACTAGGTTTTCAATAAATTATTTACATAATGGTTACAGCTTTAGACCTCTGCGCTTGCATAAAACTTTGAAACAGCTTTTAACATTTGTAGAATTGAGTGCTAGCAGGCAGTCACCAGAAGTCATCATAGGATCCTTGTACAGTATTAGCCTTCTTGGTTCCTAGTGATATCTTGGTATGCTATATATATGCCATATACACCTTAGCTGGTCACACTGAACCAGTAAGAATTTGGGTATTATTAATTTCAGGTCAACCTCAGCATGACTTGTCAAGAAATTTTATTTGTCCATCTATTCTGAAGCCTTAATTATTGTTTTTCCGTGTTTGTGAGCTAGAGACTGATATCTTATTGCTAATTTCGTCCAATTAGAGCCTATTGGGTTTGCCAAGGTGTCATATGAAATTGAACTTTGTGGCTTATGTTTACAATCAAAATTTGACCTCTGATAGGGAACATGGTATTTTCTTTCTTTGTTTCAGATTGGAGTTTGATTTGGCTATGCAGAGTAATGATCTGAAAAGAGCCCTACAGTGCCTCATGACGATGTCCAACAGCAGGGACATGGGTCCTGATAATATTGGGCTCGATTTGAAAGACATCCTCACTGTTACGGTTAAGAAAGAAAATCTGGTGGAAGCCGTGCAAGGAATTGTTAAATTTGCCAAGGAATTTTTGGAGCTTATCGATGCAGCAGATGCAACTGCACAGGCTGAGATTGCCCGAGAAGCTCTCAAGAGATTAGCTGCTGCAGGCTCTGTGAAGGGAGCATTGCAGGGTCATGAGTTGAGGGGATTGGCTTTACGACTTGCTAACCACGGGGAGTTAACACGTCTTAGTGTATGTATTCCGTTCCTCAATTCCCACTTTATTTTTTTAAATATTAAGAGTATCACATTATTTACCCCAAAAAGAAAAAAAGAATATTTCATCATAAACTGAAAAAGAAGATTGGTCCTTGCTCAAACCTCAGGCTTAAAGTTGGTTTAATGTTCTTTTATCTGTTCTACGAGAAATAAGATACAAATTTCTCTTGAAAATGAATACTGCAATTTTCTTTTTTAGAAATTTTATTCAACATACTGCTGAGGTGAAAATCGTGATTACATAAATGACAGGTGTTGGTGAATAACTTGATATCCCTCGGGTTGGGTCGTGAAGCAGCCTTTGCAGGTGCAGTGTTAGGTGACAATGCCTTGATGGAGAAAGCATGGCAGGATACCGGAATGCTTGCTGAGGCAGTTCTTCATGCACATGTATGCTGTATTAACTTTTTACCAAATTAACTCTCTATTTTGAAAATTTCACCTTCTTACGACCGTTTTTTTTCCCTACCTCAGGCCCATGGGAGACCGTCACTAAAGAACTTAGTCGAGACCTGGAACAAAGCACTGCAGAAGGAAGTTGACCACACACCAACCACAAAGACAGATGCTGCAGCTGCATTTTTGGCCTCCCTAGAGGAACCAAAACTCACAAGTTTGGCCGATGCCGGAAAGAAAGCACCCATTGAGATCTTGCCACCTGGAATGCCGTCCCTCTCTGCTTCCATGGCA
The DNA here is from genome assembly GCA_036873135.1 of Clarkia xantiana subsp. parviflora. Taxonomy (NCBI): domain Eukaryota; kingdom Viridiplantae; phylum Streptophyta; class Magnoliopsida; order Myrtales; family Onagraceae; genus Clarkia; species Clarkia xantiana. The sequence goes on from JAPTYO010000003.1 coordinate 21,953,763, forward strand.
ATGAAGAAGAAACCTCCTCCTTCTCTCACTTCTCAGGTTCCAGGAAAGCCAATGCTATTAGAAGCAGCACCACCTGCTGCAACTGCAGAAGGTGAAGCTGCTCCAAAAGCAGCAGCTGAAGATGGTGCTGAAATCAAACAAGACACTACTACTGAATCTTCACCGACAGAAGATCCTAGCTCGGTTCCTCAAGAAGACAAGACAGATTCAACTATTACTACTGAGAAAGGCCCTGAAGAGGAGGTGGCATCAAGTTCGGTCCCAGAAACTCAAGAAGTGGAAGCAGAGATTTCCAATAACCAGGTATCAGATTTGCAGGAGACAAAAGACAATGTTGTTGTGGAGCAACAGCAACAGCAGCAGCTACCAGATACCACTACAATCACTACTGCTGCTACTACTACTAGTGCTTACCAACAGCCATACATTGTTCCAGGTTCTACCACCACCACTACTGCTGCTACTAGTGCTTATCAACAGCCATACATTGTTCCAGGTTCTACCACCACTACTGCTACTACTAGTGCTTATCAACAGCCATACATTGTTCCAGGTTCTACCAACACTACTGCTACTACTCCTACTACTACTGCTACAACTTATCAACAGCCACGCATTGTTCCGGGTTCTATGCCATTAGATGACTTTTTCATATGAGAGTGAAATTTTAGCAGTTGTGATCGGTAACTGCCGTTTCTTTGCTGTTTGATAAGATCCGCAATGAGTTGCAGTTAAAGAGAAAAGAAGGTTGGGGGCTACCAATGTATCTGGTTCATGTTTCTCACCTTCCCCCATTTTTTATTTTTGTTTCTTGTTGGGATATTTGTTTGTGATGTGTTCAAAATGAGTAGTGCCATTTTTCATGTATTTTTGTTTTAGTGATGATGGGGGGAAGGGATTGGTCAGTTTTAAGAATTTTTGGATGGAGTTGGTGTGTTTATATATGTAAATGTAGCAGTTGTCATCAGATGCAATCACTAGAATATATTTGTTGTGTACTTTATAGTTTATTTATATGGTTTAGTTATACAGCAACGCCTTTTTTTAGTTTTTTTTAGGGTATTTGAACTTTGACCTAATTAAAAACTGTTGATTTTTTTTTTAAAAATTGGCCACCTAACTTTCCATTTTCGAGTAAATTATTATAACAATATAATTTTTTTTTGTCAAATTTGACAAAAAAAATGAGTATGTTTCAGTCACATAAAGTGATTTGATGTATACATGTGATGGATTTGACAATAAATAGAATCGATTACAGTAAAATACCTTCAGGTAGATCTACGTTCCAATATAGTCTTTCAATTGATTGTCCAATTGAAGGTATTTTACTGAAAGTCTTTAAATTTCATGGTGAATTCATTTCGAATATACATCAAAATACCTCACGTGGTGAACACTTGTTTTGTTTATGTCTCATTTTATAGTGGATATATAACAATTTTATATGAAATTGAAAGCTTCGGTAGATAATTTAAAATTTAAATTGCGAATTATAATTATTCAAAATTTATATATATATATGGCGAGTTGGTTATAACCCTTATGTTTAATAACAGAGGTCCGAAATTTCAATTTTGTTGATTTGAGGTTTTCCGTCCATTTTTTGGGTTAAATTTAACAGAATTGTGTGAAATGACATTTTTGCCCCTTTAATATTTTGTTTTATTTAATATCTTATTTAAGAAAATGTGAAATGACAATTTTACCCCTAAAGTCAAATTAAAACCACTCAACTCCGGCCACCGCCACTTGACTCCGGCCACCACCACCCGACTCCGGCCACCACCACCTCGACTCCGACGACCACCACCTCGGCTCCGGCGACCCGACTCCGGCCACCACCTCAGCAAAAAAGCTCAGATCGGAGCCAAAAAAGCTCCGATCGGAGCCACAAAGCTCCGATCGGAGCCTTGATGGTGGTCACCGGAGTACGGTGGTGGTCGCCGGAGTACGATTGGCGGTCGCCGGAGTACCATGGTGGCTTCAAGGGCATTTTAGTATTTTCACTCCAAGCATGTGAGGGGCACACTTGATAGAAGGGCATTTTTGAAATTTTATTTTATTTCCGGTCACATGCCAAGCATGTGACCAACTTCCGTTAGTTTTAACGGAAAAAACTAACGGAGACCGCTGTTATCAACAAAACTGAAATTTCAGACCTCCGTTATTAACTTTTTAAATTTCAGACCTCTCCCGTTAACATGGGTGATAGTTCAGACCTTTCATAGGTTCTTAACCCTTATTATTATTATTATTATTATTATTATTATTATTATTATTATTATTATTATTATAGTTTGATAGTTTTGGAATAGACAAATTGTTGTCGGCATGCGGATTGAGGGTGTTAAAACATTTAATAAAATGGAAAAGATTGGAGTAAACTGTGAAACCTACGTTTGCTTTCAAAAATACGTTTGTTCATTTGGCAAGGATGTGCTGGTGGTCTGCCCTTTGGAGTTAACCTCCAACGAAGAATTCCATCTTTTAATCAAGTATGTCCCTTTTATCGTACCGCCAACGAATCCTGGCTTTATCTTATGTGGGTGTGTCAATTTTCTCAGCGAGTTTGGTTTGCTTGTGGTCTTGGACTGGTTTCTTCTTGTGATTCAATTATGGACGTGCAACATTGGCTTTTGGATCATGATAGTTCTGTAGTTTTTACGGATGTTTTAGTCTATAAATGTACTGTGACGTGGGGACTATGGTTGAAGCGTAACAATGTTATCTTCAATCATAAGTTACCTAGTGCTGTTTCAGTTATTACATTTATTAGAATTGCTTGTAATGATAACCATCTGGCATATTCATACTTGACAAAGCGCTCAGTTGAATTTACAGGCCGCTCGGGCTTTTTCAGTGCCCGAGGAAACCGTTCATCACCATACATCGGATCAACATGTATCTTCTGTGACGACACCGTTCATGCGTTGACACAATTAGTCTGTGAGGGCTGTCCTTCTAGGGACTGATGGGCGTTTGAAGGCAGTGTTGATCATTTCCCTTCTTGGTGAGGACCCTCTTTTTGCTGAAGGTGTTGCTTGTAAAGCTGTAATACTACTTGTGAAGTCGTCTGATCCACAACCCGGCGTTGTCTATACAGATTCTCTTACTTTGCGAAAACTTATCACGTGTTCCTACTTTACTTGTAATCCTATGTTATTTTTCGTTTTAGCGGACATTGGGTTTATTTTGGGTACTTGTAACTTTGTTTCTTTTCGTTTTGTTCATGTCAATTTGTTCACGTTGCTTACAATGTTGTTCGTGAGGCGGTTAGACGGAACGTAATAGGTAGTTGGTCTGGTTTGGATATCCCTTCGTGGATTCTGAATACAGCTAGGTTGTAATCTTGCTTCTCTTAGCATCTTTGTTTTAAAAAAAAAAAAAACAACTATGTAATATGCTAATACGGTGTAGTTTATCTCGATGCCAGTTAATTAAGAAGTTGATGTTCAAATTAACTCTAAAAAAGAAAAAAAATTATTCATAATGAAGATTTTATTATTTACAGACTAACATGTACCGTGAATATTAATTTAGATGTTGAGTAACTAACATTGCCCTCCTAATAAAACTTTAGGACCGCCCGAAAAAAAATTCAGCACCGCCGACAATGATAGAGAAATTATTGTGAAAGAATGATATAATAAAATCAAATTTAGTTAAGTGGTGACTTAATTATAAAGTGTCTTATTTGTCAATCAATTCATTTTCTAAATAAAATTTCTTCTTCAAATATCGGTTACTTTTGGTTTTTTTTTTCTTACGGAGCTGTTTCAAGACAACATTTATAACAATAATAATCAAGTCACCCATTATTAAAAAAAATTAAGTAAATAAACAAACATACCCCTTATAAATAATACATATAAGGTCAAATGATGGACACATATTTATTTTCTATTTACGTTCGACTTCGACGGCAATAAGTACGAAAGAACTAAGACTCACTATATCCAAGGTATTAATAATTATAAAAAAAAAATTAAGTGAAAAAGACACTATCTTCTCTATAATTAAGCCACCAATTAGATATTTTCGTATAGTAAAATATAGATAAACGATGACTTAATTATAGTTGGTCAGCTAAGAGTCTAAATAAGACTTTTCTTATCAACCCAGAAGGTCAGATATTAGATTCGTATATATCCTCCATCCACACACAGCTACCCTGTAATTGCTGTAATAGATTGTTCGTTATTACACAATATTTATTTTTAGTATTTACGCGTCAAAAGATAATTATAATAATAACAATTAATTATTTTTGTTAATAAATTAATAACAATTAATAAATAGAGCTTTTTATTTATTGTTATTATTATTATTATATAGAAAATGAAAATTGCAGAAATCCAGAAACAGATTGTCTTCTGGTTTGTGTGACGGAGCCGCCATTCATGATTCTTTGCCAGTGAAGCAATTTCTCTTGCCTCCGTCGCTCCTCTCCTCCCTCGATACTATCTCCGAGCTCATTCCTTCAGTTTCACGGCCTCTCCGGTGGCCGATTGCTGTCAGGTAAGTCCATCAGGAAATGACTGATCAATTTTCTTTCCCAATTAGGTTTGCTGAGAATCGATTCTTTCAGTGAATTTATACATTTCGTGTAATCGCATCAACTGCAGGTATATGGCATCGCAGTGGTCATGCACGATCGTTTAAGTAACTTCCGCTGAATTAAGCGTTTTTCATTTTCAGTAAGGTATGTAAATTGTCATGCTGCATTTGCGTAATTCTGATGTATGTGCTTCTTCGCGAAGCTGATTTCTGCTGTGGCTGCTGATGTGCGAAGGGGATACTGGTAGATGAGAAGTTGAAGATGGACGGGGTTTTGGTTCCAATTTTGTACGTTAGTATTGCCTTTCTATGCACTATTGGATCCATTGCCTTGGCGGTATTCCATATCTACAGGCACCTGTTGAATTATACAGAGCCTATCTACCAGAGATTCATAATTCGTATCATCTTTATGGTTCCGGTGAGTGATTGATTGGTTTTTCTAGGATTCCTCTACCTGTCTATATTTAATTAAAATACTCCGAAACCAGGAAACCTTGATCAGATTTTTCTTATTAATAATACATTTGATATAAATTTGAACTTTCGAAACAGAAATTTGACGAAATTTTTGCTTGATTCAACGATTTAGTACTGATCTTGCATTTTGCATGTTCTTCGTAGATTCAATCTTTTATTTATCCAGTTCTTCTCTAAATGAATGTGCCTCTCTAACTGAATGTGTTACGTGGGAAGTTATAATGAAGATCTTTAGCTTTTAGTAGTAAGCTGGCAGATTTTTTTTTCGTATACAAAGCACATGATCTTGTGTATGTTTTTCTTCTTATTTTACAAATAACCCCGGCATACACATACAAAATGCGAGCATTGATATTTGATTCTAAACTTGAGACCTTTATGTGTTGAAGCGAGAAGTGAGCAGCCTTTATTTCTCTTTAATATGGTGAACCTCTTGATGGAACTAAACACTAGAGATGCAGCTACCTGCTGGATTGTGAAAATAGTAGTCCTGGAAAATGCTTTGATGATTAGTTATTTCCATCTCAGTGATGTATGACTGGTCTGTTTATTTTTTGGCAGGTTTATGCATTGATGTCCTTCTTGTCTCTAGTTGTTCCAGAAGCTTCAATTTATTTTGATTCTATACGAGAAGTGTAAGTTTATTAAGTCTCTAATTCCATTACAATACGCGATTCTTTTTGTTTGGTCCCACTAGTTTGATGCTTCATATTGAATGCTGTATTTAATGTATTTGGTTTCTGATTCGTTGCTTCATCTTGGTCTTGATTAAATTTTTTTTGGCTTTTTAAACAGTTGGGCAGTATATATCTTACCATATCTCAAACAATGTCTTGTTTTTTCTACACATGAATTTTTCTTAAGCACTGCATAAACTTTCCTTGCCTCTCTAATACTTTTTCAATGCAATGGGTTGTTTCTTTACATTTCAACCTTTTCAGCTTGGTTGTCCATAGTGGAAATGATAACTTTCTTTCCAATTGATGATTTAAACAATTCAAAGCAAACTTTCTCGCTTTCAAGATAATACATTGTTATCTGTTAGTGCTCATGTGTGTTCACTTCTCTCTTTGAATTGGAATTTCTTCTGTATGAAGTCCTGAAGTTGTAATTATTTATACATCCAACATAATACCTTTGTCATAATAGCAGTAGCCAGAAAGAACATGTGAAGCCTTTTAAAAGCAGCATTCTTATTTTATCATTATAGTCCATCCATTTTCATTTGGGTATTACTTCTGAAGTGTAATTACTAACTTCAGCTTTTGAATAAAAAACAGAGCGGGTTTAGAAAATGCCAATTTTAATAGTTACAGCTTTTTTCCCAACTCCCTATGTACCTCTCTTACTATGATTAGCTTGAAAATATGCTGCTCTACCATTTAGACTACTAAGAGTTAAAATTGCATTTTCTGCAAGTGTTATTTCAGTTTCATGGTTTCTGGATTTTAAGCAGTTTATATGCCTTTATTGCATAATTCTGCTGATTTTGAACAGTTTTCCAACTCTTTCAGATACGAAGCTTGGGTCATCTACAATTTCCTTTCACTATGCTTGGCGTGGGTTGGTGGACCAGGTGCTGTGGTGCTGAGTTTAAGTGGTCGATTCTTGCAGCCATCATGTTGTCTAATGACATGCTGCTTTCCCCCATTGTCATTAGATGGGTAAGTCGTCCATTTCAGCACATTTTAGAATGTAAGAATCTTGCTGTTGGATCAACTTCTTCAAGTCATTATTATGAAATTCTTTAAGTTTGAAACATGAGTTCAGAAAAAATTGGAATGATGTTTTATAAATAAATTTGTAGTACATATGTGATCTAACTAACTCTTAAAAGTCAATCTATGATGCTTTTTTTAAAGATCATGTTTAGTGATTAAAGCAAGCAACTTTATTTAGTCTCATTTCTATAGGAGATTCGTGTGACGCAATTATCCTACCTAAATTAGCTTTGTTTGTTGGGATTTGTATAACTTCATTGCAGACGTTTCATCCGAAGATGCAAGCAGGGATGTTTACAGTTTGTGATACTGAAACCCATCTTAATGGTTGTAACCCTCTTACTCTATGCAAACGGGAAATATCATGATGGAAATTTCAACCCAAACCAATCTTTCTTGTATCTCACCATAATCTACACGATTTCCTACACGTTGGCTCTTTACGCTCTGGCATTGTTCTATGTTGCCTGCAAGGATCTGCTTCAGCCATTCAATCCTGTCCCAAAATTCATAATCATCAAGTCTGTTGTCTTCTTAACGTATTGGCAGGTAACCCCTTTTATTTTTCCTTCCACACCAAGATCTATTGACTGAAATCATTCTCGTCTCTCTATTTTATAGCGATTTCCCCCATTTTGTAGGGTATCTTGGTTTTCCTAGCTGCAAAGTCTGGATTCATAAAAGATACCGAGGAAGCAGCTCGGTTTCAAAATTTCATCATCTGTGTGGAGATGCTAATTGCTGCCATTGGCCATCTATATGCTTTCCCATACAAAGAATATGCTGGTGCCAATATTGGTGGCTCTCATGACTTGATGGGAAGCCTGGCTCACGCAGTCAAGTTAAATGACTTGTACCACGACACTGTCCACCAGGTAGGTTTTATTTCTATTTTTGGGTCAATGGGTCTTTTGGTGTCATATGTTTGACCAAAGTTGACTTTTGGTGCAACATTTTAATAGACTTTTGTTGCCATACGTTTTCATTTTGTAGACTTATGGTGCATCTGTTAGTCGACCGTTAAGTTTGACCGTTAAATATTTTTATTTTATTCAGTTCAGTCCTCCAATTTATATCCCTAACTTTTGATTTTTACAATTTAGTCTCTAAACAATTTCAATCGGATCACAAAAAAGATGTCTTTATCTTCTGTTATAATCATTGGACTTTGCTTTGCTTTGCTTGTTGTAGTTTGCACCAACATATCATGAATACGTCCTTTACGACCATACTGAGGGCGATGAGGGATCTAGAAAGTACCGGTCACGGACATTTGTGCCAACGGGGCAGGAGATGGATGCCGTTAGGAAAAACAAGCTTTTATTTGGAAACAAGTTAGAAGAAATACAGCTCTCTAGTCCTTCTGCCACAAGCACCTCCGAGTCTATCAATTCCGAGGCCCCAAAAACTCCAGAGCTCATTGACACATCCGTGGACACTTTTCCAGAATCATACGATATGACACTCATTGATCTCGAGATGTCTGAATATCCTGCAGAAGTACCCGCAGTTAATGGAGAAGAAAACAGGTGACATCTCTTTACTTATACTGTTGTGGTTATTGCTAGGATCTATTAGGGTTTGAGTTGTGATTGATTGATCAATGAGGAAGCAAAAGTCTCAGTTTATCATCATTCTGAGGTAACTACTCATTTTGCTTCTCGATTACGGGCTTGTTGCCGTCCTTTGTACATAGTACATACCCAAAAATATCTGCAAAATGTGTAATGTTAGATAGAGCACAAAAAAGAGATTGGATTTATGCTCTTAGTCATTGATTCTAGTTCAATTCTGGGTATGATTGCGTGTAACATTGGCTTAGTGATTCTGGAAGCATTCAATGATTGGTGCACTTACAGTTTCCTTTGCGACTCCTTTGGCAATATTTCTTGAATGGTTGGGGTTTCAGCACGAAAATTAGGAACATGTTTATAGTTCTTAAATTTATAGGGTAAACGAAACTGCAATTACAAATGGTAGGTAGCTCAATCGTTTGTTGATGGTTGTGATTCTACAACTTCTGTTAAAACTTGTAATATAGTACGGGGTTAATAACTAAAAAACTGTCCAAGGTTTACTCTATGTTAAAATTAGGTGTCTGAAGTTTCAAATGTTAAACTGTAGTGTCCGATATTTCAATTTTGTTACAATGTGGTGTCTCGGTGTGATTACTTTAGAGAAGCCAATTCCGATGAAACCGTCCGTCAAATTCGAGCTCCCATACACAATTCCTTCTCGTTATCTTGCTGGGACCGTCATCTAAGAAGTTGGCCACATCCGCGCAAGTAAATCTCGCTTTGTTGTCCTTGAAAAATGGCTCCACACTATTTTTTTAGAAACTTTTTTTTAATGTTCAATTTTTGGGTGAAATTTGACGATTTTGTGAAAAGTAAAGAGTGATGGATTATGAGTGAGTGGGTTGATGAAAATGAATATGAAAAGACACACAGAGACACCAAATTTCAACAAAAATGAAACTTGGGACAGTCCATTTTAACATTTCAAACTTCAGACATCTAATTTTAATATAGGGTAAACCTTGGACAATTTTTTAGTTATTAACCATATAGTACGAGACATGTGGGATGTGGTGCTTTGAGTCCGTTGAAATAACCTTTATTATAAACTTTTTTTTTAAGTAGGGTTAAGAATCTAAAAACAAGTCAGGACATTTCTACTATGCTCTTGGAGCACCATGATTTTGCTTCTATTTTTTAATTTTTCTATTGCCCTAAAGGTGAACCCCATAGGGAAATTGATATTATTAAGGGTCAATAACCTGGGAGAGGTCTGAAGTTTGGCCCTTGTGAATTTGAGAGGTCTGAAGTTTGAAATGGTGATAACAAAGGTCTGAAGTTTCGACTTGTAGATAATAGAGGTCTCCGTTAGTTTTTTCCGTTAAAACTGACGGAAGTTGGTCATGTGCATTGCATGTGACCAGAAATAAAAAAAAAAATTCCAAAAATACCCTTCTTGCATCTCACATGATTGAATGAAAAGACGAAAATGCCCTTAAGGCCACCACCCAACTCCAGCCACCACCACGGCTCCGGCCGGCCACTACCCAACTCCGGCGACCACCACTCTCTCCGGCGACCACCACCCTCTCCGGCCGGCCACCACCCTCTCCGACGACCGCCACCACGGCCCCAATTGGGCCCAAATCGGAGCCACCGGCCCCGATTGAGCCCAAATCGGAGCTATGTGGCTCCGATTTGGGGCCACAGAGCTCCAAATCGGAGCTCTGTGGCTCCGATCTGGGGCCACAGAGCTCCGATTTGGAGCTCTGTGGCCCCAAATCGGAGCTACAAAGCTCCGATCGGAGCCACCGAGCTCCAATCGGAGCTTTGTGGCTCCGATTTGGGCCCAATCGGGGCCGGTGGCTCCGATTTGGGCCCAATTGAGGCCGTGGTGGCGGTCGTCGGAGAGGGTGGTGGCCGGCCGGAGAGGGTGGTGGTCGCCGGAGAGGGTGGTGGCCGGCCGGAGCCGTGGTGGTGGTCGGAGTTGGGTTAGGTATGAACAGGGGTATTTTTGTCTTTTCATCTTTATATTAATTAAACTTTTTATTAATTCAAATATTACAAAAGGGTATTTTTGACATTTCACACGGTTCTGTTAAATTTGACAGAAAATTTGGACGGAAAACCTAAAAATCACAAAGTCCAAACTTCAGACCTCAGTTATCACCATTTCAATCTTCAGACCTCTCAAATTAACAAGGGCCAAACTTCAGACCTCTCCCAGGTTATTGACCCTATTATTAATAGTATGATACACATCTTAGGTGTAGTTAAAAAAATTCATAAGTTTTCATACTTTTAAAGTTTTACTTATGTTACAATTAAGTCCACCATAATATTAAAAAAAGCAAAAGCATGGTGCTCCAAGAGCATGGTAGAAAAATCCAAACAGTCATAACGATATATCATGTTGCTAATCGATGTTCAAGATTTAAAATATTAATATTCAAATTCTCAGTTATAATATTGCTTTATTTTTTCTTAAAGTTGATGCAATAAAAATATAATTTTTTAAGTATCAAATAAGTTTAAATCATGAATAACAAATCTGATATTTCGGAAAAGTATAATAAAAAAAATGTATGTATTGCTTAAAACGTTAATTTTAACGTCAAAATCAATCGAAAAAATTAGTGGAAGGAAACAGATATGACAGTTGTGAAACCAAATATCGACATTTTAAATTTAGAAAAACGATTAACTTATAGTTAAGACTATTTTTATATTTTTAACTTTTTTTTTACAAGATCGACTCGTGGCTAGAGCATATAGGAAAAGAAAAACTAATATTTGAGACTAAAAGAACAAGTCACAAATTCATCCAATGTGTATGATCAGATATAAATTGGCTTAAAAAATCAACTTATTTACACTTTCATGGAAGTATATGGAGAAGAAATACAACATTCATGGATTAATTAGCATTAGAAGATAAAAACATAATAAATGGAGAGGTTTAGGCATTTTACTATGGTATCTAATATTGATAGTCAAAAATCAAAATGGCTTTTATTTTGACAAAATGTGTCTATGAGCAATATTTTGAAAGCCATTTTGGCTTTTGCAAGCCAAAATGACATTCAGTACTTTTTGGAGGACTCCACCAAGCACATGAGTAATTCATACTGTTACGTGTGACATTATAATAATATATATATATATATATATATATATATATATATATATATATAGTTTAATCTCTATAAATATATTTGTTTTCTTCTTTATTATTAGTATATAGTTATTTGCTCTTAAATATCAAAATGTCATAATTTTTTTTACAGTACTCTGATTTATATACGATTTTTTATGTGAAAATATAGTTGAATACATTTTAAATTACATATTATATATTTTAACAATGTAACCAGGTATTAAGAAGATTCATATATTATTTTAATATATTATTTTAAAAACGGAAAGTGCAAATTAATAATATTTCAACTTGAGTTTTTTATTTAAGTAGAATTATCTGCAAAACACAGATAATTATTAGTAATAAATAATTATTAATATAGTATAAATCTCATTAATCATTATACATACATACATTATGCTACACATCTCCTTAACGTCGGCCCATTTCGCTCTGCCTCCCCCTCTCTCGGCGGCGCACTCCATTGAAAGACCCGCCACAACTCTAAGTAAAACCGCAACCGCCCCCTCTTCTTCTCCTCCGATCCTTCCACAATTCAATAACTTCAAACTTTCTCTCACTTCAATTTCTCATTTCCTCGCGTTCCTAGAGAGAGAAAGAGATAGCGATACCCGAAGCAATTGACAATCGCGGCCGAAAATGGCCACATTCGCGACAAGCATGACGGCGATGGGGCCGATCTTTCGGACGGAATCGATGGGGCATCAACTGTACATGGAGCAGAACAACGCGATGCTGGAGAAGCGGCAGCTTTTCCTACGGAGCTACCAGTTCAGCCGGAAGCGGAGCCTGAGAGAGAGGATCCGGTGGTCGTTGTGTCGGGTTAAGCGTGTGGTTCGGGTTCGGTTTCGATCGGCGCGACGGATCAGGCGGCTGATGGGGAGGACGCTGTTGAAGCTGCGGCGGGGGGTCTGCTGCTACCGCCGGCGATGGAGGTTTCTGCGTCTTCGTAATAGCGGTTACTATTATAATAGTAATCACTGTGATTGTTTCTGGTTGTAGTAGCTTTAAATAAATACAGTAAAAATGGAAAAAAAAAAAAAAAAGTTGTATCATGTTTTTTAAATTTGTTCCTTCTGTACATTTTTTTAATTATGTGTCAGTAATCTTCTACTCAATTTTATTTTTTCTAATTTCTGAGATTAAATGTTTCATGTTTTTGGTGTTCATAATTGTGTGATTTTGACTATATAATAATCATCTCATTTGTGATTAGGCACATGATCTTGTGATATTATCTATTTAAATTTATTTTAAAGCTTTGACCTTTAAAAATTGCAGTAGTGTGACTATTTTAGGGTCAGTACAGAGCTTTTGTTATGGTTACATTTTGAGTTGACTGTAGTTCTTATTTCTTGAGCTACATTGAAGTAACACACAATTCAGTCCTAACTTTTCACAATCATTGGGGCAGGCCAAAACTTTTCAAAATACTGCAATTCTATCCCGAACACTTCATACAGATTCCAAATAACCCTATATGTCAAAATCAGAGTGAATTCCCAAACTAGGTTCATTCACCAAACTATTTTCCAAACTAGGCTCTTTCAGAAACTAATTCCCAAAATAGGTCTTTTTATTTTTTAGTAATGTATATTATTTAATTTGAATCCTAAAGTTTACAATATGTTACAAATGAACCCTAAAGAAAAATATAATAAAAAAATTGAAATTTAAAAAGATTAAATGTATGAAAAAATAAAAATTAATTAATTAAATGTTGAAAAAATAATCAAACAAATAATTTGTAGGTTTTAATTCTAAAAGAAATATGTGAAACTTAAAAAAATAAAAATAAATAAATTTTGAAAAAAAATGTATAATGATATACAAATTATATTGATTAAGAGTATGCATTAAAAAAAATACTAACTAAAATCCACTCTTAATTTTTTTGATTTTTTTTAAAATTTAAATTAGTTTATCCGTTATTTTTTCATTCGCTAATTTTATATTTTTATAAATTTAACATATTTTATTTAGAGTTTATATTTTTATACTTAAAAAAATGTCTAGTAATTGTGAAAAAATTCTAAAAATAAAACATGCCAAATATATAAATTATTAAAAAACAGTGATATAAAACGTAAAAAAAGTACATACTCGTGAATTTTTTAAGTATAAAAATATAAACCCTAAATAAAATATGTTAAATTTATAAAAATATATAAAATTAGCGAATGAAAAAATAACGGATAAACTAATTTAAATTTAAAAAATCAAAAAAATAAATTTAAGAATGGATTTTAGTTAGTGTTTTTTTTTTTGCATACTCTTAATGAATATAATTTGTATATCATTATATATATTTTTTTTCAATATTTATTTATTTTTAACTTTTTTTTTTTAATTTCACATATTTTTTTAGAATTAAAATATACAAAATTTGTTTGTTTGATTATTTTTTAATGTGCATTTTCAACATTTAATTAGTTAATTTTTATTTTTTCATACATTTAATCTTCTTAAATTTTAATTTTTTTATTATATTTTTATTTAGGGGTCATTTGTAACGTATTGTAAACTTTAGGATTCAAATTAAATAATATACATTACTAAAAAAATAAAAAGACCTATTTTGGGAATTAGTTTCTGAAAGAGCCTAGTTTGGGAAATAGTTTGGAGAAGGAACCTAGTTTGGGAATTCACTCGTCAAAATCATACGTAAAGTGACCCTATTATATTAGGGACGGATCAATTCAATATTTCGTTAGAAAAAATTCAATACATCTTATATTTTTATAATTTGAAGACTTATTATGTCATTGTATATCTGACAATTATTTCACTGTTTTTTTCTTGAAGGAATATGTCGTTGGTTGTTGTCATGCTCTATATACTCATAGCAGCGTTTCAACCGCTGCTATGCAGTAGTACTGATCAGACGGTGCTGCAATTAGAGAGATCCATCTCTCTTCAAGGCCCGTCGAATCTCAGTCAACTCGTAGAAAGAGATAGAGCCAGGCACGGCCGGCTTCTATATTCACATGATTTGCATGAAGAAGGTGTAATTAATTACACGTTAGGAGGATCCAGTGATTTATCAGTCGGGTAAGATAATTATTTTTTTTCCCACCTAAATAGACTAGATAAAATACTATTCTAATGACTTAACCTAATATTGTATTTGAACTTTAAAATCTTGACTAGAAAATTTGCCACGGCACTTCAAGAATATAAATTACTATTTAACTATATACAAACGTATCTTATTTATGCACATTCAGTTCCTGTAAGATAAAAATACATTAGAATAAATTAAAGAATATAAAATACTATAATTGTAGGATATATATATATATATATACTAATACTTTTAATGTGTGTTTTCATGTATAATAATAAGCTTGTATTACACCACGATTCAAGTCGGAACCCCGTCGAGCAGCTACTATGTGCAAGTCGACACGGGAAGCGACTTAACATGGATTGGGTGCATGCCATGCACGTATTGCCCTCCTTTGACGACGAGCATTCCGGTAATTAAGTTTCTATGTTTTGTGTTATTGATGAGAACAAATTACTTTGGTAGGGCTCAAACGTTTTTAAAAATAAAAAACTTTTTTTTTTTTACAAATTTAAAAAGTCAAGGAGTTTCCCTGTTTTGACACTTATTTCTTGGACTGGATTATTAAATCACTTGTTTGAAATGGCTGGATGAAATATTTTATCCTTTTGGATTAAATATTTTATATGGTGTATTATTCATTATATATTAAGATTAATACATTAGTTTTTGGCTACTTAAGTTGTTAATGTGACTGTTTGTGTAACCATGTGCTTTTTAGTTAGTTAAGTTTACAAATGTGATTGTTTCATTATATTTTAATTTTAATGAATTGTCCAAAATACCATTTCTGCATTAATTCTTCATCATGTTATCCATGTTTATCATTATATTCTTTGTCAAATTCATCAAGTGTAAATTTTTTTTTAAAATATTTTCTTCAAAGAATTTCAAAATCGAACCCCGGGTTCGAAGGTTCGGATTTGAACCTAGTATATTCACTTTAAAAAAAAAAAATAACAAAAAATAAATAAAAAACTTGATAAATTTGATGAATAGCATAAATTAAAAAAAAATGTTGAACACGAAGAAGAATTGAATTTGATTTAAAGTAACCGTAAAATCTTCATTTTATAACCATTTAATTATATTGAGTTAATATAAGCGATTGTTTTAAGAAACAAGTTTGAATAATTTAATCATATTCTGAAAACATACATAACTAAATTATTAGTTCAGAAAACAATAATGTGATCTCATTTGTCAAATATAAATAACTAAATGCCCTATATATTTGGTTACCAGCAGCCGGACAGTACGAAGCGGAAATCTATATCTCCTTAGAAATATTTGACTCCACTTCTTTCGATAGAGTTATCTCTTGTGTTTGGTTGACTTTTAATTTAGTTGATTGACTAGCTAGGTTGACTTAGAGTTAACTAATTAACTACTACTATATACAAATTTCCTCATTTCTCATTGTAACTAACTTTTGGATGATAAATACAATGATCATTTCCGATCTGTTGCTCAAGTTTACATGATACCAGAGCTAGTATTGTTGAAATTGCCAAACTGCTTTGATCATCGAATCAATCAATCGATTTCTTTTGTTCCTTTCTTCGCATTCTTGATCAGAATCGACTACATTGATCGATTCTATTCCGCATTTTCTCGTCGAAATTGATTCTGTTAATCAATCTCACTTTTGTGTTCCGTCATTTTGAGTCGAAGATCTATCTTATCAATTTCATTCAAGATTCATGGGGGATAAAGCCGACACTTCTTAAAAAAACATTGTCTAAATCCCTACGACGTCTAAAATCTAATGTATTTATTTTTTTATCAGAACATCTCGCTGAACCTCTACAATCCCGTTACTACGTCGACCTTTTCTACCATTAGCTGTTACGAGGACAGTTGTCCCACAGGAATTCAAGTATCACCCTTGAATTGTGCACCAGACAACGACCATTGCCGTTTTTGGATCTACTATGTAGATCGTAGCCATGTTTCTGGATTTTATGTCCGGGACATGCTGACCTTTAATCGAAATGTGGGCAATTCACCGTCGACAGTGAGATCTACCACCCCTTTCATCTTTGGGTCAGTACAACCAATACTCGAAATTTAAGACATTTTTAAACCCTAATATCATATACATACTAATCACTTGTTGTGAAATAGTTGTGCTACCGTGGAAACCGGGTTCCTTTCATCAAGTAGGACTGACGGTATTTTAGGACTCGGCCATCGAGGGGTCTCGATGATTTCCCAGCTCGCTGGTGAAAGCCTTATTCCAAAGATATTCGCCCATTGCCTAAGTGGAGATGGAGAAGGTGGAGGTATTCTGGTTCTCGGAGAAATCGAAGAATCGGATAGTATCTACAGTTCTCTAATTCAATCACAGTATGATTTTTTCTTCCTTTATATTGAATTATTAAAATATCTAATTTACACTATGATTACAACTCATTAAAAAAAACAAAACTAATCTCCCCAGATTGAATATTGTTCTGCAGACCCCATTATAATCTGGATTTACAGAGAATATCGGTCAATGGGCAAACATTGCCGATTGACCCTCATAATCTGTCAAGTTCAAACGAGCAAGGTGCTTTTGTTGATTCGGGGACAACTCTAGGCTACCTCAAGATTGAAGCCCTTGCACAAGTTAATAGTGCGGTAAATCTCAGAAGAATTTTTTTCATTATTTGAACATGTTAAGAAAAAATATAACAAATTTATTTATGGCAATCTTTTTTTTACGTAGATTAACGCGTCTACATCTGCACGACCGTTGCCATCCCTACTTAGCTACCCATGCTATGAAGTCGCATCGAGGTACCGGTACCGAAATTTCATACTTTCGTTAGTAATTAGTTGCTCAAATTTAACATTGTTATTATTAATAATAATTCATTTCAAAATTTCCAACAGCATTGCAGAGGAATTTCCACCAGTTACCTTGCATTTCGCAGGGGGAGCTGACCTAATACTAGGTCCTGGAGATTACCTAGTGTACCAAGGTTTGGTGGTAAGTATATTTTATAAAATATTTACTATTTACATTCGAGAAATAATTCATGTTTCACGGTTTTAATCTTAAATTACGAATTTTAACGGAATGAGTTTATATTTCAGGATGACATGCAGACGTGGTGTATGGGTTTGCGGCCAGCTTATGGAGGAGACCCAGTTATATTAGGAGGTAAAGAAACAAATATTTATTTATTAAATGAAAATAAAATAAAATAAAAATAGATAGCATGTAATTGTAAATGATGGATAGAATTAGTGCCTGGTGTTAAAAGTTTATAGTATTCGTGCAGATATTGTGATGAAAAATAGACTGTTTGTTTACGATCTGGTTGGGCAGCGAATAGGATGGAAGAATTACAACTGTAAGTTATTAGTCCCTTACTTGGAGTAGTGATGACTAGAGATATTTTGAATTTTGATGATAAATATATTGTGTAAATTTATTTATATATGTCAGGTTCGGTACCATTGTCGATCAAGCATGGAAGGCGAAATAGCGCAGCCGGGAGCTCGGTGGGTGTTCGGTTGGTGTTATGGATCACGACCATTCTTCTTCTTCTACCACCATGGTTATAGCTAGATATATAATCAATTAATAGCAGCAACTTTGGGTGTGATTAGCTTGAGATGACCTGAATCTGTATATAATTATATATATATGTCATTACTTGTTCACTCTGTATTCAGCTAATTTTGTGGTATGTATGTTTGGTCTGAAAAAGTGGCATTGCGCAAGTCCGGTTTTGCTAATACGAGAATTATGCATGTATTTATGGAAATTTAGCCTCTTAGTGGTATAAATAGCCTCTTTGTACATCTGGAATTTGATTGGCGGGCCATTCTCATGAACTTGATGGAAAATTATGTTATTGATAATATATTCTACTAACATTGACATTAAATAAATCATAAGCCTAGTCTTTATAATATATAATAATAATAAAAAGTGTAGCTTAAGTTTTATAAAGCCCAGACACCAACTAAACCATTCAGCACAACCTACCCAATTCACATAGATTAATAAGCCCAAACCCTAACCTTCACTAACAATTAAGAATTAACCCAACCCACCCAATTCAACAAACCTTTTTTTAAAGAATTCAACAAACCCTACGTCTTCTCTATTGGCCTGATCTGCCTTGCACTTGCGAAATCTTATAAATTCTCCAATATAATAATCGTTTTAACAATAAATAAATAATTAAGATTTGGTATAACAAAGAATATGGGTGAATGTGATTTGACAACTAAACCAATTACCATATTGGTTTTTTTTTTTAACAAAGAAAATTCAGAACGATACTTCCCTACTCATCTACTTATAACGGAAAAAGGGTATTGTTCCTGCGCAGCACAGCACGTGATTTATCTATGTAATTTACATACTAAAGGATAGCCACTATTTTCATGAAATTTTAATACGTTTAAATAAAACTGAGAAAAATTAATGTTATTAGAATATTGTGTAGTTTAGAAATATTTGGATTAAATATATTTTATATATGGTATTTTTAATTAATAAGATGTAGATTATTAAAAAGAAAAACTGAACTTGAAATCCCGTTTTTAGACTAACAAATTCATTAATTTATTAATAGTGATTATGTTTATGGCCAGGAAAAAAAATAGTGATTATTATGTAATTTGTAGTGTACTGAAAATAATTTCTCATTTTTTTTACATATTTTTTTGGGACAAATTTAATCGAGATCTAGAATCTAATTAAATATTTTTATTTTGTTAAGTTCTACAAATTGTCCAGTTTGGTTATTTTGAAAATTTGTTGGTTAAATTAATATTTACTTTTCCAAAAAAAGTTTGATAAAAAAAAAAGAACTATAAAATCATAAGACTAACGCGAACTTATTGTACATTGTTTTATAACGTGATTGCATTTGTACTATATGAATATGCAGGACAATTATAAGCATAAATCTACTCAAGTTGCACAATCACACCACACATGTATGATTTCTCAGAATAATAAAATGGCCCAAATCATGAATGAATTAGATAATGACCAATTAAAGTAAAGAATAATATAATTAATAAATTGATAAAAGGAGATTGATATCATAATTTATCTTCTTATATTCTATGAGTATAACATTACATCATGAACATGGAAATCAACTCTATTATTAGGATTGTGTAGTACAAATATAAAATATTGGTGGATGATGGATGATCTTAAATAATGGACTTTTTACTTTTGTTATTTAGTTTGGCTTGTGGTTAAAAATTAAAATGAAGTTTAATTTAATTTAACTTATAGTCGTTGAATTATGCATATTAGAGTTTATGTAATAATTGAGATTTAATTAAAAAAAATTATCTCAAAATCGGAATCATTCTCTCTCTATCTGAGTAAAGAGTTGTAAAGTTGATTTAATTTTAGTTAAAACTCTTTAGTTTAAGAAATTTTATTTTTGTACAAAGCAACACGATATATTTTAGAGGATCGGTAAAATTGCCAAATCAAAATTAATATATTTTTTTTTAGAAAATTGATTATTATATTATCTATCTAATTTATAAAAATCAACCGTTTTTACTTTTTACTATGAAGTCTCGGTGAATTGACCGTCTCAGCAACAATAATAATAAAAAAAATGGCCGAATCAACAATGATTTTTTTTGGCCAACCGAATAAACAATGATAATAATTAAAATACATTTTTATTATATTATTATTACAAAGATGGTGCTAAAATGTTATTTTCTTTAAAGAAAATAAATACAAATTTAACGGAAGGATCGATTTTCAGAAACTTAATAAACAGACAATGGTTAAGTTTAGGTTAATAAGTAATAACCTATGAAATGTCTGAATAATGACTCATGTTATTCATTGAGATATGAAGTTTCAAAAGTTAATATGGAGATCTAAAGTTTCAGTTTTGTTGATATAAGAGGTATTCGTTAATTTTTGCTGTTAAAAGTGACGGAATTTGGTCACGTGCTTGTCATGTGACCGGAAATAAAATTAAATCCAAAAAATACCCATTTATCAAAGTGTGTCCCTCACATGCTTGAAATGAAAAGATGAAAATGCCCTTAAAGCAAAAAAAAAAGGGTACCACGACTCCGGCTCCGGCGACCACCACCACCCCGGCTACAGCGACCACCAACCCGACTCCGGCGACCACCACCCAACTCCGGTGGTGGTCACCGGAGGCGGGGTGGTGGCGTTCGTCGGAGTTGGGTGGTGCTCGTCGGAGGCGGGGTGGCGGTGGTCGGAGTTAATTAGTGGAAATTGGTATTTTAGTCCTTTCATGTTCCATTAATTAAACTATTATATTGTCTAAAATATTGCAAAGGGGTAATTCTAACATTTCACGTGGTTCTGTTAAATTTGACAGAAAATTTGGACGGAAAACCAAAAATCAACAAAGTTGAAACTTCAGATCCTCCATATTAACTTTTGAAATTTTAGACCTCATCGGTTAATGAGCCATTCAGACCTTTCATAGGTTATTAACCCTTAAGTTTATGAATCTGAATGTAGAAGGGTCTAGTTGGCAAAAAGTAGTTGGCAAAAAGAAATTGTACAAGGGTCAACTTTTTAGAAATGTAAACGATAAGGGGTGTTTGGATGGATGTAATTAAACATTACGTCCCACATTACATACACATTATGTCGTTTGGTTTGTCAAATGACGTAATATGCATTGTAATTGTAATGTCCATTATAATCTGAAATTACGACCAAACTCAATTTACTGTAGTGTGAGGACGTTACATCCAAAAACGGATGTAATGAGAATTACGTCCAACATTACAGTGTGTTATTATTTTATTATTGTTTATTTAATATAAATAATATTATGTATTATCTTTATATATTATGATAATAATAACATTATTATTATTAAATTTTACTTTTTATCTATTCCATAACTCATTATTATAATAAAGAATAATGCACATGATGTGTGTATAAAATGAGTAAAGTCTTTTTCGTTGCATTTTTGTGAAAAAAAATATCTTATAAAACTATATAAAATGTTTTAGTTAATATAATTTTAATATCTATACGTACTGAGTTTAATATATAGTTTTTGGAGTTCATAAATGACTATAGTATTAACCACAAAATATAAAGTTTAAGAAGTTAATTAATTATTGTCAAAATATATATTCTTTTAAATCTTATCATACCGATATTTATATATCTATAATTTCAAAAGAACTTATATAATCATGACAAGTAAGTTTTTAACCATATTTTCTCTATCCTAAAGGAAATTTTATCACTTTTGATTAGTCCATGTCAAACGTACAATAATCGTTCTTACATGGCATGACACATGGCTCCAAAGTGTCTTATTCACTCTCACAAGACGTTTTTTTTAAATACAAAAGACGTTACGAACGTTACTAATATTACTGAAGTATACAAATATTTATGTAGATAATATAAAATAAAATTTATTATGATTCATTTCGTACTATTATATCAATATTAAAGTATCTTTTGATTTGAATAAATACTATATATATTAACATACTAATATTGAATATGAAAATATAATATATATAATTTGAATTTATAAGTTTGTTATTATAGAATATTCTTTGACTTTTTATCTCTCTCATTCATGTTCAAATTTTGCTTCATTTACATGTTAGTCATTATGCACCCTAACAATATAAAGTTGCAATTACACCCTAACAAATTTATTTAACAAATTACACTAAAATATGATACAAAAATAAATACAATAAAATAAACACATAAGAAAATATATTAAAAATAGTAAGATTAGATAGAAGTATTAAAAATTCGTATAAATATCATTTAAATAAAAAATAAAAATAAAACTTCAATTTATAAGACTTAGTTGATATATCTTTTACTGAACACAATCATTATATAACTATGTTTATTTTGATGAATTTATAAAATAGAAAATATAAAAATATAAATAAAAAGATGAGGAGAATAAGAAAGTGCACTCGATTTTTTAAATACATAAAATTTAGGAAACAAATTTTTTCTTCATTTAAATGTAAGTTACTTTGCACCCTAACAAAAAGTTGGAACTGCACTCTTACAAATTTATTTAAAAAAAATGCATAAAATATTGGGAATAAATAAATACATAATAAAATATGTGAAACAATAATAATATTATATTAAAATAAACAAAATATATAAAGTGTAAAATTATATGTGTAAACGAATTAATTAACAAATAGAACTTATGATGACATATACACCTAAGATAGAATTATATAAAAACATATACACCTTAATAATGTGTATTAGTGTTTCATTTGCATTGAATAAAGGGTTAAAGGTCCTTTTGGTACCACATGTTTGCAAAAATTACACTGTTCATACCACTAGTATTTTTTCGTACCGAACTGGTACCATATGTTTCCAAACCTTACTGTTTTGGTACATCCGTTAGGGTTCTGTCAAAAACAGCCGTTAAATGGCATGTGCCATGCATGTGACCAGCCCAAAACTTTCAATTTTGTTACAATTTAGTCCATCTAATACATCCCTAACTTTTATTTTGTTCAATTTAGTCCTAAAACTTCAAAACCAAACCATTTTCCAAATTGACCTAGTCGTACTTAGCCTAGGGCTAGGTCCGACCCTGGGTCATGGTCGCCGGACCCAAGCGACCCCGACCCAGGGTCGGACCTAGCCCTAGGCTAGGTCCGGCTAGGTCAATTGGGACCTAGCCCCAATTGAGTTAAATTGGGGCTAGGTCCAATTGACCTAGCCGGACCTAGCTTAGGGCTAGGTCCGACCCTGGGTCAGGGTCCCCTAGGTCCTAACAATCTATATATATTATAAATTATAAAGGAAAGATAATAATAGAGTGAACGTGGAGCTGATTATTTTGTTTTTTACGTTAATCGATGCATTTATGACAATTGAGCTAAGTGTTTTGTAGTCATTAACTCCATAACATTGATTGCATTAGGGAGCTGATGATTTTTAAGTTGCAATTAATTGCAATTAAAATTTCGCTGATTTCGAACCGTTCAAGATTCAATGTATACGATTTCGCAATTAAAATTTCGGACCGTTCAAGATTCAATGTATGCAATTAATTGCAATTAAAATTTCCTGATTTCGAACAATTCAAGATTTAATGTGTGCAATTAATCGCATCAGACCGTTCAAGATTCAATGTATGTAATTAATCGAAATTAAAATTTCACTGATATTTAACATACGCTTGATGCGGAGTCGACGACGAAGATACCAGGCGGTACGAGCGGCTGACAGTCTCAATGGCAGAGCCATCTCTATCTCTGGCGAGATATCGTCGGTGGTCATCAAAATCATATTTGTTGAAGAACAGACGCATGACACAGATCCGACGACCAAAGGTAGCATGCAGTACGAACATCTAAAATTTATTTGTGAATTTGTGCAATGTCATTTTATGGTTCAAAATTTTTAGTCTTTCGTTTACTTTTTCAAATTTTAAACTAATATTTTACTAAAAAAAAATAGTGTTTCAACATATTACAAATAGTCAGTATAAATTTTAATCAAATATTAGTTTGTTGATTATACATATTTGGTAAGTCACCCACATAGTTATAAAAACAAATTACTTACCGCACAACATGCGGGTCAGCCACCTAGTATAATATACCTTTATATAGATTAATATAATAACAGTAAAGTCACATTAGAATGCACATTACAACATATATCAAACACTGTAATCTAACACTCCACATTATAACACAACAAAACACTGTAATCTAACATTATATAACTCAGATTACTTGTAATCTCATATTTCAAGTAATTTTACTTTACGTCCATCCAAACGTCTAAGGGTTAGGTTGTAATTATTTTTTGGGTTAAAGGTACTTTTCATACCACATGTTTGGCCGAATGTGGCTTTTAGTACCGGATGTTTGGTTTTGTATACTTTTGGTACCAAACGTTTGAAAAAATGTGGTTTTTAGTAAATCCGTTAGTTGGCCGTTAGTTTTTTCCGTTAAATGACATGTGCAAGTCACGTGACTGACCCTAAACTTTCGATTTTATTCAATTTAGTCCCTCAAATATATTTCTAACTTTTAATTTGTTTAATTTAGTCCCAAAACTTCAAAATCGATTCCAATTTAACCTTTGAACCCAATTGACCTAGCCGGACCTAGCCTAGGGCTAGGTCCGAACCTGGGTTGGGGTCACCGGACCCAGCCGACCCTGACTCAGGGTCGGACCTAGCCCTAGGCTAGGTCCGGCTAGGTCAATTGGGACCTAGCCCAATTAGGGTCGAATTTGGGCTAGGTCCCAATTGATCTAGCCGGACCTAGCCTAGGGCTAGGTCCGACCCTGAGTCAGGGTCGGGTGGGTCCGGCGACCCCAACCCAGGTTCAGACCTAGCCCTAGGCTAGGTCCGGCTAGGTCAATTGGGTTCGATGATTCAATTGGAATTGATTTTGAAGTTTTGGGACTAAATTAAACAAATTAAAAGTTATGAATATATTTGAGGGACTAAATTGAATAAAATCAAAAGTTCAGGGTCGGTCACGTGACTTGCACATGTCACTTAACGGAAAAAACTAACGGCCAACTAACAAATGTACCAAAAACCACATTTTTTCAAACGTTTGGTACCAAAAGTATACAAAACCAAACATCCGGTACTAAAAGCTACATTCGGCCAAACATGTGGTATGAAAAGTACCTTTAACCCTTATTTTTTCCATAATAATGAATAATGACTGACGAAGAAATTAATAGGCAAGCTTAGGTGGGTTCAGGTTTTTAAGTTTTATGTATACATTAAAGGCGCATTCATATATTCTGTACAATTTTTGGTACATAGTATTTTTATTTTTTATTTTTCACGGGGTGGTTCTAAGGGGTTGTCTGGATGGATGTAATGTGTGACGTAATCCCACATTACATCAACATTACGTTGTTTGGCAAACCAAACGATGTAATGTGAACTTTGTAATGTAATGTGCATTGTAATCTGAGATTACGACGGGTTGGTCAAAACCCGTAAAAACCTGTTGACTTGCCCTTTCAACGTAATGTGAGATTACATCCGATTTTGGATGTAATGTGAGATTACGTCCAACATTACGTACTGTTTATTATTTTATTAATATTTACTAAATTAATTCTTCTCTCTCCCACTTTTTTATTTCTTTATTTATTTATCTCCTTTAAAACAAAAAATTCACTCATTTGTTTTTTTTAACATATTTCAGGTATCTGTTATTTATACTTCTATTTCACTAAAGTTGTGTTTGTTTTTTTAGTAATTAACCCTAAAATGAAATACTTTCGCATAATTTTTTTTAAATAACATAGCAAGTAAGAATGAAAGTTTAACTCTAATATTTTCAAATTTGATGTTTAAATATTAAATATAAAGTTAAGGGACCAAGTTACTTTTTTATTTATAAAATAAATACATATTTAAATTTGTCATATTAAGATATAATATATTTCTAAATAGTTTAATATTATAATAATAAGTAAATAACATTACATTGTACATTACAAACCAAACCAAACACTGTAATCTGACATTACACTCCACATTACAGCACAACCAAACACTGTAATCTGACATTACATTCCACATTACATTGTTGATTACGAACCAACCCGTTGGGTCACAACATTACAGGTAATCTCATATTACAAGTAATCTCACATTACGTCCATCCAAACACCCCTTAAGAGGGGTCTTCATTAGGAAGGTAGCATCTTAGTATGGGTCGCACTATGTTTCCTCCACACTTAGACTTATATCCTCTCGCACCGGGTCAGCCCGTAAATGGTAAAGTGGTGGCATACATACTTTTTTTTCATTCTCATAGGCAGTATCGATGATTGAATCATTAACCTCTGGTTAATGGATGAATCGCTGAACCACTACATCATATTACATGGTTTATTGAGTGTTTTACATTGTCAAATTTTATATTTAATTGTGTTGAAATATGTAAAATAGTGTTTCAAATAATAGTTAATTACCAAAAAGTAACTTAATTATGAGTGTTTTGCAAAAAAAACAAACCGAACTTTTTTTTCTTTGAAAACAACAAACTCAACTTTGTATAACATAGCAAGTGCAAACTATAATTTTTTTTCCATTATAAAGTGATGAAAATTGAATATGTAACATTCACATAATGTATATTACCGGAAACTATGTTGATTTTATCCATCATGATTCATATAAACAAGTATGATCTGATTCTTATATGTGCGATTTCTATAACTTTTTAA
This sequence comes from Clarkia xantiana subsp. parviflora, assembly GCA_036873135.1. Lineage (NCBI taxonomy): Eukaryota > Viridiplantae > Streptophyta > Magnoliopsida > Myrtales > Onagraceae > Clarkia > Clarkia xantiana. The sequence goes on from JAPTYO010000003.1 coordinate 21,980,488, forward strand.
TGAAAAAATTAATGTATTTATAATTTGCTAAGTTTTGTAAAGTTGAGTTTGTTGTTTATAAAGAAAACAAGTTCGGTTTGAATTTTGCAAAACACTAGTTTGCTCTATGATTAACCCTTCAAATAATTTTACTTATAAATTCGAGTTTATAAGATTGTTATTTAAGACACACGTCTTATTATTTACATGATATAAAAATGCACGTGTTCTAATCCTTATGACTCATTTAAAAAAATATGTTAAAAAAACCTCTTATCAAAGACCGAGGTAGTCAGGTTGAAATTTTAATTAGTATGAACTAAAGTGAGGTTGGTTGGACCAACTGGTAAAGCAAGTTGCGTTCACAGGGGCTGCACGGGGACGAATCCCACTGTAGATACTATAATGAGAGGATTTTAATCTTAACGATTCCGGTTCGAAATTGCGAAAGCAATTGTATATATAAAAAAAATGAGGTTAAAATTGATGTGAGAAGGTGAGGTTAAAATTGATGTGACAAAGAGGGTATTGACTTATGTATAAAAATGTGTCTAATATTTTTAAGGGTTCGACTAAAATAAACTCGAATTTATTTCAACTTGATTTCTCAGCCATCAGATTACGCATGTGTAAGAAACACTTTTTATCTCTCCTCATTTATGGTTGATTCTCTCATGATCTAACGGCTGAGAAATCAAGTTTAAATAAACTCGACTGCATTTTAGCCAACCAATTGCAATGAATTGAATTAAACAAAGATAAATATTTTATAAAGAGTTTGATTGATACTATCCAAGTGAAGCAACCATTCCATATTTATAGTTGACATTTTTATTACAAAAGGAATTACGTTGTATGTAGATCCAACTTGCACGTGCTTTTTCGTAAAAAGAATGCTTACTAATCAATAAGACAATAAGAATGCTTAGTTGGAAACTTGGAATACTGAATGTGACAACGATAACAAACATTAAAAAAACTAAATATATTCTATGTAGCTTTGACTTTGAGTAGTACACAGCATGATATATATTGTTTGTATATATATATATATTTGCCTGATGTATGTATTAATCTAGATTTATAATTACCATTTCCACTAAAATTACCATTATGATTAGATCTACATTTTGATACACTCACTAATTAATGGAAAAATATATTTTTAGGAGTCTTAAATCTCAATTATTGGTACATGATTTTAAGAAATTTGTTTTGTTTTGTATTTTTTTTTTTTTTTTAATTCTTATGTTCGAGAAAAGTGTTATTTTGTTGATATAATGTTAGGGGCTTGCTTTGACCCTGTAAATATATTCACATGGTCTCCTAGACCATGTTAAAACAACCCCAGGCTTGGTAGCCTCATAACTCTAATCGATCAAAACTCTAAATAATAATTAGACTTATTAACACAATTTTATCGTGTTTTCATATTGTTGTGTGTGATATTTAAACAAAAACACAGTACGAAAATTACATATATTATTCATATTCGTATTATCATATTATAATTATGTCATGTGCTTAAAAAAATACTTGGACAACAATTAATGATTTAAACATTTTATTTGTATTTTATGTAATTTTGTTTCTCCATACAGTGTGGATACAAAATTTTAAAATTTTAAAGTAACGGATCTTGACAACAAAGGTCAATAATCGATCCTTATACATCCCATACCCCTAATTTTCAGATATAGGACCTTATAAAACAGCCGGCCAACTGAAAAAACCATTTTTCCACACCGATTTCACACCGAAAATTAATCGCAGCCGGCCGATGCATCCATGAATTCATTACATAAGAGTCCAGCAGGCAGAAGCTTTAGGATCCCATAACCCGGGAAGCAAGAACTTCCGACCCTTTGCCCCGATCGCGTTATACGCGCCACCTGTCGGCTTATCAATCAGCACTTTTCCGGCATTGCCAGGTGTGGCTCCGCTTCCGAACATCTCAGGGCAGGCCGATGAAGCCTCGACCGGACGGGTCGGGATACCGCCGTAGAAAGCCGTATTGTTCGGGTTGGTGACCGTTTCGGCAAGTCCAGAAGCTAGGGCAACCACCATTGCGTCACCGCCGATGTTGCCGTTTGGTGGTCGGAGGACCGCGCCTTCAGCGAAGTCGGATGGGTGGAAGGGCCATGCACATGCGCCCGGGCACTCGGTTTCCGGCTCACCGACCACGATGTATGGTGTTGTATCTGTCATCACGTAATTTTCATGATAATTTCAACTTTTTACTATCTCTCCATAATTTATTGGCTTATTTACTATGTCTCCATAGTTTATACTGTATAAAGATTTTAAAATGCCTTTACTATTATAGAAGGTAAAAATATTGATGAGTTCACGGTGATGAGATTTAAAATAGGAACTATTTAATTAACGTATTAATATGTACATACCAATCATTCCATGAATAGCGCATTTGCCCATGCACAATCCATGCACAGCCACACCCCTTCCGGCAAAAACAATGACGATGGAGTTCTTGTTAGCGACTGCGTGTTGTTTAACCAGCGGCCGAATGAAATCAACGATCAAAATCTTCCCGACCGAGTAATTCTTGTCGACGACCTGCTTCGCGACCTTCACGTTGATGGGTGGGTACCTGATAGCCAGTTGCAGATCCAGAATTTTTTAAACAAAGTTGTTCATTAAGAAAAATTATACATAGAAATTAAATAAATATAATAGATTATATAAAAAAAAAATTCAAAATTATATTTTTCATAACAATTTATTATATTTATTTTATATAAATATACTATTGCATCTAATTTTTTAAAATGAGGTCAATTAAGATTTATTTGCATGGAAAATTAATATAATTGCAACAGAAATATTGAAAATAGCATACAAATATCAAGTTGCAAAATTCTTCAATTGGCTGATTTCTAACAAAGAGAATCACTAGAAATATTAAAAATTGTACATTGTGTTTTCTTCAATCTAATTTTCTTTTACATTGTGTTTTTTCATTACCATAAATCTAGTTGTTTGTGAAATATTTATTTGTATGGAAAATTAATATAATTACAAGAGAAATATTGAAAATACCATACAAATTAAGTTGCAAAAATTCTCCAATTACCCCATTCGAACAAAACTTGTTAGAAATATTGATAATATATTAGGAAAATTCTTATAAGATGTTGGTATGTGCAAATGATTTTTCTTAAATCTTACGAAAAATCATAAAAAAAAAATAGTTATAAATTCTACGTGATTGTTTCTCTGAAAAATTTCATTCACAAATAGTTGATTTTCTTGTAGTGCGTATTTTTCCGCCACTGACCTGGCGGGCCCCGGTTTCCCAAGCGACTGGTAGCTCTCTACCATATGCCACCAGTTAGAAACCTGAGGCTGAATCTTGGGACTCAAGTTGCGGTTAAGGTTCTTGATGAATCTCCGAACCACGTTCTTCTGGACTCGACCGAACGGTCCATACCACACCAACACGAGGTCGATGTTTCCGGTGAGGATCGGGCCGTCGTGGTATGAAATCGGGAACTTATTAAGGTGGGAAATGGCTGAAGGGACTAGGAAAACTAGCAAGGAAAGGATGGGAATGAAGAGTAGGGTGGTTTTTGGGAGAGAAGTTGCCATTGACACTTATTTGCCAGAGAAACTTCTCCTTATTGTTTTTGTGGTTTAGGGTTTATTGTTATTGGTGGGATGGTTTATTGGTTTGTGGAGGGGTAGGGTTTATATATGGGAGAATAGGTTATTTTTGGTAAGAGAATTAATAGGGTGGTGGTGGATTTGAGATGTTTAAGGATGTTGGACTAAGTATATTAACTAACTATATGATGGTGGATTAATTAACACTAATTTTGTGGATTTTGATGTTGTCTAACTACATTTTGCTATTTAAAACAAGATTGAGAGATTTTTGTGGGTGTTTTTGTACATGTTCATATTCGGCAGTTCAGTCCCTTATGTTTGATGTATTTATTATCATTGGGATCAAGTGGTAAATTATATTTTTCAATAATAATGGTTAACCGGCAGTACTAGTTTAGAAGTTAAGAATGAATATTTCCATGTGATTTATTTTCGAAGTCTTACGTATAGTAAGAACACAAAAGTAGTAATTTTTTTTATGTAATATATATTTTTTTTCTGTGTTGACACTTAGTGCAAAAAACGATTTTTCTAGCATGCTTTTTTATTTTATTTTTTATTTATCAAAGTAGCATGCTTTAAAATCACCATATTTGTGTTAATTATAGTATAATAAATAAAAACTTTAAAAGTAATTTTTTTAACTATACATATTATTTGCATCATGCTATAACAATTATGCTATAATAATGACAATTTTTTTATGAGTTTCACCATTCACTTTTAAGACAATAAAAAAAAGTAAAAAATACTATAAATATTATAATTGTGAAGCATAGTAAAAAAAATCTGCAAATCAGTAGCAATAGTTTGAACTTTGAACTAAAAAGAGAAGTGACAAATGCACTGACGAGGATCTAGTAGTTAGTGGGTGCATAATAATGTTTCTATAACTAAAAAAATCGTTCAGATCAAACATTAATTTCTGGTCAAACTAACAAAAAAAATTCCTAACTAAATTGTTAAAGTACAATTATATATACTCATAATTAATAAAAAAAAAACTTCAAATATTAATAATATCCTATGTAAATATAAAGAACATAAAAAAAATTACAATTATTCTTGGTTAATCAAAGGAATTTTTTTTTAATTAGAATGAGATAAATGAAAATTATTGATATTTTTATTGTTAAAAAAAGGCTTACAAAATTGTGAGAAATGTCAATGCCACATGAAAAGAAAGAAGGAGACATAATAAAAGAAAAGTAAGAGCTCGAAGAGAAGAAGAAACAACTAGATTACTAAGTAATAGTTTTATTTGTAATTTTTATATATAGAGTCATTCGCAATTTTTATATGGGTCCTTATCGATAGTTACTAATTTTTTTATTCTAAATCAATCGAGTTAAATGGTGTCCTATTATCCAATAAGAGTTTTTCTACTATACTTTTGGATTATCATGCTTTTGTTTTTTTTTTATTATTAGGATGGACTTAATTTTAACATATGTACAAATTTAAAAGTATAAAAAAGTAAGTATTTATATTATACTATTAATAATATTAATTTCTTTCTATAATTCACATTTTGGACAATAGAAAAATAAAAAAGAGTATTAAAAACATAATTCTTGTGGAGTGTGATAAAAAGACTATCCCATAAACAACCATATAGATCCGTTGACAAATGGGAAAGTAAAATGACACGTTTTCATAACATCTTCATTTCTTTTTCACCACAAACATAAATAAAAATAATTAAGGATAGGAATTCCTTACATACTAAATCTATACGCCATATTACATATTAATATTAATGTTAACCCCTTAATTTCGTTTTTTTATCCCATGTGTCTTAGATGTCAAACCTTTAAATAATTTTTATCTTTATTCGACGTACATATCAAATCCATAAATAAAAAAATAAAAGTGTTAACTATGTATATTTTTTTTATTCGAGCTTGTAAGAAATTTAAACCTAAAACATCTATTTAAGAGATTAAGCACTTTACCATATTATATTAGGTAAATTACATACAAAAAACATATACTTTAACATTGTTTCCAAATTTAGCCAACAAAAAATTAATTGCAAAATCAACCTTATACTATTAATCTTATCCCAGATTTAGTCACTCTTCCAAATTCTGTTAGTTTAGCCGTTAAACACTGATATGTCACAGTTAGCTAAGTATGAATGGACCCTAAACGCCGCCTCAAATTGCCACATCAAATCCCCACATCACAATGATTATTTGTATTATCAGAATTTAGCTATAAAATATATATTTTTATAATTAACTCATTAATTTAATATTTTATTTACCATCACATACCTTTAGATCTTCCTCCATGATGGGTTCCGATGTAATCGTTAGCCCCGTTAACAGTCGATAGACGGCGAGTAAGTCCAGTGGGCCTCGTGAAAGGCCTGGAAGGCCCAGAAGCCCAGTATGAAGGGTCCCGACTTTAGCGGTCCCGATATATGAGCTGAATGCTCTCGACAAGAAGCCTCTGAGTAGGCCCCGATATGCCTTCGTGAAGGCCCTGATAATAAAGCCCCGCGGAGGCTAGACCTGTTTCGTGAGACAAAGGGTCCTGGGTGGTGACCTAGAATGAGATAACTCTGGAGTCCCCGATATAAATTGGGACTTGTGATCAGAGGATAAGACCGAGAAACCCGCCTACTAGATAGAGTAGTTGGGAGACGGTTGAGATATGGATAACCTCCCCCGAGATACGCAGGGCGTGCCCGATATACGCGGAGTATGGGCGAGATACGCGGAGCGTGGGGCGAGATATACGGAATCCCGAACGAGATATACGGAATCGTGGGTAAAACTGCCAAGCGCAGTCTCAGGTAACTGAGTAACTTCCCCTCCTATATAAAGGAGGAAGTTACCTCAGAAAACACATTCTCTAATACGAACTTAGATTACTGCTTACCACCCCATTGATCACATACTCATTTAGGCATCAGAGAGGGATTCTGGGTCACCACCCAGGTCATCCCCTTTTGCAGGATTACGCGGAGCCCAGTAGTTCGAGCTTTCCGTCAAGAACGTAACGGAGCTTCGCCCGTGATCCAACATTTGCGCCGTCTGTGGGAACCTAACAAAAAGCCAAAATAATTTCTACCAGATCAATGGCCGGTGGTGGCAAGAAGAAGCAAGTTCAGGCCGGCAGTTCTCGCCCCGCTGGAACTGTGAACTCCCCGTTGCTGGAGCATGCTGCTGAACAAGGTGAGCACCCTGCTGTTTCTCAGACAGGGGGGAGTGGTGATGATGAGGTCTCAGTCTGAGACACGACGGTGAATAGGCAAGACATTCCGCGAAGGGATGTGGATGCTCCTTCGAGTCCGGTGGTGCACAGAGAGGAGGTCCCGCGGAGGGAAGCAGGTTCTTCCTCAAACTCGGAGCTGGCCAAGGCAGTAGCAGATGCTATGCCTATGTTTTTGGCAGCCATGGAGGCTCTGTTGGACAAGAGAGAGGCTGCCAGGAGGGCAGAGGAGTTGCCTCCGCGAGAAGAGTTACCTCCACCTCCTCCAAGGGTGGTTCCAGAAGAACAGGAGGTTCAGGAGGTTCAGCCCAGGAATAAGGGTAAGGAGCCCGCGCACTCGGAGAAATTCGTGGTGGATGGTTCCGGACCAGTGCAACACAGGACCATTCCCCTGAATGACCCCATCACCCCCGATCAGGTGGTAAAAATTGTCAACATGTGCATGGGTGACCAGAAGCAAATGACATCGGAGTTGAGGGATCGATCCAGTCATCCTTTCGTTTCGCGGCTGCTAGATACTGTCGCCCCGCCAGGGCTAGGCATCCCGACCATCAAGGAGTACGATGGTGAAGGAGACCCGGTCCGCCATGTTCAGAGGCATGTCCAGGCTTGCATGGGAAGAACCTCGAATGATGATCTCGTGTGTTCACTGTTCCCGATCACCCTGGGAGAAAGGGCCATGACCTGGTTTTTCAGCCTACCGCCGGGAAGTATTACGTGCTGGGCCGATATGCACGATCGCTTCATCAAGCAATATCAAGGTCGTAGGCGTCTCTTGAAGAGCGTGAGGTCCCTGACCCAGGTGGTGCAGAGATCCGACGAGTCGTTGGCATATTACTACCAGCGATTCACTGCCAGTGCCGCGGAGATCGATGAGGAGATATCGGAGGGAGAGACTATCCGCACATTCCTTCGAAACCTGACTGCTCCGTATGGCTCCGATCTGATGCACAGTGTAGCCGCAAAGGCTGTGTGGAGTATGGAGGCCCTGCAAGCGAGGGTGAAACAGCAGATCGACGTGCAAGAGTCGAAGATTGCTGCCGGAGAGCTTGATCCTCCGAAGTCGGGAAGAGGAAAGACATCGTCCAAGCTGTCGGATGATCGCAAAGGGAGCGACAAATCGGAGGGAAGTAGGAGCCGTGGTCGCCCCGAGAGAAGGGAGGATAAGCGTCCTCCGAGGAAGGATAACCGCGAGGGTCGTAGTGTTCCCATCAATAGCTCGATGACCTCTGTGCTAGCTGTGATGGATCGGCAGGGTCTCGCCCGATACCCCCCGAAAAAAAAAGGTGAGTTCTTGGGAGGCCGCTCTGATCGTTACTGTCGGTACCATCGAGCCAATGGTCACGACACAGATAACTGTCGGGAGTTGAAGAAAGAGATAGAGAAGCTGATCCAGAAGGGGAAGCTTAAGGAGTTCGTCGGAAGGGGAAGGTGCCGATCCCGTTCCAAAAGTCGGTCACGGTCCCGTTCCAAGTCTCGTGATCGATCCCCGAAGAAGAAGAAGGTCGAGCCGGAAGCCTCTGGTTCTGGTGCTCGTAAGGAGAGGCGGGGAACCATTAACGTCATCCACGGAGGAATGGCAGCGGGAGGTGACACCTCCGCCTCTCGGGAGAATTATGCTTCCCGCATCTCTGCTGCTGTGGTGTTAGGCAAGAGGTCCCGGTCGTGGACTATAAATGAAGAAATGGTGATTTCTTTCTCAGCGGAGGATTTGATAGGCGTGGAGAGCCCTCACGACGACGCCCTGGTCGTGACACTGGACGTGGAAGGATTCGAGATGAAGCGGATCCTGATAGACGGAGGGAGCTCCTCCGACATTCTTTTCATGGACGCTCTAGAGGCCATGGGAAAGACGAAGAAGGACCTGACGCAGGTGAACTTCCCGATGGTGGGATTCTCTGGATCAACTTCCTATCCGTTGGGAATGATTAACTTACCGGTGGAGTTTGGTAGTGGCTGGAAGATGGAACGGCGAAACGTGGATTTCGTCGTGGTAGAATCAGCGGGAACGTATAACGCTATTATCGGGAGGACCACCATCAACCCTCTCATGGCAGTTGCTTCAACCGTCCACCAGAAGATGAATTTCCCGACTGACAATGGTGTCGGAGAAGTCAAGGGTGACCAGGTGGCGTCACGAAAATGCTATGTTAATGCCACTCGAAGGAGAAGAAGGGAAGCCATGGCTGTCCTGCAGACTGATGCCGATCCTCGAGAGGAGTTTGGGCGTCCCGCCCCCATGGAGGATCTGAAGGAGGTTGAGATTGATGGACCTCGAAGGAAGGTGAAGATCGGGTCTGCTTTGTCGGAGGAAAGAGCCCGAGAGTTGATCGAACTCTTGAAGGAGTTCAAGGAGCTATTTGCCTGGTCCCCGAGCGATATGCCAGGAATTAGCCCCGACGTGATAGTGCACGAGCTGAAGATTGATCCCGCGATCAAGCCTATCGCGCAAAGGAGACGTCCGATGGGCGCGGATAAGAGGATCGCGATCCAACAGGAGGTGGGCAGACTGCTCGACGCTGGATTCATCAAGGAGCTCCGATTCCAGACTTGGGTCGCCAACCCAGTCCTGGTGAGAAAGAGCAATGGGAAGTGGCGGATGTGCGTCGATTTCCGCGACTTGAACAAGGCCTGCCCGAAGGATTGTTACCCGCTCCCGAGGATTGATCAATTGGTGGATGCCACATCGGGACACGAGCTGTTAAGCTTCATGGATGCCTATTCTGGTTACAACCAGATCAAGATGGCAAAGGAGGATGCCCCCCATACGGCCTTCTATGCCGATAGTGACGTCTATCACTACGACGTAATGCCCTTCGGATAGATCAATGCTGGAGCAACTTACCAGAGGATGGTGAACAAGTTGTTCGGAGACATGCTGGGAAAGACTATGGAGGCATATGTGGATGACATGCTGGTGAAGTCCCGACAGGCAGGAGACCATGTCCAAAACTTGGCGGCGGCGTTTGAGCGGATGAAGTTTCATCAGGTTCGTTTGAATCCAGACAAGTGCGCTTTCGGGGTGAACTCAGGGAAATTCCTAGGGTTCATGGTGAGCCAGAGAGGAATCGAGGTGAATCCTGAGAAGCTGCGAGCAATTGAGGAGATGCAGTCCCCGAAGACTCATCGGGAGGTTCAAGTGTTGAATGGCCGGTTGGCCGCGATGAATCGATTCCTATCCAAGGCGAGTGACAGAGCCATGCCATTTTTTGATGTGTTAAGGGCCCACAAGAAGTTTGAATGGTCCGACAAGTGCGAGGAGGCATTCCAAGCACTCAAGCAGCACCTCCGTACCCTCCCGCCGCTGGCGAAACCGGTTCCAGACGAGCCGCTTTATCTCTATTTGGCTGTTTCTGAAGTGGTTGTTAGTTCTGTTTTGATTAAGATTGTCAAGGGCAACCAAGTGCCTGTCTATTATGTAAGCAAGGCGTTTGCCAAATCTGAAATGAATTATCCCGCTATTGAGAAGTATCTCTTTGCGTTGATTGTTGCCGCTCGAAAGTTACGACCCTACTTCCATGCCCACGAGGTTACGGTGTTAACCAATCAGCCCCTGAAGCACTTTTTGAACCGACCGGAGGCGTCGGGGAGATTGGTGGAATGGGCCATCGAGCTTACAGAGTTCCGTATTCATTTTGCTCCGAGAACCGCTATTAAGGGCCAGGCACTGGCGGATTTTATAGCTGAGTCTACAGCACCCGATCTAGAAGAAGCGGGTCCTGTAGAGGGGGCAACCATGGAGGTCCCGATAGCAGAAACCATGGAGGTCCCGATAGCAGAACAGCCAGAACAGCCAAATGAGGAGAACACTTGGGAGATGTACACTGATGGTTCATCAAGTGTAGATGGATCGGGGGCAGGATTCGTATTGATACCGCCCGGTGGAGGCGAGCCCTTGCGATATACTTTGGCCTTGACGTTTAGGGCCACCAACAATGAAGCGGAGTATGAGGCTCTCATCACGGGCCTTAAAATTGCCAAGGGTACAAGAGTCGACCATTTAAAAGTGAAATGAGATGCCAGCTTGATCGTGAATCAAGTCCAGGGGAACTATGAAGCTAAGAGCCCGACAATGAGGCAATCTCGAGGGAAGCTTCAAAAGCTTTGATATTGAGGCAATCTCGAGGGAAGAAAATGCGGAGGCAGACGCCTTAAGCAAGTTTGCTCTGGGAGTTGCCCCCGTGGAGAATCGGAGGGTGCACTTTTTGGAGAGAGTGATTATCTCAACCATCGATCCGACGGAGGTTTGCGCCATTGAAGCGGGATCGGAGGAAGAAGAGAAACCCACCTGGATGACCCCGATGGTCACATACCTGACTACAGGGGCACTCCCCGATGATGAAGTGGCGGCTGTCAGGTTGCATCGAATCGCGAACGACTACGTGATGGTGGACAACCAGTTATATAAGAGGGGGCATGTAAAGCCTTTCCTGAAATGTGTGGCGGAGCCTGATACGAATCGGATCCTGAGAGAGCTGCACGAGGGAGTCGCGGCCTGTCATGAAGGGGCCCGATCCATTGTGAGGAAGGCGTTGAATCTAGGCTACTATTGGCCTTCGATGAACCAGGAAGCGACAACGATGGTCCAATCGTGTGATGCATGCCAGGGGTACGCTCCGAATATCGTGGCTCCCGCCGCGGGCTTGATGTCCATCAGGAGTGCTTGGCCCTTCGCACATTGGGGCATTGATTTGGTGGGACCTCTTCCACAAGCAAAAGGTCAGTGCAAGTATTTACTCGTGGCCATCGATTACTTCTCGAAGTGGATAGAGGCTAAAGCGTTGGCCAAGACAACGGGGCAGCAGATCCTCAAGTTCCTTCAAACTCAGATCATATCCCGGTATGGGGTTCCTCGAGTGTTGATCAGCGATAATGGCCCTCCGTTCAATGGGGCTCAGTTGAAGGAGTACCTGGAGGAATTGAACATTGAGCATCGGACAGCTTCCGTCCACCATGCTCAGACTAATGGCCAAGTCGAATCAGCCAACAAGATCGTGATGGATGGCTTGAAGAAGAGAGTTTACGCCTTGCAAGGTCATTGGCTGGATGAGCTTGAAAACGTGCTGTGGGCTGTTAGAACAACACCCAAGCAGTCGACAGGGGAGACTCCGTTTGGCCTTGTCTATGGCACAGAGGCAGTTGCTCCCGTGGAGATAGCGGTGGCGTCCCATCGCAGGAGGTATTATGAGCCTCTAACAAACGAAGAAATGAGACGTCTAGACTTAGACTTGCTCGAGGAGAAAAGGTGGAAGGCTGATGAAGTTCAGGCTCGGATGCGTCTGGCAACAGCCCGATATTATAATCGGCGTGTCAAGTCCCGACAATTCTTCGTTGGAGAACTTGTCTGGCGGAGGAACGAGTTCGTTCATCAAGATCGGGTAAACAAGCTATCGTCGAAATGGGAGGGACCTTACAAGATCGTAGGGATGCCAGCCCCGAATGCATACAAGCTAGAAGACCTTGATGGCAAGACATTGAAACATTCCTTCAGTGGCGAACACTTGAAGAAGTATCATGTTTGATATTAAGTCGCCGCGAATGGCGCAAGTTATCTATCGATCCGATGTAAGCAAAGCTTTGAGTTATTAGTGAATAAAAGAAGTTGCTTCCGATCAAATTGCTTTTTAGATTTATTCTAACTGCTAGTAAGACGTCCTGAAGGACACGACAAAAGCCTTCCGAGGTACGATAAAAGTCTTACGAGGTACGAGTAAGTCGCCTTTATGGCGCGACAAAAAGCCTTCCGAGGTACGATGAAAGCCTTACGAGGTACGAGTAAGTCGCCTTTATGGCGCGACAAAAAGCCTTTCGAGGTACGGACAAAAGCCCTACGGGGTATGAGTAAGTCGTCTCTATGATGCAACCAAAAGCCTAGGTACGAAAAAGCCCTAACGGGTCCGCGTAAGTCGTTTATATGATGCGGCAAAAAGCCTTAAAGGGTACGAAAAAGCCCTAACGGGTCCGTGTAAGTCGTCTATATGATGCGGCAAAAAGCCTTAAAGGGTACGAAAAAGCCCTAACGGGTCCGCGTAAGCCATCTATATGATGCAGCAAAAAGCCTTAAAGGGTACGATTAAGTCGTCTGGAATGACGCGGTAAAAGCCCTAAGGGGTACGATTAAGTCGTCTAGAATGGCGCGATAAAAACCTTAAGGGGTGCGAAAAATCATCTTAAGTGATGTGTAAAGTTGCCTTAAAAGGCACGGATGAGAAACCTTAAGTGGTAAAGTCCCGAGAAAAACGTCGCGAGAGACGTATGAAATCGCCTTGAAGGGCATGGACGTGAAGCCTTAAGTGGTGAAGTCCCGAGAAAAACGTCACGAGAGACGTATGAAATCGCCTTGAACGGCATGGACGAGAAACCTTAAGTGGTGGAGTAACCGAGGAGTCTCCTCGGATTTGGCAACTGTCCTTAGAGTCCAGTGGGCCCAAGGCAATCATGAGTGAGAAACTCTGTTATTCAAGAATTGTGCTCAAGGCAAAAGCCTCCGATGGAGAGATCAGGAGGTCTGAAGACAAAAGCCTCCGATGGCAATATCGGGAGGTATGAAGACAAAAGCCTCCGATGGCAATATCAGGAGGTATGGAGACAAAAAGCCTCCGATGGCAATATCGGGAGGTATGGAGACAAAAGCCTCCGACGATGAGATCGGGAGGTCTGGAATTGGAAGACACGACGGACTGCAAGTCCCCCATGTCTTGGGGGCAAATGATGGGTTCCGATGTAATCGTTAGCCCCGTTAACAGTCGATAGACGGCGAGTAAGTCCAGTGGGCCTCGTGAAAGGCCTGGAAGGCCCAGAAGCCCAGTATGAAGGGTCCCGACTTTAGCGGTCCCGATATATGAGCTGAATGCTCTCGACAAGAAGCCTCTGAGTAGGCCCCGATATGCCTTCGTGAAGGCCCCGATAATAAAGCCCCGCGGAGGCTGGACCTGTTTCGTGAGACAAAGGGTCCTGGGTGGTGACCTAGAATGAGATAACTCTGGAGTCCCCGATATAAATTGGGACTTGTGATCAGAGGATAAGACTGAGAAACCCGCCTACTAGATAGAGTAGTGGGGAGACGGTTGAGATATGGATAACCTCCCCCGAGATACGCAGGGCGTGCCCGAGATACGCGGAGCGTGGGGCGAGATATACGGAATCCCGAACGAGATATACGGAATCGTGGGCAAAACTGCCAGGCGCAGTCTCAGGTAACTGAGTAACTTCCCCTCCTATATAAAGGAGGAAGTTACCTCAGAAAACACATTCTCTAATATGAACTTAGATTACTGCTTACCACCCCATTGATCACATACTCATTTAGGCATCGGAGAGGGATTCTGGGTCACCACCCAGGTCATCCCCTTTTGCAGGATTACGCGGAGCCCAGGAGTTCGAGCTTTCCGTCAAGAACGTAACGGAGCTTCGCCCGTGATCCAACACTCCACATGGTCAATATACTTCATCATCTCTACAAAATCCTAATTAAATGCAAAATAATAAGAATATAAAAGTAATTCAAAAGTTAGATTTTCGGATTTGTAATTATATTAGCTTTCGAGTTAAGATTTCGTTCAAAAGATACTATTAAAATGCCATAATTTATCTTGCTTTGATCAATTGAAAATCGAAATTAATCTATGTTGAATTTAGTATTTTTTTTAATATAATGAATCGTTAGCATGTGACTATTTTCGCAATTAATTACGCTAAGAAAAAAAATGTCAAAATACATGTTTTTTTTTTTAATTTTACGCTAAAATTAATGTGTAAATTATAAAAATTATATTTTATAAGTAATTATTAATAATTATAATAATGATTAATGTTGCATGACGATTTGATGTAGCGTTTATGATCCATGTTATGTTCCGCGGACTAAACTAATAAAATTTTAAAAAGTGATTAAATTTGGAATAAGTTTTTTTTTTTTTTTTTGGTAGAGAATACGAAAAAACAAGAAACAAAGGCGGTGCGTCTGAGAAACGACCACCAAAGTTCAATCTAAAGGGACTATTTCCTAATCTGACGAGGTACACAGACCCCAAACATGTCTTTAGCCATACAAGACATAACATCTCTAGGGGGAACACAATGTATAACAAGATTTGACTGTTGCAGAACTCCTATCCTAGCCATAACATCCGCAACCGAGTTTGCTTCCCGATATATATGTCTAAGCTTGTATCTACTGAAGCGGAGCAACAGATCCCTGCAATCCAAAATAATAGGCATAAATTTCAAATTGGGATCCACAGTATCTGATATTAGGTGTTGGGCAATCAGAGCATCCGTTTCAATATGTAAAGACTTAATTTCCAATAGAAGAGCAAGAGAGAGGCCCTCCCTAACTGCCCAGAGCTCAGCAAGCAAGCTGTTAGCGGTGCCCAAATTACGGGAGAACCCCGAGATCCAATTTCCATTGCAATCTCGGATGACGCCCCCAGCTCCAGCTCTCCCCGGGTTTCCCTGTGATGCTCCATCTGTATTAAGTTTTTCCCACCCAAAGTCAGGTGGAATCCACTTAACTTGAATTGTCACTGTCGGTACAACGGGAGACTGCTTCTCCATAGCTTCCTGAAAATACCTAGCTTGTACAAGAGAGGCACTAAAAACTTCATTAGTAGTCGGGGCACCCCGAAATATAAAAGCATTTCTGCTTTTCCAAATATTCCAAATACAATAACAAAAAACAGTTCTCCAGTCAACTCCGTGTACAACCGTATCTTTTAGAGTGCAATTAAACTTGATTCATTCACCCAAAGGTAGATTAAAAGAAGCACGAGAGGAACCTGGGATAGGACACCTGTCCCATAAGCTTTTTGCAGGACCACAAACTCGGAGTATGTGGTCAATGTTCTCAACATCAGTAGAGCAAACCTGGCAAAGAGGGGAGATATTGCATCCCATTCGGTTAAGGAGCAATGTAGTAGCAAGTCTGCCCCTGAATCCAAGCCAGATAAAATACTGTATCCGAGGCACAATGGGTATTTGCCAAATCCAGTTCCACGTAGGTTGAACTGAGGATGTATCCCAATCAGCAAGAGACTCATAAGCAGAAGCATTAGTGAAAACTCCTGTTCGGGAGTGTCTCCATATATAAGTATATTTCATTTGGTCGGTTGAGTTACCCGGAATGCTTTTGATAGCATCAAGAACATCAGTGGGTAACTTCATAGAAAGAGACCCCAAGTTCCAGTTACCATTTTGAAATATGTCTCCAACTTTCAAAGAAGTTTCATGCTCAAGTAGTGGTCCAGAAACAACTGATCTCAATGGGTTGTTCCCTAGCCAAATATCGTCCCAAAACCTGATAGAGTGACCATTGGCAATCGACAAACCCATCCCCAATTGGAGGGTATTCAACCCTTCTTTGATAGCTCTCCAGTTACAAGGAGTGCGGTTAGAAGGGGAATTCATTTGTCTTGCAAACATGTTATTAATTAACTTGGACCATGGTGCATCCACAGTTCTAAGTCTCCAAGCCAGACCCCCAAGAAGGGCTTTGTTTCTCAATTCGGATGAAGAAATACCCAATCCTCCTATGGAAAGAGGTTTGGTAACATCCTTCCAGTTGACCAAATGCAATTTTTTTCTCTGATCTGTACTCCCCCACACGAAATCCCTATTCAACCTGTCAAGGTCTTTACAAACCTTTTGAGGGAGCATAGTACACTGCATGTAATAGGATGGGATAGAACACATAACCGATTTAACCAGGGTAACTCTACCGGCCATGGAGAGCAAATTTGACCTCCAACTTGTCAGTTTAGCTCTAACTTTATCAATGATAAAATCAAATGAACTAACTTTGGCGTTGGAACAATTAAGAGGAAAACCAAGATATGAAACAAAGTCGTCCACCTCTCTAACATTAAGCAAATCAGAATAACCAAGTTTATCCCCCTCTGGGATGTTTTTTGAGAAGCTAATGACAGACTTCTCAATATTGATTTTTTGACCCGACAATTCACAGAACTTCTTAAGGACCGATTGGATACAAAGACAGTTACTTGACGTGGCCTCGGCCATAAGAATAAGATCATCGGCAAAAAATAAATGGGTAAGTGGGACATTTCCATGACCCACACTAATGCCTTTCCAATTTGTGTTCATCACTTCATCATCAATAAGGTATGCAAGGTATTCCATACACAAGATAAAGAGATACGGAGAAATTGGATCACCTTGTCTTATGCCCCTCGACGGAGCAAAACTATCCAACTTGCCTCCATTAAAAAGGATATTGATGGAGGTCGAAGTCACACAACTCATAATCAAAGAAATCATAGAGTCCGGAAATCCAAAGAAAAAAAAAGTGCTCCTTATAAAATCCCATTCCAATCTATCATACGCTTTCTCCAAGTCGAGTTTCAAAATCATACAACCACTTTTACCTTGCTTTTTCTTTGCAAAGTGAAGAACTTCCCTGAGAATGATTACATTATCCGCCCCCCTACGACCTGGAATGAAGCTAGACTGGAATGGAGAAATCAGTTCCTTCATTCTAGGTCGGATTCTATTAACCAAGATTTTAGAAACAATTTTGTAAATCGAGTTACAAAGGCTAATAGGGCGATAATGAGAGACTCTATCAGGGCTTTGACACTTAGGGATAAGACAAAGCAAGGTTTCATTCCAACCAAGGGGGATAGCCGAAGTTTTAAAGATATTAGAAATAGCTTGGACGAGAGAGCTACCAATACAATGCCAAAGTTTTTGAAAAAAGGTCGGGTGAAGCCCATCTGGGCCAGGGGCTTTAAAAGGTTTAAGATCCCAAGTGGCCTTCTTAACTTCATCCGCGAAAATAGGACGAGCCAGCCAAGTAGCTTGATTAGGGGTAATGACCTTCCTCCACCGAGGTGGGGATATCATATCTCTAACTGAGCTCACCTTGCTAGTAGAAAATAAATCGACAAAATTTTGAAAAAACATAAGTTGAATAGAAGAGGGATCATCCACCCAGTTGCCCACACTATCCTTAATCGATAAAATCCGATTTGATCTCCTTTTAACAATAGTGGTCAAGTGGTAAAACTTAGTGTTTCTATCCCCATCCTTAATCCACTTAGTGCGAGACTTGGTAGCCCACAATTTCTCTTCTTGGTTAAGAACTTCGGTAAGTTCCAATCGAAGGTTCTTATCCAAGTCAATAAGAAATTGGTTAGGACAAGACGCAAGTCTATCTTGAACTCCTCTTAACCGAGCAAGAATTCTTTTTTTCTTTATGAACACATTGCCGAATACATTTTTATTCCAATCAAACACTCTAGTCGGGAATAAGGAAATAGCAGAATTCAAGCAATTATTGGCCTCCTCCCAAGTATTAGTTACCAAAGGTTCGAAACCTGGGTGGTCAAACCACATAGGCTCTAGCCTGAAAGGTCTAGGCTTCCTGCCCATAATATCCCCATTGGTTTTGAGACGGATGGGACAGTGGTCAGAGTGCGTTCTAGTGATGTGTGTGACAGTAGCATTAGGAAATTTAATTCTCCAATCCATAGAAGCAAGCACCCTGTCTAGGCGTTCTTGGATAAGGCTTCCACTATGCCACAAGTTAATCCAAGTAAATCTATTGCCGCGAAAGCCCAAATCAATCAAATTGCAGTCACTAATCATATTATTGAACAAAGACACTCGATTTTGATCAATAGGGTTACCCCAAGTTTTTCTCTAGTATTAGCAATATCGTTAAAATCACCCATCACAATCCAAGGTAAACAAGAAGAAGCAGCGACAGTTCTAAGGTTATTCCAAAGTATAAAACCCTAAATTTGGAATAAGTTTAATAATAAATGGCTATTTTTTCAATTATAATTTGGGGTCTACTAAATTTAGGAATAATATAAAAGTATATGTTATTTTATGTAATTTATCCAAGTTATGTCAAGCCACTAATCGATTCTTTCAGTCTCTCTCCTCTCCGACACGACACACTCACTCACTTGCTTTCTCTCTCCTACTCATCGTTGATCGAGCACTTCCCATTGAGAGGTAAACATGGCGTGCCGATAATACGCCAATGCTTCCTCCTCTATCCAATTCGTGTCTCCACCTCCATTTCCGATCCTCCTGCTAACCCTAATTCGATTTCACCATCCATCCATGGCGTCTCGACTTCACCCCCATCCTCAGACCAACGGCGACGTCAATACCCACGCCCCAAAGAAGCAAAAGCTCTCCACTTTCCTCACGGAATCCGACATCCAATCCGAGTTCTCCCACCACGACCCCGCCGTCGCCCGAATCAACAACGGCAGCTTCGGCTCCTGCCCCAAATCCGTCATCGCCGCCCAGCACGAGTGGCAGCTCAAGTTCCTCCGCCAGCCCGACAGCTTCTACTTCAACGATCTGAAGAAAGGCGTGCTCGAATCCAGGAAGCTGATCAAAACCCTAATCAACGCCGACGACGTCAACGAGGTCTCAATCGTCGACAATGCAACCACCGCCGCCGCAATCGTGCTTCAGCAGATGGCGTGGAGCTTCGCGGAGGGAAGGTTCCAGAAGGGCGACGTGGCGGTCATGCTCCACTACGCGTACGGCGCGGTGAAGAAATCCGTGGAGGCTTACGTCACCCGCGCCGGCGGCAGAGTCATCGAGGTCCAGCTGCCGTTTCCGGTGAGTTCTAACGAAGAGATCGTTTCTGAGTTTAAGAAAGCTCTAGATAGAGGAAAGCTTAACGGACAGAGAATTAGGTTAGCTGTAATCGATCACGTAACCTCCATGCCCTGCGTAGTTATCCCCGTCAAGGAATTGGTGAAAATCTGCAGAGAAGAAGGCGTTGACCAGATTTTTGTCGATGCGGCCCACGGAATTGGATGCGTTGACCTCGACATGAAAGAGATAGGTGCTGATTTTTACACCAGCAATCTCCATAAGTGGTTCTTCTGCCCTCCATCAGCTGCTTTCCTCTACTGCCGGAAATCTGAAAAAAACTCCGACTTGCACCATCCTGTGGTGTCCCATGAATACGGCAATGGCTTAGCCATAGAAAGCGCCTGGATCGGGACTCGGGATTACAGTGCACAGCTTGTTGTTCCCTCAGTTATGGAATTCATCAGTCGGTTCGAAGATGGTCTTGAAGGGATCAAGAAGAGGAACCATGATGCAGTTGTGAAAATGGGGGAAATGTTGGCTGAATCATGGGGGACAAACCTCGGGTCTCCTCCTGACATGTGTGCAAGCATGATCATGATCGGGTTGCCCTCTTGTTTAGGAATATCCGGCGAAGCAGATACCCTAAAGTTAAGGGCACATTTGAGGGATGAATTTGGGGTTGAAGTGCCTATCTATTACAGGGCACCAAAAAACGGAGAACTTGATGCTATTACTGGTTATGCCCGGATCTCGCATCAGGTTTACAACAAGATTGATGACTATTACAGGTTCAGAGATGCGATTAACAAACTCGTTGATGCAAAATTCACTTGCAGTTCACTTTCAGCTTGAGATGGTATGTTATTCCACTTACATAGTGAAAAAAGCTCACTTTTTCCCCCAAATTACCTACAAATCTACCGCCTGCCTTGTTATCAATCAAAATAATGTTGACATGTATCTGTTATAAGTACTTGAACTGTAGCAATTGCTCATCAAGACTTGTATTGAGCAGTATTAGGGAATTGAGAGGTTATGTAACTTGGTTTTCTTTTCTCAACCCAATAATCTCTTGAGAACCTCTTCACTAATGTCCAAGCTAAGAACCTCATCATGAAGTTCATCACATACACCATACTAGGAAACTGCTTATACTTCAGTAAGAGTTATCTGGGTATGAAATAATAACCTTGAATAGTGTAGTGTTGCAGAAATGTGGGTTTTTTGGCTAAATGCCCAACCTCATCATGACACCATACTAGGAAACTGCTTACTCTTTAGTTAGAGTTTTATCTGGGTATGAAATAATAACCTTGAATAGTGTTGCAAAATGTGGATTGTTAGCTGTAATAACTAGAGAGAAATTAACTTGCTGTTGTAATGTCTGTTGGTGTAGTTGTACAAGTTTTCTGTTGGATGCAATGCTCGGGTTCGTGTTATCATTCACGGTTTAGTTACTGTGTAAAAGTACCTGATAAGAGCATCACAATAAGAGCTAAATATGTGGTCCATTGTTGTTGCTCTTTCTGTAAAAATTGGGACTGCAAGCTATAGGAAGTAGTCATTTTGTGTGGATGACATGACTTGAGAAATGTTGTAGAAAGAAATAATTGGATCAAATGTGAGAGGTTCTGCCAATATTGGGTGTATAGTATATAATAGGGAAGTTGCTGCTGCTTATATGAAGCTGGTTCTAAGCTTGTAGAGTTCATTGAAAAGGCGAGTGAATGAAGAGTATGCATCTAATTTTGTAGTTTGTTTGGTTTTTTTTTTTTTTTTTTTTTTTTTTTTTTTTTTTTAATTATTGGACTAAGCTAACTGTTGTTATGTGAAGCCAAGAGAATATATTGTTGCTATGTTTTTTTTTTTAATTTTTTTATTTTTTATTAACCTTCATTCTACTAGGATGAAAATCGACAAGGTCTAACCGGATATCCGAAGTATTGTGGACTATCTCCTTCTATAACCTGATTTTAGGATGAAATCACGTTTGTATAAATTTTTGCTCTATGTTGGTTTGTTAAGTCTAGATTTGCACAATGAGAGATTTAACACTTTAGGTTCACCTTTTTTCTCAAGTGGTTAGTCCAACCTAGTAAAACTGTTTACATTATGGCGCCTCTTGGAAATTGAACATTCCACACTAACACAAATCTCTCCATTTACTACTAAACCAACCACATAATAATAATAGTTAAAAACTTAAAAAATAGTTTCAACTATAGGTCATATTGTTAATCTTGTTTCAGATTTAAAATGTTGATATTCGGTGTCTCAACTATTAAGTCGGTTGATTTTTACTTATTTTTCCTATAGATTTTGGCATTAAATGTGGCATTTTAAGTAATAAAAACATGTTATTATTCACTTTTCCGAAGTATATTCTTGCTCATGGTTTACACTTGTTTGATACTTAAAAAAATGTTTTTATTATACCTATTTTAAGAGAAAAAAGTAGAAATAAATATTTTAAGAGAAAAAAGTAGAAATAAACCAATTTGATAGTTATGACATCGAATATCAACATTTTAGAGACTGTTTTTAGGTTGTTAACACTGATAATAATAATTATATATGAGAAAAAATAACACTAGACAATTTTCATTAAGTAGCAAGTAGCAACAACATCATAGCTAAGCATCAAACATAACACACAATTGGACTCTTAAACCACACTGAAGAAATCCTTAGCTAAAACCACTACTAAGTAGCTACCTTCACCTTAAACCACACTTAGCAGAAAACAAAACTAAAACCACACACACAACTAGCTACCTAGCTGCCACTCTCTTGATCCTAACCCCACACACACCTAGCTAGCAGCTAACCCCCATAGTGATGATGTGTCTATGGAGTGGTAGCCTGAGGGGTGCCGGGTTGAGCCGGAATGCACCCACCATTAGGGAACGTGCATACACCCGTAGGACTAAAAGTGAACCCACCTACGTATCCAGGGCTAGCCGGGGTTCCCGAACTGCCTGACCCAGGTTGATACCCGAACACACCGCCACCATAGACGTTCTGAAGCAGCACCCTAGCTGCTTCGGTTTTGGAAGAAAGAAGCACAAGGGAGAGAAGCAGCACGGCTAGAAGAACCGACATTCTCATCATCTTCTTCATCTTAGCTTGATATGTTGTGGGATTGCTAGGGTTTGGGTTTTTATGGAAGAAGTGTTTGAAGTTCACATAGCCTAAAGGACTCTATATATAGCAAGCTCATTAAAGTCTTCATCAGAAATATGGTTGGAGTCTTGGAGACATGAAGTAGGGGCAAAAAAGTTATTTCAAATGGGTAAATATAAGACTTTAAATGACTAAATTCAAAATAATTCTATAAGATATCAAAGAATTCTAATTTTTAGGACTAAGAGTGCACAAAGCTGAAAGTTAAGTTGGATTTTGAAGTACTAATAAGTTTTCATTTCATTAGATTCTGTATGAAGTGCATGCTTTTTAGGTTTTTGCATTTTCTTAAAAAATGTTTTTTTTTTGTTGGTATAACTTTTAGATAGTTTTAAACTATTGCAAAAGGGCGCAGGGATTCTGTTTTATTAGTTGATCAGAGGTTTTGAGTTTAAGCCGTGAATGAAAAAATTCATGGTTACTATTTTATCCCTTACATGACTCAATGTAAGTGTAGATTATTATAGATATATTTTAGGGTTAATAATCTATGAAAAGTCTGAAATTTGACCCATATTAACCGGAGATGTCTGAATTTTCAAAAATTAATTTGGAAGGTCTAAATTTTCAACTTTGTTGATATAAGAGGTCTCCGTCAATTTTTGCCGTTAAAACTGACGGAATTTGGTCACATGCTTGGCATGTGGGCGGAAATAAACTTAAATCTCGAAAATGCCCTCCGACCAAAGTGTGCCCTTGACCGAAAAGACGAAAATGCCCCTTAAAGCAAAAAAAAACATTTTCTTAATTTGACTTCAGGGGTAATTTTGTCATTTCACATTTTCAAATAATGTATTAAATAAAAAAAATATTAAAAGGGTAAAAGTGTCATTTCACGCAATTATGTTAAATTTAACCCTAAAATGGACGGAAAACCAAAGTTCAACAAAGTTGAAAATTCAAACCTTCCAAATTAACTTTTGAAAATTCAGACATCTCCGGTTAACATGGGTCAAAATTCAGACATTTTTATAGGTTATTAACCCTATATTTTAACTATAAGCTAGCTAGATTAGTGTGCAATAATACATCTTTTTGAAATATAGTCTAGGGGGGTAAATAAGGGTAATGTAACAAGTTTGAGGCCTCACTTTGCATTAGTGGGTTGGAGCTCAACTATACTGTTTAATGAAGACAGATGATACGTCAGGAAATTTAAAAGAAATAAGAAAGGTTGGTAGTTACTGCAGTAGCTGAGGATTAGATTCATTAGTAAATACTAAATAAAAAGGTGGGGAGTGTTGAAGAATTAATTATTACGGTCTAAACATAGCAACTGTAAGATATTAATTGTGGAAAATTTTGCCATCCTTTAAAAACTGCTTAAGGGAGAAACTTTGATACAATGTTTTGAAAACTGGACATGCGGTCGGATTGTAAACCTGACAAGATCTGAATGCATAGTAAATTCGGTTTAATGAGTGAAAATCAGGTTGAATCGATTAAACCGACACCTGTTCACCATTCAAAGAGAAATTATTTTATAACTCGGCTGTAGCAGCTGGAGCTGAGTTGGTAGCACGTTGTCCAATGAATGTCTAACACGTGGCTATTAATGCCTTTTCACAAGACACATTGCTGACATTTATTGGTGGAAGGGTTACCACCTCGGCTCCAGCTGTTAAAGCCGAGGTACTGAATAATTAGTCCCATTCAAATGACAATAAAAATTGGCCTGGCTAAGCCTGAAGGTTTAACAAGGAAGATTCAGATGTGTGTGTTTTTCTTCTTGAAACTGATGGAATTGGAAACCGGCTACCACCTGTTCAATCCGATTTTCAAAACTTTGTTACAATATATATGTATATATAAAATTTATTTTTACAAGAAACAAAATGAAATTCAAACTCGTAGTTATAATGATATTATTATTTTCATAACTTAAGTCATAATGATAATGATATTTTCAGGTAGTACTGCACTCTACCTAACATAATTCAATGCTGGTTGATGAAGGAGAGACATGAAAAGTGAGAGAGATAAAGAGGAGATGGAGGGGTATAGTGTATAGTCCCACACATGTCTCCTCACATGTCTTCTGCTATCCCCATGATAATGTAAATACTTACACAGATCCAATGAAAAATTATATATTCAACTTGAATAATTCGTGAACAAGACTCTTAATCAATTCACAAACTATGTTGCTTTAATTGTATAAGCTTTTCCTAGACACAAAGATTACATGAATCAGGTTTTTAGAGATGGAGTTATGGCCTCTTGAAGTTATTTCTTTAATAATCTGTTCACAGTGCTGTAACAATTCTGGACAAACTCGTATAAGGTCACAAATGGTGTCATTTTGATGCAGCGTGATTAGATGGGATAAAATGCATAAAAATTCGTTGATTCTGCATAATACTGAGAATTCGACGTGATATTGAGAAAAAAAAATCTCGATTTTCTTATATTTTAATCAATAACTGAAAACCAACTACGGCTAAACATAACTTAAATACTGGAAGAAAACCCTAGAAAAAATTTGAAAATTAAAAAAGGTCCAAACAAAATAAAAAATTACAAAAAAGGCCCAAAGAGATGTAAAATATCAATTTGAACCCTCTAAACGAAGAAATTTGGTTGAAAAAAATAGCACTATGGATATTGCTCAGACCGCCGTTTCCGCATGAAAAACTCTATTCGCGCGCCCAAATCCGAAACTTCAAAGTCCGAGACCGAAATTCGCAGAATTAGTCAATTCGGCCACCACCAGCAGTGGTGGTCTAGAGGTCAAGAGCGTTTACTCCCAAGTTGTTTGGCTCAAGGTCCTAGGTTTGAAACCCCTTGGGCATCACCTTGCGGCGACCTGATATAAAAATATTAGGTCCCGTTTGGCCCACATACCGCGTCAAGCATATGAAGAGGCGAGTAGAACAGGGCTTAACATGTCGGCCTCTTGATTATACTAGGCTTCTGGTGAGGTTACGTTGACAGAGCCAGTGCATGCGCTGGTTGTTTGCTAAGTCTGGTTAGATAAATTATTCAAAAAAATTAAGAGTAGTTATGTTGACTAAATATTGATGATCTAAGCTTGACTCAAATATATTTAGTGACTCAGTATGATTCTATTGGTTTTGATGCATAGTTGAGTGTGAACTCATAATTAAGATTCATTCATATCAAGATTCACATATAAAATAAATTAATCAAGATGTTTTGTATTATATGTTATGAATATATTATATGGATGTTCAATATTATGTGTATATATCATCTTCCTAATTTAGACTTTCCTTGTATTGATTTTACTTCATGTAATCCCTATATAAGGGCCCCTATGTGTGACAATAAGATCATCCTCAAGTTTCCTCTTCTATTACCTATCTACTTTCGTAACACGTTATCAGCACGAGTCGCTGACAATTTTTTTTTCTTCGTTTTCTTTATCTGATCTGATTATGTCAACGTCCACCTACCCAGCTCTTCATTCGACACGAAGGACCTCACCTTCGATCAAAATTGACGACCTTTCATCATTCACAGCCATCACTCTCTTCCCAACTTCGTTCATCCGCCCCAGTCACCAGTGCTTCATCCACAGCAAGACACATCTCCACGTAAAAGGAAACATAGAAGAAATATTCCTAGGAAGGCTCCTCTTGTTTCCTTCTTTCCACTTTCCACTATGATTTTATTATTTAATTAATATGTATTTTCTTTGTGATTTCATGGTGGTATATACGAACACGTTCCATGTCGGAGATCGAGACATCCTCAACGAGAGTGGGCAGACGGTTTAGAAAATTTCGGAACTCGCTTGGGAAATATAGATGGATTTTTACTCAAATTGATGTTGCTGAAGGTATTCAAACAGAGACGCATCTCTCCTAGATCCAGATGAGAATATATTCGTTTCTCTTTCTTTAATTCAGATTATTAAGATATCGGTTAATTTTTTTAATATATTATAATCTAATCAATATGTGACAGTAATATATTGGATATCTCCAAACATATTAGACATATTAGATCACAGTGAAAGATTAATATCTTCATGAACTTGAATT
Organism: Clarkia xantiana subsp. parviflora; assembly: GCA_036873135.1. Classification (NCBI taxonomy): domain Eukaryota; kingdom Viridiplantae; phylum Streptophyta; class Magnoliopsida; order Myrtales; family Onagraceae; genus Clarkia; species Clarkia xantiana. Next base: position 22,007,088 of record JAPTYO010000003.1, read on the forward strand.
TAAATAAATATGTACGAGTTGTTTCATACATAAATTATTATATATATTAATATGTTTTACTCCTAGAGGCGAATGAGTAGTACATAAGTTATTGTGAAAAATAGTGTGGCCTAGCATATGAGTTTTCGATACTGAAATATATCATTATAGAAACTTGAATAAAATTATATGCATTGCCCACTAAAAGCTACGCTCCCTGAAGTGAGTGTTGCAGTTTACCCTGAAGCGAGTGTAGAGGCAAATACGCTCCCTGAAGTAAGCGTCATAAGTTATAATTATAACGATGAAATACTCCACTCCCTGAAGCGAGTGTTGTAGATTATGATTATAGAGATGAAAGCATCCACTCCCTAAAGTGAGTGATATAATCTATGATAATAATGACTCTAAAAGAGTACAAGTACAAATTTGCTAAAGTTATCATAGTCATGGACATGATTGATTTTAAAAGAGATGAAATATGTAGCATCATCGTGAGATCAATAAAGAACGATGAAATAAAGAATGCATGAAAAGAATACAAAGTCCAATTGATTTGGAAGAATGATAATTTTGATATGCGCAGTGACGCTTGCAGAAAATTAGTGATATTATGCAGCGCGGAAATTGATAATTTTATGAAGCGCAATGAAATTAGGCAAAGTTTGGCCTCAATAGCAAATATTATTTGATACTGGGATATTGCGATAAAGAAAATTGCATTCTATACTAATATCATATCCCGAAGATCCGACATTATGATCCTAAAGATTAAGATTATGAATATTCATATTTATTTTTAAATTCCGCATTTACAAATTCCGCATTTATATTTATATTTATATTTATATTTATATTTATATTTATATTTATATTTATATTTATATTTATATTTATATTTATATTTATATTTATATTTATATTTATATTTATATTTATATTTATATTTATATTTATATTTATATTTATATTTCTTGCACTGCATTTACAGTTACTTTTTATTTCTTGCACTGCATTTTATTTATTATATACATATATCATTATGCTCATTGAATTTCATTATAAAATGATCCCAGAAATTAAGAGTTATTCAGAAGCTCAAAGATTATTAATTTTAGGATCCGGAAGATCCTAGAATGTACGAAAAAGGGGATTTGAAACATTGTATTTGTGAATAAAAGATCTTCCTGCATACAAAGAAATCATGTATATCATGAATTATTATAAATAAGGGATCATGAAGATCCTAAGAGATCATGAGTCTTGAATAAATGATCATGAAGATCCTATAAGAAATATGTCTCTTGCAGATAATGAAAAAAATTCAGATAAACCAGAAGTTTACCGCCAATATTGGCATGATTGATTATATATTCGGTAAACCAGAAGTTTACTGATTCATATAGAGGTAAACCCGAAGTTTTACCCATATAATATGATATTTGGCGTGACCGGTTACAGACCATTCCGGATCACTTAAGATGCGTAGTACATTATTTGGAAGAACCTGAAGATTCTCCATAAATCATTATGATAATTGCTCTCAAAGGAAAATTCATTATGTTATCATCATCAACTAAGTTCGGGATAAAATCCCCTTATTTATGGAAATTATAAAAGGTGAATATGGGCCCGTTCACCTGCCATGTGGACCGATATTTTATTTTAAAAGATGCATCTACAATATGGTCGCATGAGCATTAAATTATCACGAATTTGCAATAGCAAAATTTCCAGATTATGCAATAAAGAATGATGATGATATTAAAAGTTGATATTTAATATAAGAATAATACAATTACATGTCTAGATTTGCAGTTTAGCATGAAAGTTACAAAGATCCTCCAATTAAATAGCTAAACTGCTACCAATAAGAGCAAATTGAGAACAACTGCATGCTTTTATGAAAGCAGCAATATAACTGCGCATCAAGCCAATGTTAAATCACAGTTCTCCCCATTACTACCAACTTTTGGTCAAGAGACAAATTTCCCATATATGAATTTTATGATGTGCGATATATATTTGAACTGCTCCACCGCAACGCACAAATATGGGTCTAGAATGTTGGGAAAAATATTTTGTCTATAAATCAATTATTTGAGAACAATGACTGATATATATATATATTTAAAACAAGAGTGTTGATTGTCATTGATGAACAAATTTTCCCAACATTAGGGGGAGAAAAGAAGCAGCCGGCAGAAAATAGATTGACTGAACAAAAATTGTTATTATCTCATTTAGATCCTCGCACAATGATAATATGAACTTGAAAGAGATAACCATTTTCAGATACTGCCTATTAAGTGACTTTATGAGACCCAGAAAGTCATAAGTCAATTACCGGCTGCAAATGCTCCAATTTGAAATGTCCCGGTTGGACAAACTATAATGAAAAATAATTCACGCTTGAAGTGTGTGATATTGATTCCAAATATTTTTAACAAGAATGGAGCACGGAAAGAAAATAGATAAATATGGTCTTATTACGGAGGCGATTACTCGAAGACATAACTAAATATGAAACCACATAATTGGTTCAGGTACCTGAAATAATTGTAATAAAGAGATCTCGATGAGTTATGTTATTAATGGGAATTTATGGAACCAGGTATATCAAGTTGTCGACAACTGTTTTGAATATTATTCATGAGTGAATTCATAATACAAGATGAGGATCTTGAGCTCAATATGTCAAAGAATCATTATGATTGGCCAAAGCTTGAAAAGACGTAAATAAGAGCATGAAAAATGCAGAATGTGATAGCCAGTGGATATAAATAATTTCTGCGTATATAGATTGCCTCGTAAGATAGGCACAACCCGTGGTACAAAGACTTTTTCCGCAGAAAGATGACAATTATTATATGAATCATTTGGTGGAGCAATAACCTTCAAATACATTATTATGTTGGCAGTACATACAAGGTTTTAATATGCGTCTCATGATATGAATAATTTTATAGCCTATTTGGGTGGCTAATTTGATAGTGAAATCCACATAAAAATCCCAAGAATGTTGGATGATAAAAATATTGTACCATTTACGGGCTGCTTATGGTATATTATCCCCACTATATCAACATTTGAGCTAAGTTGTAGCGAATGCTAATATAAGTATACAGATAAAGCAATTTGATATTTGATAAGCTGAGTTGATCACGCTATAGCTGAAAAGAGGCATCGCGTGAGGGGGAGAATTTAAAGATATTGAAACTCGTGAAGAGTCTGTAAATACAATCAATTTATTGATGGTGTTAAATTTAGACAAAATATATTGAAAGGACAAAGATTTGGCTCGGCCTGAAGATCGAGTACTTAAGAGATTGAAAATAATATTGTCTTATAAAAAAAATGTCTTGAAGCTATTTTGCATAGATAAACACATCTATTGAGTACATTAATGATTGTAAGAATGCCATGAGTTTAATATCATGATGAATCAATACCTAAATTAATTTTGCTACACAAATGTAAGTTATAACATGGAAGTGCACAATTTTCAAATGTAGCACTATATTGTATATATATATATATGTGAAGATAATGCAGGTTATATAGCTCGAGTTGAACATTGTTATATCAAAGGAGACATACAAAACACATTCGCCTCAAGTTATTCTTCATCCAACGAATTTATACATATGACTATCTAGCGGATCTTTATCGACTGCGACATCTGGAATATTGGCGAACATAATTGGATTGCGTCGACTTAATGACATTACGTGATGTCAACATCAGAGGGAGAATCTACACCACTGGCCGCTGCACTCTTTTTCCCTTAACCAAGGTTTTATCCCATTGGGTTTTCCTGGTAAGGTTTTTAACGAGGCAGCTTACAAAAAGGGATCCATAATTGTGTACTCTTTTTCCTTCACTAGATTTTTTATCCCAATGGGTTTTTTTCTAGTAAGGTTTTAACGAGGCACAATTCCCTTATGAACATCCAAGGGGGAGTGTTATGAATATATTATATGGATGTTCAATATTATGTGTATATATCATCTTCCTAATTTAGACTTTCCTTGTATTGATTTTACTTCATGTAATCCCTATATAAGGGCCCCTATGTGTGACAATAAGATCATCCTCAAGTTTCCTCTTCTATTACCTATCTACTTTCGTAACATTATAGAGATTTTTATCAGATTCAAATGAGGAATTATAATTATTAAAGTATGATGATTTGAATTTGGCCAAAAAAAAAGTATGATGTGAAATGTTTGTGCATATAACATTTGTTGTTTTTTATGTGTATAACACAATTCTGCGACAAATCCAAGTTAATTCTTCCTTCAAAACTTAGTTGATGCTCGGAGAGTAATTTCAATTTGTTTAAACTCAAAATTTTGAGGTGATATGTATTTATTGAATCATAAGTAACTATTGCAACCCATTGATAGTTTCTCCAAACAGGCTTTGCTGTCAGATTCATTTTCCTCTGATCCGTAAGTTAGTTTCATGTAGAGTTTTGAACTGCTTCATTTGATTGATTGTGGGTTTTGAGTTTTGTCTTACAGAAAGTTTGTCATTTTTATTTCAGTTAACATGAATATTGAAACGAGAAAGTATAACCGGGACCCGAATGAAGAAATTACAAACAAAAACCACAAACTTGATTCATGAGCCGTTTTAGATGGATGTAATTTGAAATCTAATATTACTTCTCACGTTATATCCACATTACGTTGTTTGAAAAATCAAATAATGTAATTAGGGGTGCTAACGGGTTACATGGCCTTACTAACCCGCATGCGAGTTATGTGACGGGTCCAGGTTTGGGATCGTGTGTGCTCAGCAAACCCCGCCGCCCTGTACGTGTATCTAATATTATATATATATAACTATATGGTTAATATAACACATAGTCAAAACTAAAAGAGTTATGATGAGTTTGATGATTCAGATTTAGATTTGATTTGAATTTGTAATTTGTGATTCGGATTTGAATATGATGAGTTTAAGATTTATGATTAGTGATGATATGATATATTCCTTATGGGACGACCTGCGCCGCGCGCCCCACAATATAGATGAGACGGGTATGTGACAAGAGTTTTGACCCGCGGGCTCAGGATTGACCAAACCCGCCCCGCCCCATTGACACTTCTAAATTTAGGGTTCTTTATATGTGAAGTCCAATATAATATGATATTACGTCTAATATTGTGATATTAGATTTTTTAGTTACATCCAAGATTATAGAGTGATTATTATTTTATCACTTAATGAATAAACAAAGTACTTTGTATGATATTTATAGTTTATTATGCTATTTTTTTTATCTACTTCATGACTCATTAGTATAATAAAGTATATAATGCAGAAGATGTTTGTACAAAATTAGTAAAGTCTCTTTCGTTGTTTTTTTATGAAAATTATCTTATACAACTATACAAAATGTTTCAATTAATAGAATTTTAATATTAATGCGAATCTAGTTTTAATATTTTCATATTTAGTTTTTATAGTTCATGAAAAGACTAGCTATATGAATTAAATGCAAAATATAAAGTTTACGAGTATGTTAGTTGTTCTCAAATAATAAAGTTACGTTACAAATCATACCAAACATTGTAATCTTACATTACACTCAATATTCTAGAACAACCAAACATTGCAATCTAACATTACATTACGTAAATCACATTACTTGTATCTCAAATTTCAACTAACCTCACATAACAAAATCATAAGAGCTTCAAGGTAGAACCGCGGAGCTTCTCCTCTGTGATGCGATCAAGTCTCTGAATCATCTCCTCCGTAAGATAATTGACAGAGTCTCCTACCTTACCCTTCCTAAAGTACATCTTGTTGGGTGTGCCTAGCAAGGTTTTTCCAGTCATGTTTACTTGCAACCCACGCAAACTCTCAAAACTACACATCGTCAGGATCTCATCAACTTTTCCGTTGATCTCCTCCTCCCGAGAAAAATGACATCCCAAGAAATTAGCCAACGTCCTTAGATTCTTATCAGGTTGTTCCTTAATCTCCTCATACTTGAGAAACAACACATTATTAGGGTTCTCCTCACTCGCCTTCCAATACTCTAGGACATGGTCCCAGAATGGTCCGTACGCGCTAACCCCGCGACAGAACTTGTCGATGGCCTCCTCAAGTGAAATGGGGTTCACCTTGTTAACAAAGTGCCAGAGCGAAATGACTGTGTCCTTAGGGTTTCTGCATAGATAGACGATTTTTGCACTGCAAGAAATCTAGTCGTTTGTGAGTGATTTATTTATGGGTGACATAACTGAAAATCCCTTACAAATAGAACATTCAAAAAAATTCTAAGGGAATGACTCCTAACAAAAAACATTTTAAGAAACTTATGTGAAAAATCTCTTACAAAATTTTGAGTTTTGTAAGAAAATTTCCCTCGAAACTTAATAAATCTCTTACAAAATCTTATAATTTTTTTAAGTATTTCATTACAAATACAACATTTAAATTTTTTGTAAACAATGACTCCAAACAAAAAGTTTGACTACTGGAGAATCTCTTACCAATTTTCTTGTAGTCTGCACTTGACCGAACTCGGAAGTGAACTGAAAGGCATGTGGGTGGAAAACAACCGCCTTGCCCCGTCTTCGAAAGAAGAGAGATCGGGGTTCGGGTCCTTCATGAAGATATTGAGCTCCAAGAAAGGAACTAGGTCATGAGGGTTGTTTCGGAACAACGGGTTAAGGTCGGCCGGGTGGTGGCGGTTACGGTTTAAGAGAGCGAAAACGAGGGCCTTGAGCCAGGTGGTGCCGGACTTAGGTGAGGTGGCGAGGAGGATGTCGGAATGGTTTGATCGGAAGTTTTCTTGGACGGAGATGACTCCATTGAGGATTTGAGGGCGGTACCAAAATCCTTGATACAGGTGGAGATTAGAGAGAGGCAACCACCCATTTTGGAAGGGAAGAGATTGGAGAAGAGTCTTGCATTCTTGAGACACTACTTCGTCACCTTCTTTTTTCAAAAACTTGGGTAAAGCTTCTGCCTCTGCCATTTCACAAAGAAACAAGAATTGAACTAGGATAGCTAGCTAGAACAAGTGAATGAATTCGCTTTCATCGAACTTTTATTTTAACACTAGTATATATGCTAACCCGTACATAGCGCGAGTAAGAAAATCGAAATAAAAGGATTGAGTTTTGCGTTACAAAAATAAAATCGTTGGAATTGAATTTAAATAATAAAAATGTTTTGAAATTTTCGTACATATAATATTTTATATATTTTAAGCATTATTCATATTTGTGTAGTTGATCGTAATAAGTTTTTATATTATATTATATATTATATAAATTTATATACTTTGATTATATATATTTATATTATATTATATTAATGTAGTTGGTCGTAAAAGTTCTTATATTATATAAATAATATCGTATTGGATCGAGAACCCAAAAGAAAAATCCCGTCAGAAAAATTGCACCCAATTCTCACTGATTTTTTAGGCTATACTAGGGGTGGCAATCGGATCGTGTCGTGTCTATTCGTGTCGTGTCGCTAATGACACGCGTGTCAATAAATATTTCGTGTCAAAACAGATCACCCTAAATGTGTCGCAGGTTTTCCAAACACGGGAGTTGATATGGCAGATCCCGTGTTACACGGGACACGACACGAGACACAGAACTTTCGTGTCAAAACATATCTCGTGTTAACACGAAACTTTATGAAAATGAAAAACTCAATTTTTTTGTTGAAAAAAACACAAACTTTACTCCTCGATAATCAACATGTTTTCACTTTCCGGCTCAGCAAAATCTCACACCACCCCCGACATTATAATTTATACCCTCAGCAGCCTATGACCGTGCCTCCTCTCGAGAATTACAACTTCTTAAGGCACTCATTCTCCACTTACACTTTTTAGACCAAAATTTGTACAAATGCTAAGTTTTGTAAATATACAATTACTGATTATAAATAATAAATATTAAGTTTCAAATAAATCGTGTCGATGCGTGTCTATCATGGACCTACAGATCAGATCTACACGGACATGCTTAAAAACGTGTCTAGTCGTGTCACATATCTATCTAACATGGTCAGATTTTCGTGTAGATCAAGACACGAAAAAAAACAGGTCCGTGTCAGATCGTAACGTCGTGTCATGTCAGCAATTGTCACCCCTAGGCTAGAGGTAATACTTTCACCTTTACCGCGGGGTATCATATGTCACAACACTTAGTCAACCTATAAAAGATAAATGGATGATTATATATTTTTTTTTCATGTTCAGAATCCAAACTCTAAAAATTTAAAACACTAAACCGTTATGCCATTTTACGACGATCTATATATATAATATAAATTGGGAATGAAAGATAATAACAAAGTGAATGTGGAGCTGATAATTTTATTTTTTTACGTTAATCGATGTATTTATGACAATTGAGTGTTTTGCAGTCACTAACTCCATAACGTTGATTGCACTAGGTAACTGAGGGATTTTAAGTTGCAATTAATCGCAAATAAAATTTCGATGATTTCGAACTGTTCAAGATTCAATGTATACAATTAATCGCAATTAAAATTTCGGTCCATTCAAGATTAAATGTATGCAATTAATCGCAATTAAAATTTTCCTGATTTCGAACGTTCAAGATTCAATGTATGCATTTAATCGAAATTAAAATTTCAACCGTTCAAGATTCAATGTATGTAATTAACCGAAATTAAAATTTCGCTGATTTTTAACAGACGCTTGACGTAGAGCCGGTGAACGAAGATACCATGTGGTACTGGCGGCTTAGAGTCTCAGTGGCAGAGCCATCTCTATCTCTGGTGGTAATCGAAACCATATCTGTTGAAGAACAGACGCTTGACACAGATCCGACGACCAAAGGTAGCATGCGGTACAGGCATCTAAAATTTATTTGTGAATTTACGCAATGATATTTTATGATTCGAAATTTTCAGTCTTTCGTTTACTTTTTCAAATTTTAGACTGATATTTTATTTAAAAATAGTGTTTCAACATATTACAAATAGTCAGTGTAAATTTCATCGAATATTAGTTTGTTAATTATACATATTTGATAAGTCATCCCGCACCACGATGCGCGGAAAATGCACCTAGTTATTTCATAAATTGATATGTTAACCGTTTTACAAAAATTATATTATTAATTCATTGTTTTTTTTTGGTCATCTCATTAATGAATTAATTCATTGTTTATTAGTAAATTTTCTTCTCCTTAACTAATTCTGTTGTGGCGGCAAATAATAAAATAATAATTATGTTGTGTTTAGCGACGGAGTTGTTTTGCTAAGTAGGCATATTTTTAATTTTAATTACGAAAATAAGCATGTAAAGTTGGAATTTCCAACTTTAAGCAAATCCTCGGATGGGAGTCGAGGATTTGACCAAAGCTTTTGGTCAAATCCTCAATTTTTTTTTAATAAAATAACTGAAATTAAAAAAAAAAAAAGTCCCAATATTTTCAACATTAAAAAGAAATCATTGAGATGAAATGCATATTATTTAGTGTTAACTTGATGATTGGTTTGCTTAATTGCGATGAAATGCATATTATTTAGATAATTATAATTATTAGTTGATAGATTGAGATGAATGTAGATAATGTAGTGATTAATTATGATTAATTGTTGATCAATTTGCATAATTGCGATGAAATGCACATTATTTAGATAATTATTAGTTGATAGATTGAGATAAATGTAGATCGATTTGCATAATTATTAGTTGATATTTAAATGTTGGAATGATTTCTTTTTAATGTTGAAAATATTGAACTTTTTTTTTAATTTTAGTTATTTTATTTAAAAAAATTGAGGATCTGACCAAAGCTACGGTCAAATCCTCGGATGGGAGTCGAGGATTTGACCAGAGCTTTTGGTCAAATCCTCGACTCCCATCCGAGGATTTGCTTAAAGTTGGAATTTTCAACTTTACATGCTTATTTTCGTAATTACAATTAAAAATATGCCTACTTAGCAAAACGATTAGACGTCCTTCATTCATTCGAATTAATAATATGGGACGTGTCGTCCAAGAAAGTGGCACTTGCGGTTTCTCAAGGACCGAATTCATGGCAAGCTTTGGAGTTGGAGATAACTATTTTGCTTACAATAAATCAAGTCTTTTATGCGACTTAGAGCATCCACACATAAATTGCATTCTTTAAAATTGTCACGTAGATATTTATGTACACTTTAAGTAATACGTAAAGTTAAGACGCACGTAAAAAATATTTTCTCTGCAATCGTATTACTTAAACATATTCCTTAAATATATTTTATTATAAATTTTCCAACAACCACCAATAAGATATTAGCATTAATTATAAAATGAATTAATTTATAATAAAAAATTGGTTACGTAATACATAGTGCATTACTTAAATTTAAGGAATGCTTTATGTAAAAACATAAATTTACGTGTGGGTCCCATATTTAAGGAATGCTATGTAAAACCACTTTAGATAGTGTTTGTTACTTTACTTAAATAAATATGTAGGATCCACGTGTACGTAATTTTTACGTAATACCACTGTGGATGCTCTTAGACTCCAACAATCGTATGCCTTATTAGAAGATGAATTTAATATTAAATTTATCACTTTTTTTTAGAAGAATTAATTCAAAAGTGCTAGGATTGTATATTATTTTCATTAAAATGAACTAGCTATAAGAAAGGAAAGAAAGTAATGTTAGAAACAAAGATGGATTAACGTTAAGAATGAGATAATTATTGATATAGATAGTAGTTAGTAGATATGTAGTAGATTTGTTTGTTATTATTAGTAGTTATATTTGGCCTAATTAATTTTTTTGGCCATCAACCGAATTAATTAATTCAACTTAGCTTTAATTAGGTATCTTTATTGTAGGGGTAATTATGTATGATGGCGTATAGTAAATCCGACAGAATTTAGATGATATTGATGTTGATTATCATTTAATTATTGCAAAAAATAATTTGTTTTTGCAAAAAAAAAAATGAATGAACTAGTAGTGGCGACCCTAAACTCATCCCACTACATAATATTTTGGTTTTTCTGCTCATGGCCTGGACATTTTTTCTGATCAGACTTAATGAACAATCATCGCAACAAGATAGTAACTCATTCTCTGAATGCCAAGAGTGACTCCCTGGAAAAGCCCGACATGTGAGAGACATACGTCCGACGTGTCCCTTAATGACAAAAATAAAGGAAATTGTCAACTTGGATAACCATAGTTGGGATGAGAAACTCACAATGGTTGATGCCTTGGTTACCGCCATTACCTATAAATACCATTTCACACCTATCTAAATACACTTTATATATACCTATCTTAATACACTTTATATATCCAAGTTTTCTCATCTAAACATCGGAGGGTATTACCAGGCTACGACTCGATTCATCCATTTTTACAGATCTTAGTGCGGTGTGACTGAGAGTCTTGCTGAAGCACATTATAATGTATTTTCTTCCATCATTAGATAGACTTCAAATAACACAAGAATACTTTAAGATTTAAAGGGTTTAAGAGTACCCCATAAAAGTAAAAAGACTAAGCTCATTAAAAATTGGGTTAGTAACCAAATTACAACCTAAATTTTATTCAATTACAAATTAATACCCGAACTTTGATTTACTCAAATTTTCAATTTTTGAATAAATTAGTATATTTGTTTTAGCTTTGGTCAAATTGGACATAAATAAAAAGGCCTAATAAGTAAGTAATTTGGTTATTAACCCTTAAAATAAAAATATATATAGTGAAAAGGCCTACGAAGCTAAGAAGAGAAATTGTTGACCCAAATGATTCTCATATCTAAGCTCTATGGGCCAAGTGGAGTTTTTTTTATTGTTAATTGTATTTGAAAAAGGGAAGGAGGGATATTCCCATTTGCAGTTAACAAGTGAACTAAGCCAAGAATGAATACAAGATTCTCGGCTTAATTACAATTAGCTAATACTTAATTAAAAGAGAAGTGTGCAACTAGCTAATGCTTAACAAGCGAAGTATGAAATATATTTAGCTATATGATTTGATGGCATTAGATTTGAAACAACTATATAAAAGATTGTCAACTCGACTTCCATGTTTAATTATTCAAATCGTCTATTCACATCTAGCTATCTAGTGTTGTTATAAAAGTTTTGGACAGAGCTCTATTTAAGGCCCTTAAGGAATTGTTTTTAGTTATTTTATAGTGTATTAACAAGTTACAAAACCTCAAATTAAGCTAGCTTTACATGGACAGCAAGATTGCTTAAATCGGACTCCAAATTAAGAAATTTTGAGTTGACTTTTTAACTTGAAATACTGCTACGAACACAAACGAGTGGTATGACTTTTTGAGACTCGTTTTGGTGAAATTGACATCATATTAATGTGCCGTATATACAATAACTAAACGGGGTACATACTTTAGATAAATTATTCAGAATTTTTAAGAGGTGGTATGTATTAGTGAATCATGAGTAACAACTACAACACATTATTATATATTATATATGTGGGAATGTCACCCAATTGGACAAATGAAGTTCTATAAGTACGTGGATTAGAACAATATAAATAAATTCATGCACATATAACGTGTGCATTAAATATTGAGATTCACAAAATACGGGGCGATGTATTTTAGCAAAATTAGATTCAATCACATTTTTGAATCAATTAACAACATATAAGACTTTTGATGGGAAGACTTTTTGTCACGGTCATATATTAGTTTCTTTTAATCAGCAGAGATGTAATCTTTTATATTTGCTGGATATTTGATTTCCTTAATTTAAATTTTCGATGTTCTATTTAAAGGATATAGTAATAAATAAAAAAGAAAATTAGAAAACTAAACGGAAATCTGATCAATTTCACACATCGATTCTCTCTCGCGAAGTCCAGAGATAAAACCCCTTAACGAGCTTAACTATCCACACCATGCACAACCTAACTCGTATCATTTTTTTTTTTTCCTTAGATAGATATGTAAGTTCGAAATTTTTATTCCAATTAACAACAATATTGAAACGAGATAGTACAGTAGGGACCAGAATGAAGAAATTACAAATTTGTTACAATTATTATTTTTTTAAATTCAAAGACTTTTAACAAATTCATTCATAGGAGCTTCAAGGTAGAACCGCGGAGCTTCTCCTCCGTAATGAGATCAAGTCTCTGAATCATCTCAGGCGTAAGATAATTGACGGAGTCTCCTACCTTGCCCCGCCTGAAGTACATATTGTTGGGTCTGCCAAGCGATGTCGTTCCAGTCATGTTTACTTGCAACCCACGCAAGCTCTCAAAACTGCACATCTTCACGATCTCCTCCACTTTTCCATTACTCTCCTCCTCCTGCGAGAAAGGACATCCCAAAAAATCAGCCAACTTCTTTAACTCCTTGACGGGTTGTTCCATAATCTCCTCGTACTTGAGAAACAACACATTATGAGGCATCTCCTCACTTGCTTTCCAGTACTCCAGAACATGGTCCCAGAATGGTCCATACATAGTAACACCACGGCAGAAGTTATCGACGGCCTCCTCCAGTGAAAATGAATTAGGGTTCATCTTGTTCATGAAGTGCCACATGGAAATGAATGTGTCTTTAGGGTTTCTGCACAGATAGACGATTTTGCAGTTAACCGAACTTGGAAGTGAACTGAAGGGTATGTGAGTGGAAAACAACCGCCTTGATGTGTCGGCGAAAGAAGAGAGATCGGGGTTCGGGTCTTTCATGAAGAGATTGACCGCCAAGAAAGGAACTAGGTCATGAGGGTTGTTTTGGAGCAATGGGTTAAGGCTGGCCGGATGGTTGTTGCGACGGTTTAAGAGAGCGAAAACGAGGGCCTTGAGCCAGGTGGTGCCGGACTTAGGTGAGGTGGCAATGAGGATGTCGGAATGGTTTGATCGGAAGTTTTTTTGGACGGAGATGACGGCATTGAGGATTTGAGGGTGGTACCAGAAGCCTTGATACAGGTGGAGTTTAAAGAGAGGCATCCACCCATTTTCAAAGGGAAGAGTTTTCAGAAGAGTCTTGCATTCTTCAGAGACTATCACTTCGTCACCTTCTTTCATAAACTTGAGTGACGCTTCTAGCTTTGCCATTTGCACAAAGAAACAAGTATTGAAAAGATACATCTCCTGAATGAATTTGCTTGCATCAAACTTATATATATTATAACATGTAGGAGTAGCTAGGAAGAATACTATGTTAGATATGATTTACAAACCCTAATTGTCAGGATCTTGATCATGCTTTATGAGGATTGAAGTATAGAGATGAATGACTTACCCGGTAATTGATTTCGATTCTATTGATCTTCCCGGAGTGATGATCCAACTTGTGTTTCTCTATGAGTAGGAACCTTCTCTCCCTTTCCCCTCATTTCCGTCAGAGACCCGTTGATGGAACCGCTTTATTATCTCTACGTCACTTTATGGGCAGGGACAGATGACCTATTTATAATACTGGTACGTCCATCAAGTAACTAATTGAACGGTCTAGATTAACTACATTTCATAAAGAAATATATTGATGTAATATATTATAATACATTATTTAATATATCTATATTCATTAATATTATATGGCCACATAATTAGAATATATATTGTAACATTAAATATATATTCTTACGATTTAGGGAGATATACATTGCTGGACATAACTACAAATGTTGTATTAATTTATTCTTTAAAATTAAATGTTTCTTTTTTTAATCATCAAAAGACCTCTCATATATATATATTAGGGACGAGCTTCTTAAGTCGACTGAACAACCAGTCGAATATTACAGTTAGATTCTTGGCTTACAACTAGCTAATACACAAGAAAAGTATACAATTAGCTAATGCTTAACAAGCGAAGTATGCAATATATTTAGATCATAACTAAGCTATGTGATTTGATGGCATTCGATTTGAAACAACTATATAAAAAAAAAATATCATGAACAGATGTTGTCAACTGGACTTCCCTATGTTAATTAATTAAGCACAGTAGGACATGAATGACCTTAATATATTGATATTCTACTTAAACAAGCTATGTTGAGCTTTCCCTAGACACTAAAATTATATGAATCGGACATGGAGTTATGGTATCTTAAAATCCATTATTCAATCTGTCTACAGATCGATGGCTGTAATAATTCTGGACTACTCGTTTAATGTTAAAAATGAATCATTTTCAATTGGTGATTCGTTCAGAAATAAATTTCATGTATTAAATTATTTTGTAGAAGCTTTCCGTTTATATAAGTATAATATCACTAGAGACGTAGTTGTATAGAAAAAGTTATGAACCATAAATATTATCTAGCCATCTAGTGTTTGTATAACAAAGGTTTTGGACAGCTCTATTTAAGGCCGTACAGTCAAGTTACAAAACCTCAAATTAAGCTAGCTTTACATGGACAGCAAGATTTTGCTTATAGCTAGGAATCATATTAAAAAAGTTATTATTTCTTAAAGTTGACTTTTTAACTTGAAATTCTGCAGTAAATACAAACGAGTGCTATGATTTTTGGAGACTCGTTTGGGTGAAATCAACATCACATTAATGCGCCGTGTATGCTATTGGAATAGTAACTAAATTGGTACCTTATATAAATTATATTTAGAATTTTTAAGAGGTGATATATATTAGTGAATCATAGAGTAACTACTACAACACATTCTTATATGGGAATGTCACCCAATTGGACAAATGAAGCTCTAGAAGTACGTGGACAAATATTGAGATTCACAGAATACGAGGCAATGTATTTTAGAAAAAATAAATTCTATCTAAGTGCAAATAATTAGAAGCAATATATATCCAAAATACAATTATGTGCCTAGCTTAGGAATCTTATTTGGCTGCTACCTGTCAAGCACATGATTGAATCAATTAACAACATAGAAGACTTTTGATGGGAAAACTTTTTGTTACGGTCATCATTAGTATCTTAGGGTTTACTATTATCCTAGGGTTGCGGATTTAAAAATAGCTAGCTAGGGTTATATATCTTATTTCCTATTTTAATCAGCAGAGATGTAATCTGTATATTTGCTGGATATTTGATTTTCCCTAAATTATATTTTCGATGTCCTATTTAAAGGATATGGCTATCAATAAAAAAGAAAATTAAACGGACATCTAGGTTTTAGAGAATTGATTCTATCTCTGACTTAGCTAGGGTTTGTATTTCTGGGACTACTGATGTTGTATGTATCCATTATTCACTAAATCCGATCTCCGACAATCCGAGCTCGACCAATATAGCGGTGCATTAAGTTAATTATCCTGATGGATATGGTTATCAATAAATAAGAAATGCAAAAAAATAAAACAAAAACTTAAGTTTAAGAGATCGAATTCTCTCTCTTACGAGATCAGGATTCGCGTGCTTTCCTTGAAAAGCTCAACTAAACCGCCATTCAAGTAACATTTTTTTTAGATAGATATTGAAATTTTTATTCAATTAACAACAATATCGAAATGAAGGGATCAGAATGAAGAAATTACACAAATTTGTGGAAAAAAAAAATTAATTCAAAGACTTTGAACAAATTCATTATTAGGATATATGAGCTTCAAGGTAGAACCTCGGAGTTTCTCCTCCGTGATGCGGTCAAGTTTGTGAATCATCTCCTGTGTAAGATAATTGGCAGAATCTCCTACTTTACCCTGCCTGAAGAAATCATTGCTGCTTGTGCCTATTGATATTTTTTCAGTACTCATGTTTACTTGCAACCCACTCAAGTTCTCAAAACTACACATTTTGGAAATTTCCTCCACTTTTCCATTGCTCTCCTCCTCCTGGGAGAAAGAACAGTCCAAGAAATCAGCCAACTTCCTTAACTCCTTATGGGGTTGTTCCTTAATATCCTCGTACTTAAGAAACAACACATTATCAGGGTTCCCCCCACTTGCATTCCAGTACTCCAGGACATGGTCCCAAAACGGACCATATATACTAACCCCACGACAGAAGTTGTCGACTGCCTCCTCCAGTGAAAATGAATTAGGGTTTATCTGCTTGTTCATATAGTGCCACATGGAAATGACTGTGTCCTTAGGGTTTCTGCACAGATACACGATTTTGCACTTCACCGAACTCGGAAATGAACTGAAAGGCATGTGGGTGGAAAATAGCTGCCGCCTCGGTGCGTCGATTGTGAAAGAAGAGAGATTAGGGTTGGGATTAGGGTTTTTCATGAATAGATTGAGCTCCAAGAAAGGAACTAGGTCATGAGGGTTGTTTTGGAGCAATGGGTTAAGGCCGGCCGGATGGTTGTTGCGACGGTTTAAGAGAGCGAAAACGAGGGCCTTGAGCCAGGTGGTGCCGGATTTAGGTGAGGTGGCGAGGAGGATGTCGGAATTGTGAGGTCGGAAGTTTTTTTGAACGGAGATGACGCCGTTGAGGACTCGAGGGTGGTACCAGAAGCCTTGATAGAGATGGAGGTTAAAGAGAGGCATCCACCCATTTTTAGAGGGAAGAGTTTGGAGAAGAGTTTTGCATTCTTCAGACACTACTGAATCTGCCATTGCACAAAGAAAGAAACAAGAATTGAAGGGATATATATAGCTAGCTAGAACAACTGAATGAATTTGCTTGCATCAAACTTGTGTATATATAATGTAGGTAGTAGGAGCATCGAGGAAGAATACTACACACATGATTCAGCAGGGATATATATTTATATATATCATATTACAATAGAAGAATTATAACGATTTAGTATGATATTCAAAATTAGGCAGCATTATATAGTAACTAAAAGTACTATATAAAGGTATTAAAATAATACACAATGTTGTTTAAAAACGTGGAGATTTAGAATGCAAAGATTATTGTTATTATTAGGGTTGACTAATAAATATAATTCTGCTCGACTAAATTAGATAAAAACACGTGACAAAATCAGTAATATTGATGTTTAATGTGAGCATTTTAGAGTTTCTTACCCCCAATGCGTATTATTGTGCTTTTTTTTATATATAGAATTGTTTTCGCAATTTCAGACTAAGAGCGTTAATGTTAAATCTCTCCTTAAAGTGGTGTATTCGTATTAGTGTGCTTCTTGATCGTATAATTGAGTCAACCGGTTAAGTTATTTTCCCTACAAAGAATAATTAAACTTTAAATGGAATATGATTTATTGTTATTTGAGATTCAGTCTTGATCGTATCATATCTCGAATCAATCGAGATAGGATCAAGTTCTAATCTTAATAATGAACAATTAATCGAGATTCAGACTTGGTCCTTAATCTTATTTCACATATATGATTAGAATATAATTTTTTAGGTTGACTCTCTTCATTAATTAATAATAAAATAATAATTCTATTGTGTTGATTAAACGTGGGGACAGCGATTTTTCAATAATAATAATAATGCGGATAAAGAAGTTCTCCTTAAGATTTTTGAAAAGAAAAAAAAAATATTATTAAGGCAGGATTATTGCTATTTTTCTCTCATGAGATAGAGGGTCTCCATTAAAAAAAATGTTCATCACCAACTCGTCGGTTTAGAAGTTAACTATAACCATTGTTTTTAGGATAAAATTGTAGTTTGTTAACAAGGTTGAATGAACGCTCAATTATATTATTAGTTAATAAAACCTTATCTGAACTCCAAAAATAAAAAATATATATTAAATATATAAATCGAACATGACGATCAAGATATCTAATAATTGCCAAAGATAGGGTTCGGAACAGTGGAGTTTGCAATTGAAAATATTGGACCAGTCTATTTATAGAAATGTAGAAGAATTAGAGTATTAATTATTACACGAAATAATAAATACGAGTGAAACGTTTCAATAAATTATCAAACCGGGCAGAACCGGCTGGGTTACTAATGCAACGTGATGGGGAGGATGGGGTAGAATGCACAAAAACTCGTTGAATTAAGAAAATACTGAGAATTCGATGCCCGATTGAGAAAAACCTATTTTTCAGAAATCAATAATACTGAATCTCAAAAATAGCTAAATAGAGTTTAAATACTAAAAGAAAAACCCTAAACCTAGAACAAATTCGAAAATAGAAAATAGGTCCTAACAAAACCGAAAAATTGTAAATACGGCCTAAAGAAATAAAACGATTTTGACCCTCTATATGAAGCAATTCGCCCGAAAAACATCGTACTCCAGACAGAGCCAAAATCCGACACCTCAAAAATCTGACACCGATAGTCGCAGAATTAACGATTACGCCCACATCAGTTACTTACCATCCATATATTGATTGGACTTGGAGTATGATCTCTAGAACTGCTGAGGCTGCATGTATCCATCATTGTTCACAAAATCTGACCACAAAACAATCAGAGAAGGAACTACTGAATCAACAAACCCCAGAACTTGGCATTAATTTGAAAAGCTTCTGTAAGCATTAAGTAATTCCAATATATAGGTAACACTGGAGAATAATAGGATGCACCAATTGAAAGTCAGTTGCATTGCACATTTATAACATGACTAATCGACATCTAAAAGCTCCTTGAATATTTCAGGGTTCTAAATATTGTGTTTTCTCATTTTTCCTGCAAGAGATCTCATTTACACTCTAGAGTCTATTATAGACAAGAGAATCTTCATACAGAATTCATCGATTTAAATTTATATTTCATTGAGCCCCTCTTTAACTCATTGCAGGATTCATTACTAGAGCAAATAGGAGAGATTTAAAAACAATTAATATTTCTTATACAAATCTCGATTTGCTTGATCTAACAGCTGAAAAGTCTCGTCGACTTCATTTTATAAGCTAGAAACAACTTACAAATTATAACAACTTAGAAGACCTTTCAATTAAATCAAACTTTAAAAACACTTTATAAATTATTCATAGGAGCTTCATGGTAGAATCACAAAGCTTCTCCTCCGTAATGCGGTCAGGTCTCTTAATCATCTCATATGAAAGATAATTAGCAGAATCTCCTACCTTACCCTGCCTGAAGAATTCTTTGCTGGGTATACCTAGTGATATTTTCTCAGTACTTTTGTTTACTTGCAACTCACTCAAACTCTCAAAACTACACATCTTCAAATCTCTTTTACTTTTTCATTGCTCTCCTCGTCCTTATAAAAAGAACACTCCAAGAAATCAGCCAGCGTCCTTAACTCTTTGTCAGGTTGTTCCTTAATGTCCTCATATTTGATAAACAACACATTATTATGCATCTCCTCACTCGCTTTCCAGTATTTCAGGAAATGGTCCCAGAATGGATCGTAAGCGCTAATCCCGTGACAAAATTTGTCGACGGCCTCCTCCAATGAAATTGCATTCATCTTATAGCTGCGGGTTTAAAGTATTTTAGATATCTAATAAATCACGTTTTGACAAATAGGTATTTAAGATTTTTTTAAAATTTTACGTCCAGATGTAGTTTTGGATGAAAATTGAACATGCAAGTAGTCTTCACCGTTAATATATACACACTGCAACAACATAATTAAATAAAGTGTTAACAAGTCTTTTGGTCCATGATATTTGACCACTTTTGGTTTTGGTTCATGATGTTTTGTTTTTTTTGCCTAGTTTTGGTACCATAGCAGATTTTTCTAGTTTTGGTCCGAACGTTACATTATGTCCATTTTTTCCGTTAAGTGACACGTGCAAGTCACGTGATCCACCCTAAAATTTCAATTTTGTTCAAATTTGGGGAAATTGACACCCTAAACCTAGTTCAATTTGGGCGAATTGAACTAGGTTTATGAGGCAAATTTTGGGGAATTGACACCCTAAACCTAGTTCAGTGGGCCAATTCCCCCCAAATTTGAAAGTTTAAGGTGCATCACGTGACATGCACATATCACTTAATGGAAAAAATGGACGGAATATAACGTTCGGACCAAAACTAGAAAAATATGCTAACATATGGTATCAAAACTAGGCAAAAAAATACATCATGACCAAAAATCCAAAAGTGGTCAAACATCATGTATCAAAAGGCCGATTAACCCTTAAATAAAGCATAAAAACTTGCCACGGTATAACAAAGTACGTATACCAGATTTCAACATTATGACTAAGTATAGGGATTCCAGATTGCAACGCTAATAATGACACATGTTCAATTTCAATCCAAAACTAGAAAGAGCAAACACTTTACAAATCTCAAACATATACCAGGAAATTAAAAAAAAAAATATATATATATATATATATATGAAAAAATGATTTCTCAGTGCGTGAAAGTCTTTTATTTCTCAGGAGAGAAGAGTTTGAAGAAGAGTGTTGCATTCATTCACCTTCTTTCAAGAACTCTGGTAACGACGCTTCTGGCTCTACCATGGCCGCACAAAGAAACTTCAAACGTGGCCACAATTATATTTCATTGTTGCCGACAGAGAAGTTATCACAGTGATTACTGCTACGTTCTATCTTACACGATCAGCATCTGCCAATCTTTATAACATAGTTTACCGAGATTATTGCTGCTATGGCATTTAACTATTGTTTTTCAGAATAAAACTGTATTTTGATTATAAATTAGCATGAAACTTCCACCAGTCGAACTGAATATTATCTGAACTTCACAAGGAATATGAATAACCATTCCAACAAACCAAACCAAACCAAACCAACTATGTATGTATATGCAGCTCTTTCCTTTTTACAGTTAACCAACAACCATGAGATGAAGCATTTAGGAGCTACGCATCTGCGTCTAGTACAGAAATACGGTCGATCGGAATCTCCAAAATCGTGTAAAACGTGCAAATCTATTCATTTAAATCAAAAATTACATCAACTTACTTCGGGAAGGTAGATGAGATTCCTACTGGTTTCACTGCATTGTTTCTGGAAAGGCAAACCTATCAGCTGCACCAAACAAGTCTGCAATCTGTGTGATCATGGATTGGACTGCTGCAGATTTTGGAGAAACCGATTCTGGGAGATGGGGTAGGCATCTCGGAACAAATTCCTCCTTGCTATTGGTTGGAGAATATAAACTTAATACTGCCCTGCAAAATATAAATCTGACCACAAAACAATCAAAACTCCAGAACTTAGCATTAATTTCGATAAGCATTAAGTTCCAATATATAAGTAACACTGGAGAATAATTGGATGCTCCAATTTAAATTCAGTTGTGTTATACATTTATAAGATAACTAATTGACATTTAAACTCTCCTCCAATTTTCAGGATTCTAAATATTGTGTTGTCATCATTATTCCTACAATTTCATCTCATTTACACCCCAGAGGCTATTACAGACAAGAGAAACCTCATATAGAATTCATTCATTTAAATTTATATGTTTCATTGAGCCCCAATTTAACTCCATTGTTGGATTCATTACTAGAGCAATATGCATCTCAGATTCAACAAACTTCCTAGAGCTGAGTTAGGAAACTGAACAACAACAGATGTATATGTCATACCTCAAAAGAAGTCGACTCAAGAAAGGATCAGTTATCACTTGTGCCCATACAGGATTGAGAAGCTCAGAGGTCGCCAAAGCCGATCCCCATTCATTTGTTGATGAAGAAAGTAGCTTCTCAGCTTTATTAAAGACAGCCTGGGAGATTTTGTCAATTAGTTTTATGTATGAACAATTAAGCAAAAGAAGAAAAAATGAGGGGTTCAGCCTCACCATATCAACTTCTGAACTCGGTAAACCAAGCAATGTACAGAGGGCTTGCAAAGGAGTGGCGAGAAATACAGTAAGCAGACCTCCACTGGAGTAACGAGAGGATTCCATGGTGCCACTTAGAGGTGAACATCTAGAAGATAAGAGCAGCGCAGCTGGTTCTCCTTTCTCTGCTCCGGAAATAGCCTGGACAAGCAGAGTGTAAGCTTCAGAGAGAGTACTCCAGGGTATGATTAAAATAACTGACTCGACAAAATATATGTAGAATTTCAAACACGTGAAAGTCTCAAAAAACAATATTGCTAGGAAACTGAATCTCCTATTGATTGGGCCTTTTTCCATTTCAAGACAATGGAGCAAATAAATTGAGTATAGTCTTGCCTCCAAACTAAAATGAACTCTAGCTCTTCTGTGATGATACATTATTCTATATTTCTGATGAATTAAATTAGGTGAGGCAATAGAAAGAAAACAGTAGAACTTCCCGCATCCTGCGAAGGGTACATAAAGCTATAGAAATGCTTGAACACAAATTAATGTTAAGCCTAAAACACATGTATTGACAACTCAGCAAGCAGAGCTTCCATAAGCTATACTGAAAGGTTAGAAATTCACCTCAAAAGCTATGCTACTGTCACTGTCAATAATAAGAAAAAGAGGCCTCCTTGTAAATGGCAGCAAATCGGAGGGATATAAGCAATTCAAACCTGGATGATACATAAACTATGGTCAACAATATGACTTGACTGTGCAGTTTATATTCTATATAGGCATAATTCAACGATAAAATCTCGTTCTGATCATCTCTCCAACCCATAAATATACAAATTCATATGCTGTTTTAACAAAGTATGCATAGAAATCCATTGCAGGGTCAAGGGATACCAAGAGAGAGAGAGATCATATATTGCAGGATTGAGGGATACCAAGAGAGAGATCATATATTGCTTTTTATCTTTATATTTTTTAGACACCAACGACAAAAAGGCCCCCGTTTTAAGGAAAACCATGGAATACCAGATAATAGAGAATCAGTAGTGCTTTAACAGCCAAGAAGGCAGAAGCAGCACCATAAACATTCAATATGAGACCATGGAAATGGTTCATGTTGAAAACTTTTCATATCTTCTCAGAACATTTGTAGAGAGCAGTATCTTACCAAGGGAAGTCTTCAGAGAGCTTCTGCCTCCAACAAATAATTTGTTTTGAAGTTTGAATATTGTTGCATCATTTTTTTTTGGGTAAGCAAATTGTTGCATCATTGTATGTACATTAACTGTATAAACATTTTGCCTAAAACAAGCCGATCTTTCTGTAATCAACAATGATGAAATATGAATAAAAGAATCCACCGTCTTAGAAGGAACCTAATAGTTAAAACTGGAAGAAAAAAAAATATAGTTCATCAGTTGGCGGATATAGATCCAAGCCAAGGTATTGGTTGGTTATATGATATATAAGAAGTCTCTAAAGAAAACCCAACCGTCCCGCTCATTAATATCCATCGCAGCAGAGATTAAACAAAGAATCATCTCCTAAAATAATAGAAAGGTACTAAACAAGTATACGAACTATGGAAGCCCAATTACAATATAATACATACTAGCCGCAACATCATTAAGCATTTCACACTTCACAGAACACTTCATACTGAGGCAAGCAGAAAAACATAGCAGGTACATGCTTAAAAAGATATATCGAAGGCTACCTCCACTTCCACGACTGCTAAATTGCAGGCAGGCTTTATGGCAATTCAATGCATTGCTTTTACTTGATCCAGTTAAGGGCATCACATTTTCAGTCACAGACCCAAAAGGGGTTCGTGAGGTTGAATCAGAAGAAACAGTATGGGACTGGAACTCTTTAATGAGATTATCATCAGTAATAGTAGAAGTTTCAGGGGAGGAAATCGTAGGTGCGGCTATTCCTGAAGCAATTTTAATGGAGTCCGAAGCTTGTCAGCATATTATCTCAATCAGGGTAAAGTAAAAACTCGTTAACTGACAATTTTAAAAAGATATTACATAACCTGAAGCAGATAAATATACAAGTAGAACACCATCTTGGGGAAGTTCTTCACATATGGTTGCAAGCACCTGTTCAAAAAGACAAACATGCAATACTTTCAGAGGTGAAAATAGAGGATCAACTTATACTTGGAACATCTGCCAATGAAAACCCACTTGGGAGAGAATAAGCTTATACTATATTTGCTCAATGTTAGTCCCAAACATACTAAACCACCCAGAGTCTAGACAGAGTTACTAAGTTGAAATTTCAGAGGTTGCACTCAACCAGTAATATGGATGCCCGCGTGTTGTAATAGTTTTGCGAATCTCAAGTATACCATGAGAAATGCAAGTCTAAGCTAGTCTTTAGCTGCAGTTTCACATTCACAGAAAACGGAGGATAAGAAGGACCCTGAACCATGCTGAATGAAAAAAATTCTTTGCTTCACAATTGTGTCATTATGTAGGGTTATTCTGCAAATAACAGACCAGATCCAGAGGCGATTGACTGGAAGTCGTTACTAGAAGACTTGTCATTTTCTCTGTTATTCTGTTATCTAGCATAAGCACTCACGGACGTCAAAAAATGCTCGACGCATTTGGATATGTCAGAGATAGCTCAAATTTCCAACTGGTATACGTATAGATCCTATCTTATGAAATAAACCTGAATGTATTTCCTGAACTTAAGTGTTGCAAGCCCTTGGACTCAGAAGCAGTCACATATAGTTAATACACTACTTCACTACTGGTATAACCAAGCTTGAATACAAAAAATTATAATGGTGAATGTACATAGCCAAAGGAAAAAAGAATCACTTCTTTAAGTTGGTGACCAGAAATATTCAGCAAATGACATGATTTAAATAAAAAATGGTGGGCAGAAGTGAACAATCATCTTCAGAAACAAGAGTCAGCAAAATATGCTATGGATATTGTGTTGACAAAAGACTACAATTTCTCAACAGATAGGACATGACTTCATAGATGAATGGCACCAACTTGACGTTCTTTCATTTTTGTGCAAGCCGCCAAGCCCTGATATGCATTTAACATCTTCTAGATGATTGTAACTGCAATTTAGTAATAATGAAAGCAATAACCGATTTGCATATTTCAAGAGTCAACGCTAAATTTATAGATAGTTTCCATGACTTGTTGGTTAGAAAAACCCAATATCAATTGACTTGCTAACTCTAAACTAAATATGATTGCCAGTATCAGTAGAACACGTACTGCTATGAGATGAGTCACAGATGGATGATACAAAACCACTTTCCGCGGGTTTGGAGGTAAAGTATGATCAATCATGTCCTGTGCAATGTTTGTCCGGTTGGCCCCAGAACCAGTTTTAGCACCAGGTTGATAAAAAGAGCCACTGGGTTCCCACTCCAGTAACTGAAGCATCCTGAATGTATCAAGTGTAAGCTCCGAAAACTTCACCTGATGAATTAGAGTGACAATGAAGACCAATATATAAACTTTTCTTTTACCATGATCATGTGAAGAGAGAAAATATCCAAAAGACTTAACCTCGTTCTGAAGATAGCTACTGAGTATTGCATCCCGCAGTCTCAAGTTTCTGGCTGTGACTGTTGCAGCAACACTTGGCAGAGAATCTGGATGAGAATCCAGCACAAGACTATACCTCAAAGGCCTGATATTCATAAATGTTGTGTCAGCTTTCAAAAATCTTGAGATTTCCTGAAGCACGAGCTTCCATTCTTTAAAGTCAGTTTCCTGAAAACAAAATCAGCTTTAGTAAATTATCCACACAACATCAACATATGAATTCATCTATATTGCTATCCATGCAATCTACCATGAAAATGCACATAGAATAAACCACGACAAAGTGTACCTGTTCTTATTTTGAGAGAGTCAAAAATAAATGGATATATCTGTAACTCCAACTGAGAACAAAAACCTTTTCTTGCCTAGGATATTTAAATATTTTAATGACCACAGCTGATTTATTTTTTTTCAGTTATATGATCAAACATAAGTTCACCGACTTTCACATTTTGTACAAAATGCAAAAAGTGCCCTAAAAAACTGTCATCTCGGTAAACAGACCGTGATTAGAGAACTTATTTGACAAGCAGAAAGCAATATCAACAGGTAACAATCATTAAGAAAAACACTTGTGTTTAACAGTTGGTTAGTAGCCCAATCATATCCTAAGAGCACAACCCAATCAATGATAGCATAGTCCAGGTCCGCAATCAACTCTCAAGTATACCAAAATGTTAGCTGCATTTCTACTTTCCATCAGTGTATGCATAGTAGTGGGATAGTCAAAATAACTTCTCTTTGAATTTCAGTCGCAGCAACTGGAAACAAATGTATCTCTAGTAATAAACTGGCTCTATACTTTTAATACCAACTCCAAATTGATCAGGTATCAATGGGTTGACCTACAAAAGGACTTCTGTTTCATAAACTCAACGGGATGGAGAAAGTATAAGCCTTGAAGTTCTTATCAATCCTGAATCTAATCAAGCAATTCCATCTCATTCAGATATCAAACAAGACATCCTTACTGATCCTTTTGAAGGTAAAACAACCGATATCAATGATAAAGTAACAACACGGTGCACCTTTCAATGAAGAAACTTAAGAACCAACATCTTTTGTCATCTGTAAATCACTTTGTCAATGAATGAGATCTTGATCTAGCTGAGGCCTTCAATCTACACCAGATAAAGTAGTATTACAATGCCAATACACTCCCCACCCTCTTATAAGTATGGCCCCATATGTTGTCCTTAGATGGCTTAACCCTAAGTCCTAAACCCTTTCAACACACCGCAATTGGTGAAGATGTTTCCAAGAAGGAATTTAAATACTGCCGGTTAGAAACATATGCGTAACTAAGTCAAAGTCAATCTTCAAAAGCATGAAAAGTATGTAGAACGCCAACTAGCAATTATATGATATAGTACAAAAAGCAAACCTGAAATGTTCTTCTGCATTCATCCAGCAATAAATTCAGCTGTGTGACCAACTGATGCACCATCTCTCTCTTGTTGAATACCAAACACACTGTAAGAAACCTAGCAAGAAATCTCAACTGTTTGTTTGCTAAATTGAGATCCTGAGACAATCCATCCCGAAAATATTCCCTGGAGAAAATTGCCTCATAGAACACATACGACTCTGATAAGTAATTAGCCTCACTAGTCCGCATGTATTGCCCGAAATAGAGTTGTGCAATCCTCGATGCAATCTCGCCAATCTCCCATCGCTTCAAACCAGCCTCAATCAACTTCTGCCTGTTCTCTTGTTGAAATTTCCACAGCTGCGTGTACACTTTAAATACCTTGTAGAAGTATGTGTCATATCTGAAGAAACCAATGGAAACCGAAATCACTTCAATAGTTGTCAATTTGCACTCTGCTAGAATTAGATGCTCAAATGTCTATGAATGGTCTACATCTGCTAAATATCTTTGCCTGCAGGTCACAATCATCATGCATAATTATATTTACACCTGATGTATAATTTTGTTCACGAATCAAATTGTAGCTATCTAACCGAAAAACTGAAAGAACTCTCTACTTTGATGCTGTTAAAATTCAATCAAACTCAGCAACTTTGATGCATCCATTTCCACATACCATGCTCATCATCTATCCATCAGACGAATTTAGAACAGTAAGAATGGACAATTGAACTCCTCTAAACCATTGAATTACAGATGGCTAGAGAGAGAGACCTGTGACGTTCGTAATAGGGCAAGTCCCTGATCTTGGAGAACTTCTTGTCAGCCTTATCAACCAGAGACCAGTAGACCTCACTCACTCGGATATTGGCATCGCTGCTGCTATGACTACTACTGTTCGTGTGAATATGCTGCTGCTGAAGCTGGTTAGGCTGAGACATTCTAGAGATCGGTCAATAGGAGATCCCTCACCGGAGATTAGCTATAGCCTTAAGCATTACAGAAACAGTCGACAAACAGGAATTTGATGGCGCCGCAGTTAAGTGCCAAGTTCTGCTGCCTTCTGGTCCCGTTCAAGTTCTCTGAAGAAATGAAGAAGACGAGGGGAAAGAAGAGCTGGAATCGTGGACGAATTAATTAAGCAAAACAAATATACAAATTTCTCTAGTCAAATTTTTTCGAATATTTGATAGCTCCAAGTTTTCCACAATTGCTAGTTTTATAAATTTATAAAGTTTAATTTTGGACGAAATCATCCACATATTTATTTATTTAGTATGTAATAAGTAAAACAGTTAGCAGAACATTAGTTACCAAATTATTCTGCCCAAAAGCCAGTAGCGATTTGCTTAATTGTCCAGACGTCAGCTAGTAATTTGACAGATCTGTATTTATCACATGTTAAACACGATCAATTTCATCAAAATTAAATTAATATATTAACACAACAAACAATTTATACATGTAAAAAATTTAAATACCAAAATATTTGGAAAAATAAATTCAATTAACAGTTTGTCATACAGCTGAAAGCCTGAAACATAAGATAACTAACTCGGATAATAATATATAACCGTTAAATACGAACACTTAGCTAAAGTTTATGAAAGAGTGTTGAACTTTTAATAATTAATAATCATATAATATAATAAATTGATAATCAAACTTTATATATTATATACAATTGGCTAGTTTCTTAATTTTTTCCTAATTATAAATGAAAACTACTTTAAAAATTAATAAAAATATATTATAATTTTTAAATAAATTCAATATTTTATATAAAGGAAATACAAATTTAAAATATTACATACTATAAAAAAAATAAAAGTTAAAAATATAATCCTAAATCCAATTAAAAAACTAATTTTAAAAAAAATTGTATTTTATATACCTTTTATTAACTATTTTAATAAATTTCCTTTTGATGTTTTTGGTTACATTTATTTGTTAAAACTAGTATTTTTAACTTATTTTACAATTTTGAATTTATATAAAATTTTGATTTTATATAATAAAAAAATGACACTCAAGCAAGTCGGAAAAAGTAGTTACACCAAAGTTTATGAGACAACTTAACAAGCTGCTTATAAACAAACACAATTCAGCTACCATAAAAGTAATATATGAGTGAACATATTTTAAGAAGTAACCATTTGCCTAAACAGATGAACATCGAGAAAGATCACATATAAATGTAGTTACGTTGAATAAGTTGATAATAATATGAAAGAGAATAAGATCAAAATTAGGTCATGACTATATATAAGCAAAATGTGTAATATTTATGTTTAACAAAAAAAAATCCCCCTTTATATGATACTAAATAAGAATTATGGGTTCAGTTAGATTAGGTTGTGGTATGTTTATATTTGAATAAATAGTATCGCATGAAGAGTTGAATATATAAAATTAATAGATTGTTTATACAATTATTATTAATAATTGATTTTAGTAAAAAAAATTCACTTGATTTAATATAGTAAATTTGAGCTCGCTTTCCAATTTCTCCCTCAGCGGATTGAACAAGTGGGATAGTCGCTTAGGACAAACAGGTTGGATTAGTGGAGATAGTTATTTGGATTAGGAAGCGTAAAAAAATGATATAAAAAATGACATGTTACCGTAATCACCCTTTTAAGGAAAGGACCTTTCAATAAAAGTAAATTCTGAGTAGATTATTATATTTATTATAATTTCGTTAAACTGAATATAAACAAAGTCGATGTTTACCATGCGAGGTCTTTTGATGTGTACCCAAGTCAATTTCACCAATAAATTTAAAAGGATTGTAGCAAAAGTCATTCAAATGGACTCTCAATCCAAAGATATCGTTGGAATTAGGTGAATGTCAAATTGAATATATTTTGCTGCAATCATTTCAAGTTGTTACCAAATTCCTATTAGTACACATCAAAAGATTATGTGTGGCCGAAACATGTTCATTTTATGTCAAATTTGATAAAAATTGTAGCAAATATTTTAATTTGCTCGAAAATGAAAAGTTTAATCAGCCAATTTTAAAAAATTAAATTTCGAGCAACGATATATAGTCGAATGAAAGTTCATGTAACTATTTGGTTATTAAATTTTTTTTTTCCAACCTATAATTTTTTTCAGTGGTCCCTTTTTTAGTAGATTTGTTTTTTTGCTACAAATTATATTTTAAATATATAAAAATACAATTTCCTAATCGAGCCCAACTGTGTCCAAAATAGCCTATAGCCCAACAGCATCACCGAGAAAAATCCCATCCAAAAGGCAAAGAAGAGAGAGCGCCAAAATATGGACCCCATCGCAGCGAATTGGCAATCAACGGTAGAGATCTTCCACAATTACCCCAACCTAAATGGCACAGAACCGTAAATAATCTCAACATCGTGTCTTATCTCTCCACCCAAACCCCGTCTATATAGTTGCCTATGGCTCGAAAATTTTCATTTCCTCAGCGCCCTCGTCCTAGTTTCTACTCCTTGGAGTTCCTATTCGCCTCTCTTCTTCGTTCCAATCCTCTCCATCTTCGATTTCGAAGGATTCAGGAACTGTTCTTCTCAGCAATCCCTCGGCGATTCCCTCTCCGGTTGAATTCTGGAGTTTCATCTCATCTCCGATAAGCTGCCTGCGAAGGTATTGAACTTTTGAAACCCTAACCCTATTTTCCTGTTCTCATCGATAACAGTACCGGAATGTAATAATAAGCTCTAGGTTCAGATTTTTTAGGAATTTTTATAGATTTTTTTCCCATTGTTCAAGATTCTACAGTTTGTTGATTAATTCGGTCGTGGAAGCTGGATTTAGCGTATGAAGTTGGAATTAACTTCGTTTTTTATTCAGATCAGCTTGTTTCTTATGTTGGGGGTTTCGTCTGTTTCTGAATAAGATGATTAATAATTGTTGAATTGAATTCATTTAATCTCTTATCAATGCTATATCGTAGATTTTTGAAGTTTTTAACGATTTTCATCATTCTTAGGTTAATTGAAAGTTGGGCTTGTAGGTAGCAATCTTTGTATTTTTGTTCCAATTGGTAATAAAACAGGTTAAAAAGATGTTCGGAACTTCATTTCCATGGTATCTAGCCATTTCTTGGCATTTACAATTTATATCAATCTTGTATCCCATACAATGAAGAACTCCATTTGGATTCTGTGTCTAATGGTTTCTAGTGAATTATGTGTCTTATGGTTTCTAGTGAAATTGAATGCTGTATTTTAATCTTCAGGACATCTTTTTGGTATATATACACCAGAGCTTACGTTTTGACATACTATTCCATAAGGCAGTTAGATTACTGTATGTGTAATCTTATTAGGTGAAAATGATTAGTTTTAACAGTATGGGATCACTTCATCCTTTGTATGAACCTGCACTTGTATATGATAAAGGAGTATGAAAGGTGAAGAGTAGTTATAATCATAGTAGATTCAATAAAGGCAGGTCTATGAAGTTTTCTGAAAGCTGGAATTAATGTTCTACTGGATGTGTATACCTTAATGCTGTGCTATTGTTTCAAGCACTTAGTTGCTGACTGAATTCTTATCACTTGCAGAGAGGCTATACGAGTCTGCTCTTTCCAAGATGGCTGATCATCGAAATGGAGTAGCAAATGGGAAGGCTAATGGAGATAACTCTGGTTACATGATTCAGCTGGATAGTTTCAGCAAGCGGTTAAAACAATTGTACTCACACTGGAGTGAAAACAAGGCTGATCTATGGGGTTCTGCTGACGTTCTGGCAGTACCCACTGCTCCACACTCGGAGGACCTGCGTTATCTCAAATCCTCGGCTCTTAACATGTGGTTGTTGGGTTTGGAGTTTCCAGAGACAATAATGGTTTTCACCAAGAAGCAGATTCATTTTTCATGCAGTCCGAAGAAGGCAAGTATTCTCGATGCTATCAAACAGCCTGCACGTGAGGCTGTTGGAGTTGATGTGGTTATGCATGTTAGAACCAAAGGTGATGATGGAACCTCTTCAATGGAGGCGATTTTCCAAGCCATCCGTGCACTTTCTAAGGATGCGGATAATGCGTCGGGCCCAATTGTTGGTTACATTTTAAGAGAGCTTCCAGAAGGGAACCTTTTGGAGACCTGGATTGAGAAGCTCAAGTCATCGGATTTTGAGCTTACTGATATAAGCAATGGGTTGTCTGATCTGTTTGCTGTCAAGGATGTTGTCGAAGTTCTTAATGTGAAAAAGGCTGCTTACTTGGCAGCTAGTGTGATGAAGAATGTTGTGGTTCCAAAGCTTGAAAACATAATTGACGAGGAGAAGACTGTGGCTCATTCTGCCCTGATGGATGAAACGGAGAAAGCCATAATGGACCCTACTAAGGCTAAGGTGAAGCTGAAAGCAGCTAATGTTGATATTTGCTACCCACCCATATTTCAGAGCGGTGGACAGTATGACCTCAGACCCAGTGCAGCCAGTAATGATGAAATGCTGTATTATGATTCTGCTAGCATGATAATATGTGCTATCGGATCTCGTTATAACAGCTACTGCTCCAATGTAGCCAGGACATATCTTATTGATGCGACTACTTCCCAGAGCAAGGCATACGAGGTTCTTCTTAAAGCACATGAAGCCGTCATCAATTCCCTTAGGCCCGGGAAGAAGATCAGTGCAGCCTACCAAGTTGCAGTGTCTATAGTTGAGAAGGATGCCCCCGAGTTACTTCCCCACTTGACAAAATCTGCTGGGACTGGAATTGGGCTTGAATTTCGCGAGTCAGGACTGAATATAAATGCCAAGAATGAAAGAATCATCAGGGAGAACATGGTTTTTAACGTGTCTCTTGGATTCCAGAACTTGCAGAACCAGTCGGACAATCCAAAGACCAAAAATTTCTCCCAGCTGCTCGCTGACACGGTTGTTGTGACAAAGGAGAAGGTAGAGATCTGCACTGTGATGTGCTCCAAAGCCATGAAAGATGTTGCCTACTCATTTAACAACGAAGAGGAAGAAGAGGAAAGGCCTAGAGTTAGACTTGAACCCAGAGGAGCCGAGCCTGTTGTGTCCAAAACCACACTTAGATCAGACAACCATGAAGTCACCAAAGAAGAGTTGAGAAGGCAGCACCAAGCAGAATTAGCACTCCAAAAGAACCAGGAAACTGCTCGGCGGCTTGCTGGTGGTGGTAATGGAGCAGGAGACAGTCGAAATTCTTCAAGAACTTCTTCCGACCTAGTAGCGTATAAGAATGTGAATGATCTGCCACCACCTCGGGACCTGATGATTATGGTGGACCAGAGGAATGAAGCTATTCTCTTACCAATTCATGGAAGCATGGTGCCTTTCCATGTGGGTACCATCAGGACAGTCTCGAGTCAGCAAGACACGAACCGGACCTGCTATATCCGCATCATATTCAATGTCCCAGGAACCCCATTCAGCACTCCTGACCCAAATTTGCAGAAGTTTCAAGGTGCTATTTATCTGAAGGAAGCTTCTTTCCGTTCCATGGATGCTAGACGCATCAGTGAAGTTGTGCAGCAGATCAAAACACTCAGAAGGCAAGTCACTGCTCGAGAATCAGAACGAGCTGAGAGAGCAACATTGGTTACTCAAGAAAAACTCCAACTTGCTGGGAACCGATTCAAACCCATAAGACTCTCCGATCTGTGGATCCGTCCTGTGTTTGGAGGTCGTGGCAGGAAGATACCAGGTACTCTCGAGGCTCACGTCAATGGTTTCCGCTACTCAACTACAAGGCAAGACGAAAGGGTAGACATCATGTTTGCAAATGTGAAGCACGCTTTTTTCCAACCTGCCGAGAGAGAAATGATCACTCTTTTGCACTTCCATTTGCACAACCACATCATGGTGGGTAACAAGAAGACCAAAGATGTCCAGTTCTATGTTGAAGTCATGGATGTGGTCCAAACCCTAGGCGGTTCGAAGCGATCTGCTTATGACCCGGATGAGATCGAGGAGGAGCAAAGAGAGCGGGACCGAAAAAACAAGATCAACTTAGAATTCCAGAGCTTTGTGAACAAAGTAAACGATTTATGGGGCCAGCCGCAGCTTAGAACCATGGACCTCGAGTTTGACCAGCCCTTGAGAGAACTCGGGTTCCACGGAGTACCATACAAAGCATCTGCTTTCATTGTCCCGACATCAAGCTGCCTTGTTGAGCTAGTCGAAACACCTTTCTTGGTAGTGTCTCTGAGTGAGATCGAGATTGTGAACCTAGAGAGAGTCGGGCTCGGTCAAAAGAACTTCGACATGACTATCGTGTTCAAGGACTTCAAAAAAGACGTCCTTCGTATCGACTCAATCCCATCGACTTCCCTCGACGGGATCAAGGAATGGCTAGACACAACCGACATCAAGTACTACGAGAGCCGACTCAATCTGAACTGGCGGCAGATATTGAAGACGATCACGGACGATCCACAAAGCTTCATCGAAGAAGGAGGGTGGGAGTTTCTGAACCTGGAGGCGAGCGATTCGGATTCGGAGAAATCGGAGGATTCGGACAAAGGGTATTTGCCGTCGGATGTGCAGACGGAGTCGGAGTCGGAGGAAGAAGAGTCGGGGAGTGATTTATCGCTGGTGCGTTCGTCGGATGAGGATGAGGAGCAAGACACGGAGGAGGAATCGGAGGAGGAGAAGGGGAAGACATGGGAGGAGCTGGAGAGAGAGGCGAGCAATGCGGATAGAGAGAAAGGAGCGGAGTCGGATAGTGAGGAGGAGAGGAAGAGGAGGAAGATGAAGGCGTTCGGGAAGTCGAGAGCCGGGCCCAGTGGTGGCGGCAGCATTCCGAAGCGTGTCAAGAAGTAAGTAGGGTCTCTCAGGTTTGATCGTTATGTGTTTGTTAGGGAGGGGGTTTTGTGTCTGTTGGTTGGGGCTTGGAGAAATGGAACTACTGATATAATATGGTTTGATCGTTATGTGTTAGGGTTTTTTGTGCCTCTCTTTTGTTGGATAATAATATTGTTAATTATTATCTTAGTTAAAAAGACATTCTCCTTAATCATCATGTTCTTGTGGATTTTACATGAAGACAGGTAAATTGGGACTATTCGATACAGGTAGTAAATCATGATGCGAGTCTCCTCCTATTCGAGGGAAGCTTCGTATTTGAAATGGAAAGTTTTACCCACTTGTATCAATTCTCTATGTGAATTAACTTTTTTTCTTAATTAGGTAATGGAATATGATAAAGATTCCGATGTATTCCCAATTAGATTTGACCCAAAAGTTGACAATAATTCCATTGAGTGAAAGTCGGATGTTTTAGAAACCTCACTTTCGGAGGTTGTATCGTAATTTAGTATAAAAAACTAGAATGTTGTTGATTATAATTTGATATGATTTTCCATATATTAAAAATTAATATTTTATGGCAAAAAAATTATATATAATATTAATATTTAGTAAACTACGTTACACTTTTTTTTTTTTTTTTTTTTGCCAAAACCCTAAACCCTACACATTAATTATTTGAAAATGAATCATATGCAATATAATTAATTGAAAAACTGAATTATGTAGGACTCAAATAATAAGTAGAATTAAATCTGACATCTACCCGTAACAATTTAAATATGAATAAATTATGTAAGACTCAAATAAAAAACAGAATTTAAACCTTAATCACTTGTAACTTGTAAGTACATTCTTAACCCATAATAAATAATTATAGTTTTGCGGCCAAAAAAAATAATAATAAATAATTGTAGTATTTCTAAAACTCACACTTCTACACTACAACCATTAGATTAGATATCGAGCCGGCGGCCAGAGCAGTGAGCACATAGTTATTTGTTGAAGAAGGATGCCACTGGGGAAATATTACTGCGACTACTGCGACAAAGAGTTCCAGGACACCCGTCTCGCCAGAACCCGCCATCTCCAAAGTTCTCTCCATCTCCGCTCCAAAGCTCTCTGGTACGATTCCATCCGTCATCAAGGTACCTTCTTCATTCTCTCTCTCTTTCTTTCTTTCTGCAATTCACCTCCTGTTCTGATCTCAAATCTTTACTTGCCGCACGCAGAATCATCAAACAATCATACATTTGGAGAAAGCTATGGCAGAGGTATCTGCAATCGCTTCATCAATACGGTACGGAATATGAACCTCTGATTTATCTATAATATATCCTATATTCGTCTTAATTATGATTGAAAATTTAGAATAGTGGAGTGGAGGCAGTCAATCAATCTAAATAGATCGGAAATTTGATTCAATATCCAGTAGAGGGCACCGCTGGGTACATAAGAAATGTATTAAAAAGTTTATTCTTGTTTTAATTGCAACTACGAAATGGAAACTCAAAGGGATCAAGTAGGACATACACTTACAGAAGAAGCATGTGAATTTGGAATTGAATTGAATTCCATTCCAGAACTATTTATTATCTTGTAACATGTAACTAACTACTCTTCCTCTTCAAAATTTGGATGTTGGGGCTTGCATGATTACTATTGATGTTTGCAACCTGTCTATTGTATCCTCCTTGATGATTGCTTTGGTTCATATCCCTTCATTTTTCAGTTTCCAATGATGTTCAGTTAAATTGAGCTTGAGAGTGTAGTGAAGTAAGTCATTGCAGGATCCATTCTCTTATAAGTTATAGGAACCATACCAGAATCTGAGTGAGTCTTGACATGATTACTTCTTTACTTGCAGGGGTTTTGCCCGTATGGTGAATCCTGTAAATATGCTCATCCCAAGACTGCTACGGCTTCAAACACTCAATTCCCAGCTGGTAACTTAACAACACATTATATTCTGCATATATGTAAATTGGTGTTGTTTTGGATGATCAATCCTTTTCTATTTCTGGACAAACTTCTTTATGCTTCATTGGGGATCCTGCTTAATTATAGGAGGTTAATTAAGCCAGTGCTGATAATTGGTAACGCCAACCAAAATAATGCTAGTCAATGCTAAAGTTAAGAACACGGTCCCTAGTCGTTTTGCTTTACCATGTTTGATAAATAGGTACTTTGTATTGTTTACATGATTTAGTTTGGATAACACCTTTCATGCTTGATCGTCTCATGGATTTAGATTTTAGATGTGCCAAATGCTTTAGGGTCAAACATTTTATACTTAAGGGTTAAAAACCTAAAA
Source organism: Clarkia xantiana subsp. parviflora (assembly GCA_036873135.1). Taxonomy (NCBI): domain Eukaryota; kingdom Viridiplantae; phylum Streptophyta; class Magnoliopsida; order Myrtales; family Onagraceae; genus Clarkia; species Clarkia xantiana. The sequence goes on from JAPTYO010000003.1 coordinate 22,044,674, forward strand.
ACAGTCTTAACTATAGTTTATGTTGTTAATTGTTGTCTCATATTTAAAATGTTGATATTCGATGTCTCAACTATTATATTGGTTGATTTCCACTTTTATCTCTTAGATTAGATTTGACAAAACAAAAACATGTTTTATAAGCATCAAATAAACCTAAACCATGAACAACAAATACGATGCTTCGAAAAAGTGTAAAATTTGTTTTTCTTGCTTAAAACGCCAATTTTAATGCAAAAATCAGTTGAAAAAAGTTGGGAGCAACAAATCTGATAGTTGGGACACCGAATATCAACATTTTAAATATGAGACAGTGATTACCAACATAGCCTATTGATGAGAATGTTTTTAGGTTCTTAACCCTATACTTAATAATGTTGTGTGAGCAGATAACCAGCAAGTAGCAATAATTACTGGAAATCATTCGGTTGGAGGTATGTTTGGTTTCTGTTTCCTTGGTTTGCACTGTTACTTCCAGAATCAGTCAGTTTCTCGAATCTCGACCTTAGAAAATGGATCATATAGCATTTGAATTCAGCTGATTGTTGATCACATAAGGTTTCTTAACATTATGTGCCCAGTATATGCTTGTGATGATATTTGGGTCAAGTGACCTAATTTGTATTCTAAACTAATGCTTGAAATTTGAAAATGCTTCTGTTGGGTATTTTGGGCACTGAATCAGGTGGCATGGTGGTTAAAGATAGTAAGGGAGTAACATGGGGAAATCTTCCACTATCTCTGCAACCTCCTCCAGAAGGTGGTTATCTCGATCATCTACCTTTCGTCGACTGGGGCTAAACTCGACTTTTTGACCAAGCAGCTTCTTTGAATTTAGAAGTTGATAGTTAATGTGTGGTCACTGATTAGTATTTACAGCTGAGTTGGATACTTTGGAGTTGTTCTGCAATTTAATGGCATGTATGATTAGGAAAGGCAGCTTCTGCAGATGGAGATAGTTAAGATCAAGGGTTTGGGGTTTACTAATTGCCATCTTTATTATTCAAGATGTTGCTTGTGTTAGTTTTTGGATGAAATATTGGCAAAGTTGACGGGCTGAGTCAAGCCGAGTATCTGTTAACCTCAACTCGAGTCTACTAAAAACTATTGAGCTTGAGCTCAAATTTTTTAAGCTCAAACTGGGTACTAGCTTGACATAATCGAGTTCGACCCAACTTGTGAACCTATTATACATCACAAAAAGTTACATTTTTTGTGACTACAATAATTGAGTTAATCACGTTATCGCAATAAATTAGCATTTTGCACGCATACAAAACTTGAGTTCAATTCGTACTTAACTGAACTATGTATATTATAAGGTTATTTAATTTAGCGATTTGTTCGAGACGAGCATTATTAAGCTCGAACTCGACTTGATAGATCAAAAAACTTAATTCGAGTTCAGCTCTACATTTGAATTTGAATTGAGTCAGTTCTAATTATGAGTATTAGCTTGATTTCCTTACACAACCTAAGTTTCACAACATGGAATTGGAATCTACTTAAAATGGACAATTGATTTCACGACATGGAATCAGAATCGCTTCTACTATACACATGGTACTAAAAAAAACCACGTGTTCATTAATTATTTGATAAACGATGAGGATTAGTAAATAGTACAATTATTGTGGTAGTTTCAGAATTGACATCTAGTCCCCAGGGTTCAATTGAATTGAACAGAACCCCCTTCCAAATTATTACATCTTCTCATGCAGTAGAAGAATGAATTCACAGAGATAGCTTGAGATTTAAATTTAATCCACTCCCATCTTTTTCCTTATCATCATCATTTTCTTTACTAATATTAACTATTTGCTGGGAAGCCCCTGGAAATTGAGAAGTTGAAGGAGGAGGACCCATAGAATGACTATACTTGTGTTGATGATCATCCATGGAGACGAAATCTTCAGGTAAGAAAGTTGGATTCCATGGAATAGAATGCTTGTTCTTGATCTCATCATCATCTTCTTGTTCTTGGAGTTTGTTGAGATGGTCTCTAGCTTGTCGAGTGCTTGAGATTAAAGAGAAAAACTTCTGAATCTTCTGTTCTTCATCATCTTCTTCTATTACTGTGCCATGTTCATAATCTGCTGCTGCTGCTGCTCTCCTTTTTCTTCCAGAATGCCTTTCCATGTGTTTTTTAGAGAGAGAAGAGAGTATTGTATTGGTTGATAGAGATAGATGACACTTGCCACTTAATTTATATATATATTCTGCAACAATGGCATCTCAATTGTAGAAGAGGTAACAATAATAAATTAGTACACTTCTGCATAATACTTTTAATACTGTATGTATATAAATTATATAAAATTGTTTCATATTGTTTGTATAGTGGAACAAATTGTTATGGAGTAGTTTGATTTTATTTTTATTTTTTAAAAATTAATATTTCTTAGTTTAAGTTCCACTTGCATAAATTTGTGAGTTTCGTTAAGATTTTTGTCTTTTTTTTTGGACAAAATTACTTATATTCTAAGTTCATTTCCCGTGCATCGCGCGAGGTGATTACCAAATGTATAATTAACAAACTAATATTTAATAAAATTTATACTGACTATTTGTAATATGTTGAAACACTATTTTTAAATAAAATATCAGTCTAAAATCTGAAAAAGTAAACGAAAGACTAAAAATTTTAAACAATAAAATGTCATTGCGCAATTCACAAATAAAGTTTAGATGCCCGTATCGCATGCTACATTTTATCGTCGGATCCGTGTCAAGTGTCTGTTCTTCAACAAATATGGCTTCGATGACCAATGGCGGTATCTCGCCGGAGATAGAGATGACTCTGCCACTGAGACTGTCAGCCGCCCGTACCGCCTGGTATCTTCGTTCGCCGGCTCCGCGTCAAGTGTCTGTTAAAATCAGCGAAATTTTAGTTTCGTTGAATCTTGAACGGTCTGAAATTTTAATCGCGATTAATTGCATGCATTGAATCTTGAACGGTTCGAAATCAGAGAAATTTTAACTGCGATTAATTGCATACATTGAATCCTGAACGGTCCGAAATTTTAATTGCGATTAATTGTATACATTGAATCTTAAACGGTTCGAAATCAGCAAAATTTTAATTGCGATTAATTGCAACTTAAAAACCCTCAGCTCCTGTGCAATTAATGTTTTGGAGTTAATGACTACAAAACTCTTAGTTCAATTGTCATAAATGCGTCGATTAATGTAAAAATAAATTTTTCAACTCCATATTCACTCTATTATTATCTTTCATTCAGAATTTATAATATACATAAATTACTCACGTGATGAACAAAATATCTAATAATTTATTTGAATGTTTGTTTGGCCTAACATCAGCTCACAGTTTCATGTGTGTTTTTTTTTTTTTTTTTTTCATTATGTACTTGTCACATGTCGTCTCATTCAATTCAAATTTGACAAAAATTCTAACTAAACTTGAACTTCATAGACATGTGAAATTTGAGTTATAAATATAATAAAAAAAATTAATTGGCAATTTGTCTAAATCTTTATTTGTTAGCAATTTAACAATTAACTATTATATATATATAGTTATTAAATCCTAACAGACTGGTATAGCCTTATTGGGGCTATTACGAGAGCGGCAGCATGCTCTCTACATTTTGAACAATTATCACTTGATCATTACGTCAACTTCTAAAGTGTAAGGGCCGTTTGGCCGTTTGGATGTTTGGATGTACGTAATGTGAGATTACTTGAAATATGAGCTATGTAATATAATGTCAGATTACAGTATTTGGCTGTGCTGTAATGTGAAGTGTAATATTAGATTACAGTGTTTGGTATGTGATGTAATGTGACTTTATTATTATTATATTAATATATGAGAGTATATTATATATTAATATGATAAGATCTAAAAGAATATATATTTTGACAGCAATTAACTTTTTACATTTTATATTTTGTGGTTAATACTATAATCATTTATGAACTCCAAAAAGTAAATATTTAAACTCAATACGCATAACTATTAAAATTCTATTAATTAAAAAAAATTCTATAGTTTTAAAAAAAATCTGTAAAATGCAAAATTTTAATAATTATTTAATTTTAATTTTTTTTTACTTTGGCGTTATATATTTAACTTACATATAATTTTTGTATAATATATATTATTCTAAAATTTTATTTGAGGTTTTTATTTATTTATATAAAAGTTGAAGTTATTTTAGAGTTATAGTAGAAGTTTACTTTTTTTTTTTATTAATTTTGAAAAGTATATTCCGTCTGTAGTTAACGAAAAAATTGATAGAGTTAACAAGTTTTATACTAACAAAAAGTTCAGCTAGTAATTTACAACTAAAAATAAGTAAACCGCATGTTTACGTAAAGTTTAACTAGTAATTTGTAATTAATTATTTATATTTATATTATACTTTAATATAAGTTTAGTGTAATTTTAAAAATATAAATGTCATTTGTGCTGAATCGTAAGTATTATTTATTCTCAAGGATTGACAATAAAGAAAAAAAAAACCACAACAAGTATATAAAATAAAATATAGTTTAAAACATTTTGTTGTAAGTCCGGATACATTGTATATAAAGGATTGGAATCTAATCTAATTTAGTGTAATGCATCACTCCTTTCCTCACTATATAAATATAAATAATTGATTTCAATGATTATATAATACAAGTTTGGTTTTAACTCTTATATCATTTATGAAACAATATCAAAGCCATGTTAATCAAGTTAAAATGTAAATGGTAAAATGTTTGTTATATATTTTTTATATTTCAAGTTTTAGAATGATTTAAAATTTTGATCTTTGATTAAGTACTGACCTAAGCGAGAATTAGTCTTAATATAAAATAAGTATATTACTGCTGCTATCCTCTTATAATCCAGTCGAATCAACTCCTATAAAAAAAAAAAATTAAAACTTGAACATATTATAGTGACACCACTCAACATTTATACACTTGGCATTTAAATTTTATTATTCCTATTATTAATTAGTTTTTAAATGAATTTGTTCCAAGTTAACATGATTTTAATTTTTTATCAGTGCCTTGTACACACTTACATTATTAGAGACTTGGCCAACTAACATTTGCATTTACTAATAGCTAATAGATGATGATGATGATGAAAAACGCCACTAACTTAGGAAAGTTATTTATATCTTATATAATAATTTATAATATATATATATATATATATAATATTGCTAATTATTTTTAAAATATATATATATAAAAAATCATTTGATAGGATTCGCAAATCAACCAAATAATTATTATATTTTGAACGTTATGAGAACCCCCAAAGTTAGGTTGTATGCCCCACTTGTAATTTGTCATTTCATTTAACACTACATAATATATTTAAGCAAAAAAATAATTATAATACACATTTGTTCAATTATATATATAAAAGTTATGATATAAGTAGAACTGGTTTATAGTGTATGACTGTATTTATGTCCTGTCAGACCGATGATGATACATATAGGAATGATAGAAATTTCGAAGTTAAAGTTCCGACAAAGTCTGAATATGAGATAATGGTATGTCATGTAATTTTTTACAACTTTTTAAGTTTTTATAAACTGTCTCAGCATCGGAACTTGGAGGAACAACACACTCGGAATGTATATAATTTTTGTATATATATGGGTTGGTACGATTCTTTTAATTAATTTTGATTTAACTACAAACTTTTATTTAAATTTGATTTTTTTTAATTAATTAACTGAAGTATTAATTTCCGAGCAAATTTGTTACATCTATTATAATTTCAGACAATTGGACATAAAAAAAAAAAAAAAAATTAAGTGTTGGACATGATGTATTTTGATGTGTATCTAAGATGGATTTGTTAAGAACTTGAAAGATTGCAGCAACATATCTTTAATTGGACAGTCAATCGAAAGATACCATCTGAATTTAATGTATGTCCAATTGAGTGTCGAATTAAAAGTATTTCGTCGTGGTCATTTCAAATTATTATCGAATCCCTCTTAGGCATAAATCAATTGACTTCTTGATAGGAATATGTTCATTTTAATTTCAATTTGACGAAAATTGAAACTTCTGCACAATTTAAAAAATTAATATTGAGTGATTTGTAATTTAAAATTTAAGGTAGCAATTAGGAATTACTTTAGGATTACGCAATTGATTTAATAATAATATTGAAATAATAGTTATATATTACATAAATTAAAATTAACTCTAGTTATAGTTCTAGAAACAATAATCAAGAGTTCAAGAATAATTATAGATTCACTCTTCACAATGGAGATCATATTGAAATTTTGGATAATTTCTTAATTATGATAAATTACATCTAATCAGTGAGAACAAAAATTCCAATAGTAGCATTAAAATATCCCAGCATGTTAAACATGTGCTTAACAAACAGAATATCAAATTTCTACCCCAAAAAAAAAACAGAATATCAAATTTTGCTTTAATGTATTCTGAAGAAAACCTGGCATAATTCTAAAGTAGCATCTTAAATTGTTGTTTTGGGGGTAAAAGCACCGTCATAGCTGCCTTAATTATTTATTAAAATTAATTAAAAATAGGGTTAAGAATCTAAAAATAGCCATAGTCCCACAACTATATGTTATGTTGTTAAATATTGTTTAAATTTAAAAGGATTCAGATCTTCTACCTCACTCTTTCTGTCTCGGATATTTCATCATTGTTAATATTTTGACGCGTGTTCTTAGAATTAATAATAATTTACTTTTCACAAAATTAATTACACCCAGAACACGTGTCAAGATCTTAACGGCGATGCACGATCTGGAACAGAAATATTAGAACAGGAGATTTGTATCCAATTTAAATTGTTAATATTCAGTGTCCTAACTACCAAAATTTGTTGTTTTCTAATTTTTTTTCTGACTACTTTGAAATTTGGCGTTTTAAGTAGCGAATATATATATATATATATATATTTATTTATATATATTTTGCCAAAAGCGAAAATATATTTTTCACTTTTTTTAAAGTATCAGATCTGCTGCTCATGGTTTAGAATTGAATGATAATTAAAAAATATATTTTGATTTCGTCGATTTTAAGAAGAAAAAAAATCTAAAAATCAATCATAATTGATACACCAAATATTAATATTTTAAATATGGATAACGATTAGCAATATAATATATAGTTAAGAATATTTTTAAATTCTTAACAACTAAAAATATTCTGCTAGCATAAATACACCATGACAAGCTTATCATTTATGTTTACAAATATGATATGCAATTTTTTGGTTTAACATTGTTTTAACGGTTAAAATTGAATGTTGGTTGGATCAACTGGTAAAGCGAGTTGCGTTCACAGTGGCGGCTCGGGTTAAATCCTACTATAGACGCCACCTTGGAGAGGGCTTTAACCTTAACGCTCGTGGCCCGAAATTGCGGAGGCAATTGTATATAACAAAAAAAAAAAAGATTACGGGATTTTTTGGTGCCATATGTTTTTTTTTTGTAAGCTTTTGGTTTCATATATTTACATTTTGTATACTCTTGGTGCATTTGTTAGTTGACCGTTAAATACTTTTATTTTGTTCAATTTAGTCCTCCAATTTGTATTCATATGTTATGATTTTTACAATTTAGTCCCTATTATTTTTTCTAGTCTCCTTCCAAATCCGCCGGTCACCACCCAAAATCGCCGACCACCACACAAGGTCGCCGACCGCCATCCAAAGCCTCCAAACACCACAAATAGAAACCGACCACCACGAATCGGGGTCCACCACCACCAATTGGGGTCGGTCATCCCTGATTTTGGGGGCTAAGTTAAAGCCCTCTGCGACCCAAATAGGGGGCGGCGGTGGCCGACCCTGATTTGGTGGTAGCTAAATATATGACACCAAAGATCATTCAACCCTTGTTTTAAATAAGACACTTGTGCGTCAAAACGCATGTTTTGTAAATAAATATCAAAAGCTTCTCATAATAAAAACTACAAATTCATACTTTAAATTTTACAAATCTTAATATAGAATTAACAAACTCAAAAAAATTATGAAGAAAAACAATATTGTTAATTGGAATCACATAATTGAGGTGACTCTAACATCGTGATGGTTTATTTCCGTGGCCCTATTACTACCATGGCTGTAATCGTTTAGCAAAGCTTCAATGTGCTTCACTTCTTTCGGCATCGAACCTGTTAATACCTGTTTCATGCAGTACGTTAAAGTCATGAAACCCCTTCCTTTTACAGATAATAATATAATATATATGATGTAGAAGATAAAACCTAGAGGTCTCAGATTCAATTGAAACCATAAAATAGAAAAAATATTCATAATCAGCAAGGACGAATCAACCATAGGACGAGAGGGGTAATTGCTTTTCAACTTTTTTATAATGTGCAATTTTAACCTAAAATTTGTAACAATTGAAAAAAAAAAATCCCATTAAAATATTGCATTTACCCCATGGAATTTTCATAAACTAGTTATTTGCTTATAACTCAATTTTTGCCCCTGAACAAAATTTCTGGCTTCGTCCCTGAATTGGCCAGCACTTTACGCTTTTCAGATTGACCCAGTGCGAGCAAGATTATTCTAAGTGTGGAGCAAACATACTACGGTTACTGCCCTCATAATGGCCCCTTTAAAGAAAAAAAAAACTATTGTTTTGTGAGGGGGACATACCTCATAACCTGTTTCTGTAATAAGGACCTCATCCTCGATCCGTATGCCCGTCCCCAGATATCTGCATCCAGTTCAAAATGATCCACTTGATGCATTTTATCAATGGGATAATAAAAAAACTTGCTAGCTCAACTTTGGAGATTCGTACAATTTGCTAGCTCAACAACTTTTTTGGACAACTTTCTAGCTAAAATTATTCAAAGTTGCAATATGTTTGAGCTGAATTTGAGAAATTTGAAATTTGCTAGCTGAAGTTTGTGAACATATGCAATTTGCTAGCTAAACTTTGAAGAAATTTGCAAATTGTTAGCTTAATATTGATGACAAGTGATACGCACATGCATTTCTCTATCACCACTTCACAACGAATTAGATGGAGCTAGCAAATTGCAACTTTACATAAGTTCAGCTAGCAAATTGTATAGACTCCCAAATTTCTGGTAGCAAGTAGGTAATTAACCCTTATATCAAAACAAGAAAATAGTTCAGGACAGATTGGTGTATTTACATACCTATCCGGACCATCAAAGTCGTGTGGAATGTAGACTCCTGGCTCGATCGTTATCACCTACATTGAGTAAGCACACAACCATTACTTAAAGAAGAGCAAATCAGCATAGCTGAGACTAGAAGACCAATTGTTCAATTCAAAACATGCAAATAATCGAACTTACAACACCAGGCTTCAGAACACGATCATAGCCAACTGTTGAACAATCATGCACATCCATCCCCAGGTAGTGACCTGAACATCGATCAAGCACTAATACTTTAGCTGCATAATCATCTACCAAAACTGCAACTAAATCCACTTAAGTGAGAGAAGAGATGGTGGAACCTATAGAAGTCGGGTTTAGTTTATGATAACTCTGCAAATTACGGCGCCAATCTTTCAGCAAGCCAATTTCCTTTAGCCCTTTGCAGAGCATGTCAACCTATATATAAAGGTAATGCATCATAATAATACAAAAATCCAGAAATAGAAGCCACAAACTTTCTTTGAGAAAAAACATACCGAAAAATTGTGTATTTCCCGGATTGAAGTGCCGGGTCTGCAAAGCTTAATGGATTCTTTGTTTGTTTGGAGTATCAGATCATATAGCTCTTTCTGCAGCATTAACATTACTGGATTAGGATGTGTGAGGTACACTAAAACTGTATGTAACACTCATTAGAAAAAACGGGAAATTTAGAAAATGGGTAAACATTACAAGATCAAACCCTTACAAGCTAACATGAATATTTCTGTTTCCATATGATATATGGTCTATCAGTACACTAAAACTGTATGTAACACTCATTATAGAGACTATAGAGCATCTAGATTAAAAAAATAGAAAATGGGTAAATATTAAAAAATCAAATCTTGACAAGCTAGACAAGTATTAAGATAACCTTTTCCCTGGAGGACTATAAAAACATGAAGATTTTTGTTTTTTATTTAAAAAGATAAAATGTAATCCAAATTATTCCATCTGATATATGGTTTATCAGTTGTCTCTACTTGCATGGCCAAAAAAAAAAGTTGTCTCTACAGGCTCCTCTTGTTTGGACCTTGGGCTATTACTAAATATATATGTATAACATTCACTCGTTATATATGTATATCGCTTAACCATTTACCGAGAAGAAAAGGTGTATGAAGTGGACTGCGTAAGAGACAGCTTACTTTAGCAGGTGAGAAGCTGCCAGATGGAGGCCAGGAGCGAGTCAAGTCGCTGACATAACCATGCAATTCACATCCAACATCCATCAAAACAAGATCCCCATCTTTGATCTGTAACATTCATATCCTAGTCAGCATGGTAGAAAATGAATGTATCTTTGAAAAAAAATACTCACTTTCCGGTCGTTCCGAGAATAATGTATAACAGTAGCATTTGAACCACCACCAACTACAGGGTTAAACCTGATAAGAAAAGAGATCAAATAGTCTTAGAAGCATGCATATCCTCACCATTCCAATCAACCTCTATACTGCAATAAAGAATATATAAAGCTTCTAAATGGAACCGCACATACAACTTCTATAGGAAACAAAAACACTTACGCCATCCTTTGGGCACCTCTAACTCTACATTCATATTCGAACTTGGCTGATAGCAAACTCTCATGAGGATAGAGTTTGGAATACATCATCGTTTGTAGCAGAGCCTATACACAACAATCACCATTGTAAATTTCGTATGCTGATCCAAATATATAGTATTATAAGAATCAAATCCGAGGTACTATTCCATGGACATGACATTAAAAAAAAGTGAACAAATTTATACATGAAACTAACCTGGCAAGCAATTGAAGCAGACTCCTTCATCAACTTAAGCTCTGCAGGTGACTTTATCCATTGTAACTCGTGCATGTAAGTAGAAAGATCTTTGACATTGCCACTGCTGGTGGCTGCTTGATAGGCCTCCAAATTCGTATATGCCGATGTTGCAGTATACCCATTATGGAACAATTTGGAAGATTGCTGGATCAATTCAGGAAGCACCTGAGGCCAGCAACAAGAGAGTTGCAGGAGATATCATTACAACCATTGCAGAGAGTCCACAATAAGTTGACTTCAAAATTTACTATCTTATATTCAGCACGGAAAATAAAAACAAAAGCAATACATAGAGGGAACAAAAGCTCAGACGCCCAGAAGAAATTATTCAACTATTAGATTTGATGTCCTATGTTGACTATTCCTATAACTAATGATTCATTCACGAAGCTAATAAATGGTACTGCCATGTTCGATCCTAAATCAAATGAGCTATGAGCATCAATATGAGCATCATATATACCTCTTTCAATTTGCTCATGGGGTATGCCTTGTCGGCCTTGAACGTCTCTAATGCAGCATCGACTCCAGCAATTTGACCTTGCCAAAGAACATCCTAAAATTATAATAATACAACATGGTCAGTGTCAATTTCCCGGCCAGAAGGTAAAAAATCTCAATGAATCACGAGATTAATACTGAACACGGATCCTGGAACCATACATAAACTCAATACTGATATCTAGAGGATAAAATCACATCAAATAAGAAACAATACAACAAGTTTACCATGAACATTGAGAAACATATTGTTTTGCTTTTAATTAATTCAAGAACAAGCAGCATCACATACAGAGGAGCACCATACAAGTCTAAGAATACCTGGGATTTAGCTTCAGGCATGAACATACACAAACCCAACTCAGGCCCCAACACAGCAATTCCCCCAGGCTGTTGACAGCCGGTGATATACGAGTAATTGGCGTCTTGCCGGTAAGTGTAAGGAACAACATCAGTCATCATTTTGACTGGAGCAGCTGCCATGATGGCTAGACCCTTTTGTGGCAGAAGTTCCATCAACCTTTTCCTTCTAGAGATATACTCCTCCCCACTAATGCTTGGTGTAATCTCTCCCTCTTTAAGCAACTACAATGAAACCGAGCAACACCAGATTACAAAATCAAACTCAATTTTTTTTTTCTTCAATTGGGCAGATATTGCTATCTGGAAGACTTACCTCAGGATGAGTTGCCGGAGTTGGCTGACCAATATCATTTGCTACTGTGGAAGAAAATCCATGGCGACCATTACCGAAAACCTAAAAAACCAAAATTTCCACGAGTTCATCCAATCAGCAATTACTCTCAACTGAAGATATCACTAAATTCGAAGCAAATGATTGCAAATGGATGGATACCCGCTGAGATGAAATTTTGCGAAGAAACTTGGCGCCTCTGCTGATTTGCATGGTATTCGGCTATCACAGAAGCTGACTATATCATTCCAGAACTTGATTTCCGATATGACTTTGCAGAAATCAACAATATTTCAATTTCAGCTCCCGTTTCCTTTCCGCGATCCGAGTGAGTGGTCACTGAATTGAGCAGGGGTTTAGGGTTTTGACTTTTTGAATAAAATAATAAACAAATCCCTAATATTTGGTTACTATATAAGAATATATATATATATATATATGCTTAATTATTAAGTTGTGAGTTAAAGTTAGTGTAATTAAATAATAAATCTTGATGTTTCGTAAGTCTACAAATTGTTATTCCGTGATATTTATGTTTTTTTTAACGGAATTATTCATGTGCAAAGAAAATAATTAGTAATTTATTTTGTTATTCGAATATTACTAATAATTTGTTCAATTCATTTGTTAAATCTTCACACTCCTCGGGCCAAAAAAAAAATCACTCTCCTCTTTTAGCTAATTTTTAATTTGTTACCTACCTATAATTCTGAGAAAATTTATAATCAGTAAAGCATTTTGATGGAAAAAAGATGAACTATGCGATAAATTTGTTTTCCAAATTGAAACTTAATCTTATCCTATTACTAAAAAAAACTTTTCCTTATCCTGTAATATAATAAATAAAAATAGTATCCAAAATTTGTGGCTTCTAATGTTACAAGTTCACAACGCCGCCATTTAGGATCATCCGTTTTATGTTGAAAGTGGATACCATGCAACACGGCAAAGCAAGTGGCAAGTGGCAAGTGGCAACTCGTTACTTACAATAATTCTGATTTTAATGATTAAGAAAATATAGTATTTATATGTATATTAACATTTACAGATATTATATACATCGAGAATAACTTTTAGGGATATTAATAAACTCTAGTTAAAATACATTAGATAGTAAAGTGTATGTCTACTATACTTCACAAGCACCACATTTTTATATTTTTTTTATTGTCATACTCTATAAATAAATCGATATTATTAATAATATGATGCAAATATTATGTGTAGTTAAAAATTTCATACTTTTAAAGTTTTTACCTATGTTACAGTTAAGTCCGTCCTAATAGTAAAAAAAAAACAATAGAATGGTGCTCGATAAACATAGTAGAAAAGTCCGATAAAAGCAAATTGCTATATAAACTTAAATTACTTCTCAAAAATTAATATTCAGTGCCTCATGGCTCATTCTTAAAATTTCAAATGAATGAAATGATATGCATCTAAAACATAGAACAATTTTGTAAATTTAAGCTAATTTTTCAACTTTTCTTCAATCACATGTAAATAAAATGACTAATTAATTTATCTAAACTAACAATTTAACCACAGGCTACGTTAAAAAAATTGATAACTTAAAAAATATACATTCCTAACACTTAACTACTTTTTTTTGGCCAGTTAACACTCAACTACTTAATCGCCAGAATTAGCCAAAAATATATTAATGGCCGCTGCACGCAAGCAAGCTAAACCCAGAACAAAATCCGTAAGAAGAAGCATTCTTAGCCATTGGATTTTCCGCCTAGTCATTGCCAACTCACCAACTCTCTTCTCCACATTCTTCATCTCTACTGCTTCGCCAATTTTTCAGCAGGAATTTCATCACCCGATAACGCTTCCATCTCTTCAATCAGAAGAAGATTCTTACAGATTCTACACTTTTGATTTGCCTCCATTTCTGATGAGGTTGTTGAGCTTCGGAACAGTCGTCATCAGCAGAACGATTCCTTAATCCGCGGAAGGCTGCATGAGTTGTCGGGAAGAATTCAACAGCTGGTCCTTGTTCATCTTCAAGTGCAGGAGGTTGAAGCTGCTTCCATGTCTGTTATCTCCGCTACTACAATGTCACTCTCGCTTCGCAAAGTTTGTTGTTCATCGCAGCGTCCGCCTCGAATACGCCATGGCGTCGCTTCTAGTCGATGGATAACCCTCAACTACAATTACCCGCCTTTTACGCCGAAAAGGTAAGTTGCTGCACTATAAATGGTAATATATCTGGAATTATGGTGGTCGTTTGAATCTATACTCTGTTATGGATGTAGATTCATTTGCAATTGCTATTTCTCGTATGGATAAAAATTTGAATTTGACACATCAATGGTATCCTGTTTGTTATAGGAGCTGATATGCTGGATACTAGTCTCAACAGTGTTTTGCTGCTAACTGTTGCATTTGGAAGAACTTGAAGGAGTTCTTACTTTTCACTGTTGTGATCATGTGGATTTGTTTTGTTTACATGTATTGGGTAGACACCAAATCTATATTGGTTTCTATGTCATTATATTGACTGAAGAGATTTGTCAAGGTACAATTAAAAAAATTAGCATGACAATGTTGGAAATTTCCTTGAGATCATGTTGTGAAAAATTGGTTTCTTTAGTATTTATTTCGCTATCTTCAAACTGCAAGGCAATGTTAAGTTAGTGATATCCCTCATCTTCCCCAATGCAGGTTTCAGAAATTCCGCTCAAGGTGCTCAATAACAAATGTGGATGTACTGTGCGATCATGTTGTAACCGAGGATCAAATTCTGAGTGATAACACACTTGAAACTGATTATGCAGTTCCCATTGTTCACATCAACTCTGACATCCATGAGGCTGAATCCTCAACGTTGATTAACGAAGACACATATGTAGATAGTCTCTTGACAGTATTGCCTGTATGTTTTCAGGGTTTTTGTAAGTTTTATCTCATTTTCATTCTATATTAATCTGTAAAGTCCATACTTATTCATCTGGTTCTCTAGGTGTTGTCAGAGGAGGAGCAAAATGCTCTCGCGGCCACACCAGCTCATCCTGCAGGATTATATGGTGAGAAAATAACTAGATTGAAAGATCTCCATATTTATTGTTTAAATTCGATGTTATATTTGGATTTCTTAGTATATGAATTATGATCCCTTATGGCTGTTTGGAACATGAGAAAGAAAGAAGAGCTGTTAACATTATAGAGTCCCAGGAGCTTTCTCATTGGAAAAAAACTTGGATTTTACAAATTCGGTATAGTTGGTTGTGTCCCTATATCTTTCGTGTCTGATGATATATTAACCTTACCTTTCACAAAAGATAAAAAAAAAAAACATTATGGCCTTTGTCAACTTAATTTGGAGGTAAAACCTACTTAGTTTAAAATTTCTGAAATATCGGGGGAGGTTTTTGACATCGAGATTTTCATTTCAGCTTTGTATGCAAGTTGCTTGGCTGGGAATTTGGTGGAACAGCTTTGGAATTTTGCTTGGCCAACTTCTATCGCATTGCTTCACCCAAGCCTTCTACCTGTGGCAGTCCTGGGATTTTGTGCGAAGGTTCCAATACTTGCAAAAGCTCTAAAATTGAGCATTTAGTATATCAACATATATTTTCTAATGATTTATATTAAAAACAGGTTGCAATCATCGGCGGGGGACCCTTAGTTGGCAAGCTCATGGATTGTTTTCCCAGGTTGCCAGCATATAATTTTTTGAACACAATACAAGTAAGATTCTGTTGTCTGTTCAGCTACCATCAATTGATTGATCTGAAATGACTAGTTTGTGTCTTGTTGGTTTTAAAATATTGTTTTGGTTTATTCAAGCTTTGTTATCATACGGTAAGGTGCTCCACATATAACTTCTTTTCTGGATATTGTGTGAAAGAAAGGTGGGTTGTGAATAGATTTCTATACATGATACAAGAACTTGAGAGTTTGAGGAGATTCATTAATGGAAATAATTTCATCATTATTAAAGTCGTTTGTACTTTTCTGACTTTTCCAGGCTGCAGCTCAACTATTATCAGCAATGATGATGATCCGTGGCCTTTCGAGTCCATATACTTCTGCATCATCGTTGCTTCAACGCCCATGGTTCATTGTGCTTGTATTAGCAGGTGCTATCGAGAGATTATCTGGCATTGCTCTGGGAGTTGCTATGGAGAGAGATTGGGTTGTACTGGTATTCCATCTGAAGTCTAACCTCACTTGTTTCGATGAACTGTTTCAAGAATTTTTCTGGGTATTGAATTCAATCAGATAGGTTTAAGAATCTAAGAAAGGGTTTAGCGGGTCCACTAAATTGGATAGTCGGACTATTAAACCATATAGTTAGTTTCTGTATATAGCCTGATCGCTATAGGCACCTACTGCTTGTTTCTCTTGTAGATTAACTGGTTGGTTTAGTAGAATCTTGTGCACCTGTTCCTAGCTTTCTATATGAGATCTTGAGAAGTAAAAAGTGATCACTTCCATGTAATTTTCTGTGCAGTTAGCTGGAGTAAATCGTCCAATTGCTCTTGCTAATGCGAATGCTATCCTCAGTAGGATCGACCTTCTCTGTGAGGTACACAAGTTCTTAAGTCGGCTAAAACTTATTTTGCAAAGTAATTGTTAATAACTCTTGTGATGATCGATTACCATGAAAAGAGATAAAATTTGGGCCTTGGGAGACTAACCAGCACATTTTGTCTATAGATAGCCGGAGCATCATTGTTCGGCATTCTGCTGTCCAAGTACGATCCAGTGACATCCTTAAAATTTGCAGCTGGTTTAATAGTATGCTCGTTGCCTGTAACAGTAAGTCGGTTCTTATGATTCTTTTTTTTTTCTTTTTAAGACTTTGTTTCGTTATATCTGAATGGGTTATCTCCAAAAATCATCTCTCAGATGGTTCTTACATGGTTGACCAACAAGCTTTCAACCGGTGTTCTAGACCGACCCAAGTGTTTACAACACTGTCAGAAAATATGTTGCAACGAACCTTTATCACCAGAATCTGACACTATAGGTTTGCCTCTTGCATTGGAGTTTTCTGTGTCCACCTTATGTTAAGTGCCTATATTGTGATATTGAGTGAATGATATAGGTTTGGAAGCTATAAAGCTCGGGTGGAAGGAATATATTCAACAACCGGTTCTCCCAGCCAGCCTCGCCTGTGTGCTTCTGTACTGTAATGTTGTACTCACTCCCAGCAGCCTGATGACGACATTTTTAACCCAACGTGGTATGATTACACTTTTTTCATCTATTTACTTCCGGCTTCTAGCATCTAAACATGAAAATCGTCCCTTGATTTTCTTACCTATATAATTGTTCTGGAACATCTCAATTCTCAAGACTTAATTGATGATGCCCAATTTAGTTATGACGATAAAATATTGTGTTAAGAACCTAAAAGCAGTCTCAGACTCTCAACTATAAGCTATGTTGCTAAACGTTGTCGTAGATTTTAAAATGTTGATATTTGGTGCATCAACTATCAAATTGGTTGATTTCCACATTTTTCGTATGATTTTGGTGTTAAAATTGCCATTTTAAACATTAAAAACAAGGTATTTTTCACTTTTTCAAAGTATCAGATTTGTTACTCATGGTTGATGCTTAAAAAATATGTTATTGTTCCGTCAATTTTAAGGGAAAATAAGGGAAAAAAACAGTGGAAACAACCAATCTGGTGGTTAGGAAACCAAATATATCAACATTTTAAATCTGTGGGACTGTTTTTAGGTTATTAACCCCAAAAATATTTGTGCATTAATTGTGTAACGTGTGAATACTTTCATAGGGTTGAATCCGTTCGTTGTTGGAGGATTTAGCGGATTATGCGCTTTCATGGGTGTTGCAGCAACATTTGTATCAACTTACCTGGTTAAGCGACTTGGAATACTAAAGGTTGTTGTTTTTTTCGGTTTTATGCTGAATGCCTCTGTTTCGGCTATTAAGACTAAAAGTGCTGAACTTTTTTTATAGGCTGGTGCAGCAGGGTTGATATTTCAAGCTTCACTTCTCACTATTGCCGTTGCTGTATATTGGAGCGGAACAATATCTCAGCGGAGCCCTCTTCTCTTCTTCCTCTCTTTAATCGTAAGTATATTATTTGTACTTTTTGGTATACGATTGAAAGTTCAGTTTTTTTGCCAAAAAAACAAGTAAGATTAGTTTTTTACAAAATGCTCAAAGCTTGGCTTATTTTTTGGTAACTTTTTTTTTTTACAAATTGCTAACTGAATTCTTTCAAAACTGCAATAGGCTAGCTCCATATAATTTTGACTCTAAATGGGGACACAAGTTCCATTACGAGTCATTCAAATTTGGATTAAAGGGTCTTTCGGTATCACATATTTGACCAAAATTGGTTTTTCGTGTCATATTTTTTTTTTTTGGTCTTTTGGGGTATAACGTTTGCGTATTGTGGACTTTTGGTGCATCCGATAATTTGGTTTGTTTAGTAGATTCAGATCTTCTGCCACACTTTTCCTTGTTTCAGATCATGCATCATCATTAATATCTTGACTCGTGTCCTTAGATTTAATATTTTACTTCTAATGTTCACCGATCCCAATAGGGTTAAAACCACCAAATTAATTAATTGTTCATGACACGTGTCAAGATCTTAACGGTTAGATATGATATTGGACAGAAATGGTGGGGCTGGTGATTTGTATCTTGTTAAGTGGCACGTGCAAGTCTTATAACTTGACATATACTTTTGATTTTATTCAATTAGTGATTTAGACATTCATAACTTTTATTTTGTTAGTTATTTTGTTTAGTTTAGTTATAAAATTTCCAAATCGATTCAGTTGACTCATTTGAACGAAGGAAATTATTGGCGGGAAAGTTTGTTACCCTAAAATGGACGATCATAATTCTCTCTTCTTGCCGGTATTCTTTCAGGTATTGTCGAGGCTCGGGCACATGTCCTACGAAGTTATCGGGGCCCAGATCCTTCAAACCGGGATCCCGTCATCCAAGGCGAATCTCATAGGAACAACGGAGGTATCTGTAGCCAGCATTGCAGAATCTGCAATGCTGGGAGTTGTGATTGTTGCTAATGATGTTTCGCATTTCGGGTTTCTAGCGATGTTGTCTCTGCTATCGGTGGTCGGGGCGGCATGGATGTTCTGTAGGTGGTTGTCGAATCCCACGGATGAACATAGACGTCTTTTTTCGTTCGATGACATTCATTCATAACATTTATGTAAGTTCTCAAGTACATGCATTTGTATAGACTATATAGACATAGGGGGTGTTATTTTGGCTTAGTGTAGAAGCTCCACCTTATTTGTACATCTCTTCAATTTATTACATGTTTTTGTTGGAAATGAACAAAACCCCGGACAAAATATGTATTTTCTTTTGCCAAAGAAAAAATTATTTGAGCAAATCAAAGTGACTGGAGGAACATCTTCAAGTGCAATGACTGGTGAAGTAACCCTCACTGGCAAGGTACTTCCCATTGGCGGGGTATGTCTTCAAACCACCCCATCTTTCTTTTCCACTATTACATTACGAAACTCATCATGCAATCCCATGTGAAAAGGGATTTCGGGTTTCGGAACGCTCGTGTGAATGTCTAGAAAGTTTCCATTTTTCTAATGAAATCAACTTGCAATAGTATTATGTGATTCTCCTCCAATTCACTCGTCCTCATTCGAATAGAATTTTAGAAAAAATAAATTTTAAAAAACAAAAAATGCATATACCATGAAAGTACTTAAACTCGAATTTATGATTAACCTGGCCAGACTGTTTGTCCAATTTTAGTCATTTAGGGTTTACCCTACAATTTTTTTTTTTTTTGCCAACAAAAAGGAATGGACTAGTAGCTACAAACTATTCATCAGTTAGTTTTTTATAAGAAAAAAAAACTTAAAACTATACAGTCTTCAACTTAAAACTTGAACTTAAAGACGTTTGTAACTTGTACATTTTCGGTACATCTGTTAGTTGACCGCTACGTTTGACCGTTAAATACACACATTACTGCATGTGACCAGCCTTGAACTTTTATTCCGCACGTGACCTGATTTCGATTGAGGTTTATAGTTCACATTGCGCGAACGGGTGGAGTTTTGTACATCATATATGCTTTGGCTATTCATTTATTAGCCTATGCTAAGCATCTGGGGTGTTTTTATACACCATTCATTTAGCATTTAGGTGGGTGATTATTAAACTATGGACAATTCTACAATGCTTTTGGAGTACCATGCTTTTGTCACTAATTTTTTTATTTTTCTATTGCCCTAAAGGTGAACCCCATAGAGAAATTGATATTATTAATAGTATGATACACATCTTAGGTGTAGTTAAAAAAATTCATATTTTTTCATACTTTTAAAGTTTTACTTATGTTACAATTAAATCCACCACAGTATTAAAAAAACCAAAAGCATGGTGCTCCCAAAGCATGGTAGAAAAATCCATTAACTATGTTGTAATTTCACATGTAGTTTTTTTTCTCAGTTTTTTGTGATAATCTCTTTAGCCCAAAAAAATAAAGGGCAAATTGTCACTTTACTCTTTAAAGTTATTTTCTTTAAGTTTTTCCCATTTATGGTTTTTTTTTCTTTAAAAAGATCTCTTTAAGTTAACCATGACTATTTCAACTATCATGATTAAATCTAAAAAAAATTAAAAATCTATAATTGAATGCTTACTACTACCAATGTAAGTGCAGTGCAGATCATGGAACCATAAAATGGTGACCATAACTCAAGAGGGCTACTAGGTAATAGCAAAATATACTAATCAGTTCAGCAAAAAAAGATTGATTTGTGGCATATCATTAAGAACTTGCCTTCAGACAATTGTCACAAGGATTAGGTCCGTATTTACAGCTTTTCCGGTCAAATGACTCGCCGAAATGCCCAAGCAGAGTCTCTCTTCTGCACTCAACCTGCAACAGAATTTCAAAAATCAACCCTTTGTTAATGTCTAAAGGTTTTTGCTTGATGAAGATGAAGATGATGATATTACCTTTAGTTCACAGTATTGTTGCATTTTCCTAGCCTGAGCCATTGCTAACTTAAAGCTTTCACTTTTGCATCCACGCCCACCACTTCTAAGCATACAAACGATGCGACTGAAATCCTTTTTCTGGTACAGAGCAATGCAAACTGAGGGAAGATTGTCTCTCCCTGCCCTCCCTGATTCTTGATAGTAGCTCTCAATTGATTTCGACAATGTGTTGTGGATAACAAATCTCTGATGAGCACATATTTAGAAAAAAGCAAAGATTTTTATTTTCATTTACACAATTGGACAATATAGAAGCTATGCAGAATTTAGAAGATCAATTTTGGACTTACAACATCAGGTTTGTCTATTCCCATCCCGAAAGCAATGGTAGCACAGACAACTTGGACTTCTCCTGTGTGCCATCTCTGTTGGACAGCCATTCTCTCACGGCTTGCCAAACCGGCATGGTAGTACACTGTCTTGACCCCACATTTACTGTTTAAGAAGCTTGAAACTTCTACACATTCGTTCTTGGAGAGGCAATATACGATTCCACATAGCTTATCAAAACGTTCCTTTATCAATTTCCCAAGGTGCTTCAGTGGTTCCTTAGTCTTACCAAGTACTTCATACTTTAAATTTGGTCTGTCAAAGCTTGTCTCAAGGACAAGGGCATTCGGGATCCGAAGAGCTTTCAGAATATCCTAAGGAGTGTAAAAAGCAATAGCTGAAGCAGAGAGGCAAGGGGAAAAATATATGCAGAAACTGAATTCATGATTTAGTTACTACCTCGCGGACAGATTGGGTGGCAGTTGCAGTCAATGCCATAATTGGAACATCTGGGAAATTCTGCTTGAGACAATTCAGTCCTCTGTAGTCGGGACGAAAATCGTGTCCCCACTGACTGGAAATTCACAATCACAACAGCTTTTAGGAAATGTGCATTCTAATATAAGCTGAGCTTACAAAATGAGATCACATTACATCAAAAGAATACCCATATTTGGACATTTTTAACAGAAGCCAAAGTGTATACTTGCTTGCTGGAGTATGAACAAAAAAGTTTCCAAACAATAAGGAATGAGCATACCTTACACAATGTGCTTCATCAACAACAAAACCAGCTAGTAGTGCCTGTGATTTCTCTGGAAATTTAGTACTTGGAGGAATGGATATTCTGTAAAGCAGTGAAGTGTTTAACAGAATATTACCTTTCTGTGTAAGCTTCGCAAGATATCAAAGAAGGCAGCATTACCCACAATCCTTTCAGGAGTGACGTACAAGAGCTTGCATGACGGACTACAACTTCTGAAGGGAAATCAAGGGCATATAAGAATATATATGATGAGTAAGTGTCTAACTAAAAATTTGGTGATGTAAACATGGATATTATTAGAGGGTTGGGGCCCAAAACAAATGCAAGTACTGCATTAGAAGAAAACCATGTCTAATTCTACCATCAAGCAAAAACCAAATGGTGATTGCATTTGGAAATTCATTAAAGAATCTATATTTTCTACTTTTTAGTCTGAAACAGGAAAAAGAAAAGGCTATCAAGTTAACTGAAAGGCAAGATAGAACTTGCCTTAGTTCTTGGAGGACAGCTGCTGCTTGTGAAGCTGTCTGTTGAGAGTTCATAAAGGTAGATGGTATTCCAAACTTCAGATTTAGGGTAACTATCTGATCCTGAATCAAAGAAAGTAATGGGGATATAACGACTGTTACACCTGGTGTAACAGTCGCTGGAAGCTGCACAAGATGAATAGGATATGCATCAGAATACATAGTGTAGAAAAACGTGAAAAATTATTACGCAATACAGCTACCTAGAAAGTAAAGCTAATGAGGCTCCTCTTCAAACTACGATTTATAGAACATCAATCGATTGCATGAATATAAAAATTAAAAAGAAGCTGGAGTTCCATGAATAATACTAACCTGGTAACAGAGACTTTTTCCGCCTCCTGTTGGCATTAGGACAAAGCAATCTCGCTTTGCCACAAATGCTTTACAAGCTTGATGCTGCATTGGTCGGAATGCCCTATTCCCAAAAATTACGACGTTTGCAAGTTCTACATCATCCAAAGCCTGCAGTTCTTCATAACTTAGAGTGCTGCAATCCGATACTTTTGCAGAGCGCGCTTTGCTGGAAACAGGTGTAGTTGAAATTTGTGTAGTGCTAGTGCTACAACCCTTCCATAGAAAGAAATAACTTTAGTTCAAACATTTCATCTCAAGATCAACATTTAAAGTTTTATATCTACACATCTATTGATATGTGTGTGTTGGATACAATATGTCTATGTATGATACACCTCTCTAGTAATACTCAGAATGAAACTCATGAACCTTAAGCAATAATACATGCAAGAATAAATCTGAAGGTTCCTATAAACTTTTTATCAAACAAATTATCGGTTCAGTATCTGAATCGATGGTTACTAAAAAAGAGGTGAATTCCCTAAATCGATGAACATACCGTGGAACGTAAAGAACGTTTGCCCGGAACTAGAGTGGATGAACCGCTTCTATTGCTGCTTCTAACTGGAAAAGAGGAAGGCACGGACTTGGAGCCCCGTCTAATATCAAAATCAGAGCCTTCGCTTTCACAAGAGGAATCCAACTCCAGAAAAGTTCGCTTTCCTTTACGATCTGGAGAATCTTCTATGATGTGTATAGAATTCTCGGTATTACGTCCCTTAGCATTTCCATTGATTTTGCAGATGTCACTGCTGAATATATCAGTCAGAGCTCCACAAGCTTCTGATTCAGCAGCTTGTAAATCATCCCAGTCCTCAGTATCTTGTATAGTTTCAGCAAGTGCTGCCAAGAAATCATCACCACAATGCTCCACAGTAACAAACTCCCTCCCTTCATCGCCTTCAGTGTCCAAAGTGATAAAACGCTACAAAAGTCAGTGAATGACACATAGACTCGGAGTATAAATAATTTCCGACTTAAAAACATACAACGAGGTCATGAGATAATTCTGATTGAAAGGATGCCTCAAGATTCTGCATCATTTATTATGAAAGATCAAATCTGAGCCAAAAATTGAATCGGAATTTGCTTCTGAGTAAAATGAAAACTCATGGAGATAGATTTGACACTTAAAAATCTTCAAAAGATAGAAAAATCACAAGCAAACACGGAATGATCTTTCCTTCAATATTATAGAACTTCCATACTATATTGCTCAGACAAGCAGCTAAACGGCTATTACAAATTTCTGCCACATCTCAACTCAAACTATGCAATTTAAGAAACAATTCTCAGAAGAGGTACGGTCAGCAGTATTATCATCAGCATAAGAAAATGAGATACTAATTGAGCCGAAATCGGCCGTTTAGGGTTTCTGCGGTGGCAGATGAATACTGTACCGTAGAGTGAAATGAGGCGATCCAAGCAGCGAGCGGCGGAATCTTGATCAAATCCAAAGTCTAAAGCTAAGCTTAGCAATCGAGTCCTCTCCAGCTCCAGATTGTGATTCCCCATTCGCAATTCCAGCGATTCTTCTTTCTCTCCCGGGATAAATTCCAGTTTAGAATAAACTTCTGTATCGGGGCCGACGAGTGAAGATTGAAACCTAAACTCTTTAAATATTTCTTAAAAGTAAGATTTTGGTACGCGGGAATCATTCTTCCCGCCATTTCCAAAATGAATTCAGGATAACACACGTAATACGTCATTATGTTTGCGTTAAAATGGACATTTCGTTAAATGAGGTAATTTAAATTGTCACGTGAATAGTCGTGTGTAATTTTAACATAATTATAAATAATAATAAATTTAAAAAGGTGACAACAAATAATTTTAAAAAATATAGAGGGTGTAAAAAAACTAAAATAGGGCCATTGTGATTGTAGCCCAAATCGAAAGGGGGCAAACCAATGATTTTTAGGACTAACAACAATTCTCTAAACTTTGATTCGATTACTAATTGTTATTTGAAATTAATTGTTTGAACTTTTATTTTAATTTATAAGTAAATGGCTAACATGGTTGAACTTTTTAATTTATGAGTGAATAAATTACTAACAGATAAGGTTCGATCTAATTAACATGTTTTACAGTTTTACTTCTAACCAAATTTTAGTCAATTAACATGTATTTTGCAATTTCACTTTTAATTTTAATGATAAATACGTTTATTTAAAGCATGATGATTACATACTATTGTAATCAACTTGATAGCAACTTTGTTTCTCGTGCTTAACACAAATTACTTCTCTGGAAAAAAAATAAAAAAAGTCAAAATTAGTAAAAACGCTTTAACAATCTGCAAGTTGGTAAAAACGCTTTAACAATCACTTTAAAATTATTGCTTGCTTTAAAACCCTTGAAATCAATTATTGCCTCAATTGCTTGGAGCTGAATTTATGTGATATATGTTGAAATTAGAACTTCGGAGCTTCATCAGAAACCAATTGAAGAAGAAGAAGAAAGTGTCGTTTGTGGTTTTGAAATTCTGTTAAAACTGTTGGTGGAGTTTCGAACCGGCCGATCTAGATCAAACTGTTCATGCAATTCCGGTACAACTCCAGTCTGCGCACATGTTGTTATTATCGCGTATGTTGCTGATTTTCAGCTTATTCTTCAAGACGATTTGTTAATTCATGTAATGGGTTAGTTAATGGACGTTGTGGGTTGTGTACATTTACATTTTAATTTGTTATTTAAGGATGTAATCCGTTGTTTTTTACAATAGAGTTCACCTTTCAGTTCATCTTCTACAATTCGAAGCTTTTCTGCAATTTCTTTCAGTTTTCAATCTAATTCTTATTTCCATATCAAAGTTTATTCATCCATTTGAGTGTGTGTGAATGAGTGAAGCTTGCACGATCAAATTTCAACTATTGGTATCAGAGCCAAAGGTTAACAATTCGTAAATTCTTGCAATCCTGAAATGGGTGAGCCATCTGCAAGTTTTGTTGGACTGGAGATTCCCAAGTATGATGGGGATTATGAATTTTGGAGCATTGTGATGGAGAATCTACTCAAAGCCAAAGAGTATTGGCACGTGATCGATGATGGAATTGGAAAAGAAGAAGATGATGATAATTGATAACTACAAAACAAGGAGGCTCACGTATATGAAGGCCAAAAGTTTGCTCTTTCAAGCAATTGATAGAGCAACATTGTCAACTATTCTAAGCAAGGAAACTTCAAAGGACATATGGCTCTCTATGAAGAAGAAGGGCCAGGGCTCAATTCGTGTTTAAAGAGCACAACTTCAAGCATTGAGAAGAGAATTTGAGCTGTTGCAAATGAGGGGAGGTGAGAACGTGATTGACTATTGCTTGAGAATCATGGAGGTCTGCAATAAGATGAGAGTTAATGGAGAATCTCTCTCAGAAAAGCAGATTGTGGAGAAGGTGCTGAGATCCCTCACTCACAAGTGGGACTTCATGGTTTGTTCAATCACAGAAGCAAATGACATTTATGATTTGTCATTGGATGAATTGCAAGCTCCCTAATTTTGTTTGAGCAAATACTGAATCGAAATTCAGGAGATAAGGAGCAGGTTTTGCAGGTCATGGAAGACAATTCATACATAAGAATAGGAGGATTCCGTGGAAGAGGAAGTCACCACTCAAGCAGATTAAATGAACAAGAAAGAAAAGAAGGCAACAACTCAGATCAAAAGAGATTGCCTAATTTCCAAAGAGGAAGATGAGGCAAATCCCAAGTGGAATGTTACAGGTGCCACAGGTTAAGGCATTACATGTCAGAATGTTATGCCAAATTGCCAGAGAGAAAGGAGGAACAATCAAATGCAACCATTGAAGGCAAAGAGCTGCTCCTAATGGCAGTAAAGGAAGGTGAAGCTACAACAACAAGCATAGATGTTTGGTTTCTTAACTCGGGATATAGTAATCACATGACAGGTAACCAAGGAGCATTCATCACTTTAGATGACTCATATCAATCTAGAGTAGTGTTTGGAAATAGCTCAGGAGTTCCAATCAAAGGAAAAAGAATGATCACGTTTAAAACAGAAGGTGGAAGGGTTGAAACCCTAGATGATGTACTGCTTGTACCTGAATTGACCACCAACATGATAAGCATTGGTCAATTACAAGAACAGGGTTTTGCCATGGTGATAAATGATAAAGCGTTCGATGATGACAAGCATGACTTGTTGTTTAGTGCAAAGATGAATTCTCAAAGGATGTTCCCTCTGAGATTCAAAGTCATTTACAATTGCTTCCACTCAAAGGAAGGGTCAGATGAAAGTCTAGGAGATGAATCTTGGTTATGGAACTACAGGATGGGTCATTTAAGCTTTAAGACTAAGAGCACTAAGCAGACTAAATATGGTACAAGGACTTCCTCAGATAGAAGAAAAGGTTATTGTATGTGAGCCATGTGTGTTTGAGAAGCAAGTCAAATCTTCATTTCCTAAGGGGCCAGTTGTGAGAGCAACTGAAGTACTTCAATTGATTCACACATATATATGTGAACCAATCACACCAATTTCAAATGGAGGGAAGAGATACTTCATCTCTTTCATTGATGACTATTCGAGGAAGGTCTGGGTATATGTTTTAGCAGCAAAGTCAGAAGCTCTTGAGGCGTTCAGGAACTTCAAAAGTGAAGTAGAGCTACAATCAGAGAAGAAAATCCATACTCTTAGATCAGACAGAGAGGGTGAATATTCCTCAAAGAAATTTGAGTTGTATTGCAAGCATAGAGACATCAGGAGACAACTAACAGCTCCACATACTCCTCAACAAAATAGAGTAGCTGAAAGGAAGAACATGATTGTAGTAAACATGGTGAGATGTATGATGAAGCCAAGAAGAGTTCCTAAGGCTTTCTGGCCTGAAGCAGTCATCTGAGCCTACTTTGTGCTCAACATGTGCCCTACACGTGCAGTGCACAACATGAAACCACATGAAGCATGGTCAGGCACCAAGCCATTAGTGAAAAACTTCAGAGTGTTTGGATGCATTGCATATGCACTTGTAACTGCTGGAAAAAAAGAAACTTGATGACAAAAGTGAGAAGTGTATCTTCCTAGGCATTAGAGAAGAATCAAAGGCTTACAAGCTGTTCAATCCTATCACCAAAAGGGTTATCATTAGCAGGAATGTGATATTCAACGAAGAAGCTTCATGGAGCTGGGGCTCAACGAGGACTGATTGGAAGCTAATCATTCCTGATTTTGAAGATGAAATTACTCAAGAAATTTCAAGCTCAGAGGCATCAAGTGAGCAGTCAGGATAAGAGGGGCATCAAGGAAACCAATCACCTGCACATACTGAAGAATCTGGAAATCAACAGAGGAGTTTGAAGATGCACTCGAGGTTTATGATCCTCAAGCACCCTTGCCTGAGGGTAGCAGGTAAATCCAAAGGCAACGCAACACTGGAGAAGTCATAACTGAGATGAGAGGAATCAAAAGGCCAGTTTGGATGGAGGATTATGAGGTAGCAACACATGATATCCATATATCAGACTTTATTACTTATTATTGCTTGTTTGGTGATGCTGATCCAATAGAGTTTGAAAGTGTTAACAAGAGTCTTAAGTGGATAAATGCCATGCAGTTAGAAATTGAATCTATTGAAATAAATAGAATCTGGGATCTAGTGTCTTTACCTAAAGGTCACGGCACCATAGGAGTTAAGTGGGTTTTCAAAACCAAACTCAAAGAAAATGGTGAGGTTGATAAGTTTAAAGCCAGGTTAGTGGCAAAAGGTTACAAGCAATCTTATGGAGTCGATTATACTGAAATTTTTGCACCAGTAGCTAAGTTAGACACTATTAGGACTGTCATAGCCTTAGCTGCTCAGAATCAATGACAAATGTTTCAATTAGATGTCAAGTCTGCTTTCCTGTATGGTGAGCTTAAAGAAGAAGTCTATGTTGATCAACCACCTGGTTTTGAAGTTAAAGGAAAAGAGAGTCAAGTTTGCAGACTTAGGAAAGCTCTCTATGGCTTGAACAAGCCCCAAGAGCATGGTATAGCAGGTTAGAGAGTCATCTCATTCATAATGGATTTCAGAATTGTCTCTATGAACACACTTTGTTTATAAAGCTCGGATCTAGTCAGAGTATACTCATAGTGTGTGTATATGTTGATGATCTCATTTACACTGGGAATAGCTTAAGGATGTGTGAAGAGTTCAAGAAAAGCATGACTTAGGAATTCGAGATGTCTGATTTAGGTTTGCTTCACTATTTTCTTGGTTTATAAATCAAACAAAACAAAGGTGGGGTTTATGTGTCTCAGAAGAAGTATGCTTCTGATGTCCTAAAGAGATTCAAATTGGATAAATGCAATCCTGTAGTCACGCCAATTGAGTTGGGAAACAAACCAAGGAAGGACCATGATCCAAGATAGACAAAACACTTTATAGACAATTAATTGGAAGCTTGATGTACTTGACAACAACTCGTCCTGATATTCAATATGCAGTTAGTCTTGTCAATATGTTTATGGAAGATCCAACTGAAATGCATCTGAATGGAGTCAAGAAAATACTCATATACATTTAAGGAACTAAGGATTTAGGATTACATTACAAGTCCTCAAAGGGTCAGTCCTTGATTGCATATGCTGGCAGTGACTTTGCAGGTTTAAAGGAAGATGGAAAGAGCACCACAGGCTATGCTCTTATGATGAGTGGAGCAGCTATATCTCGGTACTCAAAGAAGCAATCAATCGTGACTTTGTCAAGCACAAAAGCAGAATATGTTGCTGGATCAAGATGTGGCTGCCATATAGTTTGGATGAGGAGAGTTCTTGACTTTATTTATCAAACTCAGAATGAACCCACTCTTTTGTTTTGTGATAATGCATCTGCAATAAAGATTTCGAAGAACCCAGTAATGTATGGTAAAAGCAAGCATATTGATGTGAAAAGATACTATCTTAGAGACCAGTGCAAGGAATGAGAGATTGAAGTTGAATTTTGCATAAGTGAAGATAACTTGTTGATATTCTAACGAATCGATTGAAGAGATCATCGTTTGAATCACTTAGAAGTCGATTTGGTGTGTGTAAACTGAATTTAGATTGCCAAAGTTCAGTTTAAGGGAATGAATGTTGAAATTAGAACTTCAGAGCTTCATCAGAAGAAGAAGAAGAAGAAGAAGAAGAAGAAGAAGAAGAAGAAGAAGAAGAAGCCGTTGGTGGTTTTGAAATTCTGTTAAAACTGTTGGAGGAGTTCCGAACCGGCCGGTCTAGATCAAACCGTTCCTGCAATTCTGGTCCAACTCCAGTCTGCGCACCTGTTGCTATTATTGCGTCTGTTGCTGATTTTCAGCTGATTCTTCGATTCGATTTGTTAATTCATGTAATGGGTTAGTTAATGGACGTTGTAGGTTGTCTACATTTACGTTTTAATTTGCTATTTAAGGTTGTAATCCGTTGTATTTGATACTTCAAGCAATAGAGTTCACTTTCAGTTCATCTTCTACAATTCGAAGCTTTTCTGCAATTTACTTCTACTTTCAATCCAATTCTTATTTCCAGATCAAAGTTTATTCATCCATTCGAGTGTGTGTGAGTGAGTGAAGCTTGCACGGTCGAATTTCAACAATATATTTATTAGCATTTCCTCCTCCATT
This sequence comes from Clarkia xantiana subsp. parviflora, assembly GCA_036873135.1. Lineage (NCBI taxonomy): Eukaryota > Viridiplantae > Streptophyta > Magnoliopsida > Myrtales > Onagraceae > Clarkia > Clarkia xantiana. The sequence goes on from JAPTYO010000003.1 coordinate 22,075,355, forward strand.
TACAAATTAAACATTTCGCTTATCTTAAATACATGGTTATCTTTTTTAAAAATGTTTTTGTTGCTTAAATTCCTCAAACAAACTACTTTTTTCATATTGTCTTATTTTTTTGTTGATTTCTTTTAACAAATTCAAATAGTGCAACGATATAGTCATAGCCAAATTAAGATGATAAATTATTCGGTATGACTATTTTAAGTTGTATGTTTTGAATGATTCATTGATCAAAGAATGTGAACATGATTTTTTTATCTATACCAATACTAAGGATGATTGGAATAATAAACTTTAAATGATCTTTTATTGATATAGTTTAAGATTTTTATTTTATTTTTTAACAACGGAAACTCTTTATTGATTAACTAAAGAAACATCGATGAAAAACATAGTCAAGTAATATAAAAAACAAGAATAGAATGTTTTTTTTAGATAGATTAATCATTACTTACAATCAGTGATGAGCAGTTATTAAAATGTAAAGCACTGAGTATGAATATCTTATCCTTCGATCACTAGCTGAGATTGAATCTACATCATATGACTATGAAGCATTGAATCTACATCATATTACATATTTTTTTTGGTAAACATATTACATGGTTGCCAGCCCTCTATATATATATATATTTATAGGACCGGCTAGAAAGCGACATTTCCCGAAAAGGAAAAAATAAGAAAAATATTAAAATATCTACATTTGCAAAAATACTTGGGTCCCAACATCTGACAATCACTGAAACGTGGCTACGATACCCAAACTTCCACGTGTGCTCTGACACTTATATACTGATCTCATCTATGACGTCACAGTGGCAGCCAACCGTAATTTCAACCCATCAACGGGGTTCATTTTATTCTCTCCTAAAAAAAATCTTCTCCCACGTAGGATTTTCCTTTACAGAAAAGTTTCTAATCTTTCTCGAACCTTCCTCTTGCCATCTATATGGTGGAGGAATAAGGAAGAAGATATTTTCTCTGGACTCTCTTCTTCAATTTGTCGTCGAGTCCTCCCTGTATTGATTGATTCGCTACTAAATCTCTCTCTCTCTCGATCGAGCGAGCGATCATTATGCTCTGATCCTTCAGTTGTTTGGAGAATCAACTGCTCTGTGGCCGCCATGGATGGAGGAGGAGGTTCCGGCTCTGGATCTTGCTATTACGCCGTCCTCGGTGTCCGTAAGGATGCTTCCTTCGCTGAAATCCGGACAGCCTACCGCAAGCTCGCCATGGTACAAGATCGGTTAAAATCTCTGCTGAGACGTTGAATTCATCTAATTGATTGATTGTTTCTTGTAGAAATGGCATCCGGACAAGTGGACGAAGAATCCGCAGGTGGCCGGAGAAGCCAACCGTCGATTTCAGCAAATACAGGAGGCCTACTCAGGTAATTAATCAAACTCAGACTCCTAGAACAACGTTGCGATAGCTTGGCTGCTGAAGTTAGCTGTTGTTACTGTTTGGGGAATGCAGTTCTCTCTGATCAGGGGAAGAGGTCAATGTATGACGGTGGGATTTACAATCCACTTGAGGAGGAGGACAAGGTTTGATTTATCCTTTCGATTTTTATTTCACTAAACATTCGATTACTGTTGCTGTTCATTAGCTGGAGAATTGATAAATTATCGGTAAAGGCCTATTTGTTTCTAAATTATGTGACTTTGGTGGTGAAACGAACACAGGATTTCTGCGATTTCATGCAAGAGATGGTCACAATGATGAACAACGTCAAGGATGAGGTAAAGGAATTTCTGGCCCCCCATTGTCTAGTGAAACTGCAATGTTCCTTGAATAGAATCATACGAATTTGGTATATTTAACTATGATGCAACAATTCGATTGCATGCTAGCTATACATAGATTCCTTTATCAATTATGATTATATGTCTGTGTAGTGGATAGGAATTTGATTGGGTGGAGATGTGCAGGGTGATAGTTTTGAGGATCTTCAAAGGATGTTCCAGGACATGGTTGGTAATGGTGGTGGAGATAGCATGGGCTTCAATCTCAATGGTACGGATCGGTCAGGGCAGAGAAGACCACGCGTCAATGTGTCGAGGCGCAGCAGCTCCTGCCGTTAGGGGCATGCAAAATGTATAATCCTTTCCCTATAGATTGCCATATCTACTTTTCTTATTGAGCTTCGTATATATATTCAAATAGGTTACTGTACAGATTGGGGACTTGCATTGATCATCATATAATTGGTGAAAGGTTGCAACTTTTGCAGGTTAACTCTTGGACTTGGGTGGGTGTGCAGTTTTCTGCCTCCAATGGGCGATTGTTTGCAAGTAAAGCGTTGTAGAGGTATCGTTTCAACTAAACCTACTATTGAGATCAAACCGTTTCCATTGCCGGATGTTGCTGCTTTGGTGAAGCTTAGAAATTTAAGTCCTTAAACTTTTATGTTGAAGTTTCTTAGGTAGGTTTGTAGTTTATGTTGTAAAACAAGAATGAGTTAAATGGCTATGATAAGGTATTTTGAGAGGATTGAAATGGCACTTGAAATGTCTATGATAGAATTGTGGGTGTAGTAGTAATAAGTAGTTTACTTGATCTGGTGTGGTTCCTTAATGGTGGTGCGGCTTGACGGTGCACCATAGTTTGACGAAATTCGACACCCGTCTTCTTAGGTACACATCGAATAATCTTATTTGGCCAACATGCCAACATATGTTTACTTTATGAGCAATTTAGTTGACATATTATAATGAATATAACCATTTGTTTGTAAATAGAAAGTTCATATTGTCAATTTTAAAAATTAAAGTTTGAGTAACGATTGTAATTAAGTTAAAATTCAGGAAGCAAATTGATTATTAACCTTATTAAAATAAGTTTAGGATTAAACTAAACATGGACTTGTTAAATCTACAAAAGCCTGAACCAGCAATGTTGAATCAACCTCGAAATAGGCAACAAGTAACTTCTATCAAGAATTTTATATCATCTTTGGGATCAGACATGCAAACATACTCAATGGAAGCAACGGGGATAGCTTAGTTGGGAGAGCATCAACACACAGCATTAACATTTTGGGATGTTGTATGATCACCACACCAATATATACACCATGCATCTCCTAATTCCTTCATTAATAACATCATATCTAAAAACAAATCCCACTTTTATCCTCCTTCCAATATTATTTCTACATAGCAATATAACGTCATCCCCTCCAGAAGTGCTTAGTAGTGATATGAAGATGATCACCATGCTATATATATATACACCATGCATCTAGTTAGTTCATTTATTAATAACATCATATCTATATATCTATCCAAAAAAAATCCTACTTTTGATCTCTCCTTCCATTATTATTCAACATAACAATGGAACATCATCCCCTCTAGAAGTCCTAACTAGTGACGAAGATGACCTCCATCTTCATATTGCTAAGGCTTCTAGCAAAGGCCGCCTAGGCAGCAAGATCTTCTGTTAGGACTTTTAGATTTATAAAATATATTTAAGGTCAAAATTGAAATATAAAAACATAGCAAAATTGTTTTTCTAGAAAGTGACTTTAGAAAGTAGCACCCCAGCTGTTTTGAAAAAATGACTTTCAGAAAAGCAGTGCTTTGAAAAAAAAAAAAAAAGCATTTTGAAAGCGTGTTACCAAACGCTCAATCTTTCGTCCAAAGTGCTTTTAGGTGCAAAAACACTTTGAGAATGCACTGCCAAACGCACCCTAAGTCCTGCTGTCCAAAATGTCGAAACTATGTAATATGGTGTAGCAGTTCAGCGCTTCATCATTTAATTAGAGGTCGATGTTCAAACTCTGCTAATGACAATGAGAATTGAAAGATGCTCATAGTCAGCACCAAGGTTGTCAGGATTGGGATCCTAACTAGGATCGGTTAAGGGTATGATCATATCGTTTGTAGGATCGGATCGGGGATCGTACGATCCTACAAAATTTTACGAATTATTGCACATTAAAAATAATTTATATCTTTAAAGTAAATACATTACTCAATATAATATCAAATCATCAAAATAGTATTCAAAAGTATTTTAGACATTATTAATTAAGTTATACACTTCTAAATAGACATCCAAATCCAACAAAGTACTAATCTACTATCTACTATATTATATTAATTCGGCACCGGAAGCCCTCTGACTGACACGTGGGCGGTTCGTCCAGTCAGCGTTTCCTAATTTAAATAACATTTAATTGAAGATCTATAAATTTAGGCATAAAATATTGCTTGGTTGTAAATTAAGAAGTATTTTTATCTCCTATTTTAGTCTCTACGTAAAATAAAGAAACAAATTAATTAAAAGTTTCATTTTAAATAGTAAATCTATACAGTTTGGCTCCGGAAGACCATAGGCCGCCACGTAAGCAGTATATATATATATAATATTCCTAAAAATATATATACGTTGTTATATATATATACACAAAGTTGCCAAAAATCCTACAATATCTATATAGAAAAGTTCAATTGTATATAATATTATATTGCACGATAGATATATTATTGGTCATTAGGGTTTAGCCTAGGATCAATTAGGTTAATTTTTTTTTTTTTTTTTGCAGAAGCATGCGTAAGGAAGGAAGATGCCATACGAAGGAAGGGCTAAGGGTGAGGAAGAATGAGAGTACAACTTTAGTAAAACCAGTGATTGCATGCATTTATATGTAAGTCGGAGGAAAGTTAGTCTTCGTTTCCCTAAGAACACACAATGTAATCGTAAGCTATTTTAAAGTTGTTTTTATAAAAAATATATATATCATATTTCTTCAAGCTATATGTTGCTCATCATAACACCTTGGTTGTTCTCAGAATTTTTACCGTAATCAATATTATATAGTTTTGGGGAGTGATAAGACACTATCACAATTTGACCAAAGGATTTTAACTAAAGTGAGCGGCTTCGGTTTCGATAGCTAGAAAGATTCAACGTTGTTAGCAAATAGCAAGTTGATTGATTTAATTTCTCATGTATTTGAGGTAAGCGAAGTTGCTCTATAAATTAAAAGTGTTGGTCTCTTGTGTTTCAGGCAAACAAAACCGCTATCCTAACCATGTTCAATACCCCAAGGGTTGAGCTAACTAGGGCCCGAAGTCGGGTAATAACTGTGACTACCGAGTTCATCGAATCCGAGTTAACTCAAGGAAAACATCACACTAGAGAGGTAAGGTTCGAGGTCAATCAAGATATAGATGTGTAAGCATTATTCTATGTAATAACACAATTCAATCTCATCGATTCCATGTCTATTTTGAAGTTTTAAAGTTTATTTTAATTTACGACGTGAAAGTGGGTTCTTACCCTGATGCAGTTGGTGATGAGCTAAAGAATGGGATAGAGAGAGAGGGAGTTTAGTGTGGATTTGATCAATATCAACATTGGTATTAACGTGGAAGGTTTGAAGAAATTGCTTTTTAAATATGAATTTGGACACATTTAATTTTCCAATGCCTCTTAGCACCATAATACTGCAAAAGGTATGAGCTTATTTTATATATATCACACCCCGTTATCGTAGACTACCATTCGTCACGTCCATTAGAGGCCATACTCATAATTGTAAAGGAAAATTGTAGAGTAATTATATACCCTAAATCAAAAGGATGAATACTTTTACTCTCAAATTTAAATAATGACCTGATCACGTATGTTGGGACTTGGGTATAATTCTAAATTAACAATATATAAAAAAATTAGTAAAATAAAACATAAAATTCAGTCCACAAATTTAATTTAATGTATTTAAAATAACAAATACTATTTAATATTCGGTATATTTTACTATTCTTTTTTATATATATATATATAAAACATAATAATATATATTTGCTAAGGGACGCTTCATATTATCAATTATTATAACAATAAAATATATTAAATTTAGGATATAAAAGAAGGATAGTTAAATATGTATTATAATAAATCATATTCCTATATATATATATATAGTAATAATATATATATACAATATATTAAATAAAAGAACTGAACCGTTACTCATTAATATTACAAATTACTTATATATTTTCAAAAGTAAATTCAACTATTTTTTTACAAACAATATATTATTTCTATCGTTCTATTATGTAACTCTTTTATGATAGATATTATTTTATTATAAATTACTATCATATTGAGAATGTTTCAAGCCTAATATATATAGATCGTATATCTTTAAAATAAATGTGCTTCATTTAAAAAATTATATTTTTTATATACACTTTATGGGTTATTGTGTTAGTAATTTTTTTTTTAAAAAAATCTAATAATAATGAAAAATAAATATATCCAAAAAAATAATACAAAATTTTAATATTTATAAATATAAATAAATATAATACATTAATTTTGATAGTATATATATTTTCTATTTTATGGATTTTAAATTTTACTTATAAAATGGTAAAATTATAGATACTATAAATAAAAAAAAAAATCATCATATATATATATGAGATAGCACACGTATGAATTAGAAACATCATAAATAAGCATGCTGCTTATATAATTACCTAAAAACTATATTAACTTAGTAATTAAAAAAGGGTGAAATTATAGATAAACTTTGAATAAAAAATCTTTATATATTTTTTTTTTTTGCCAACAAAAATCTGTATATATATGATAGTATACTTATGAATATAAACAATAAATGTGAATAGTAAATATTTAATTACCTAAAAAATATTTTTTGATGCACATTCTCATTGAAATTTAAGATAAATGAGATATTATAAAATATGTTTATTTTTTACCCGCGCGGTGCGCGGGAGTAGCTTCTAGTCTACTATATTATATTAATTCGGTACCGGAAGCCCTCTGACTGACACGTGGACAGTTTGTCCAGTCGGTGTTTCCTAATTTAATCGGTATTTAATTGAAGGTCTGTAAATTTAGATATAAAATATTGATTGGATGTAAATTAAGAAAAAAATTATCTCCTATTTTAGTCTCTACGCAATATAAAGAAACAAATTAATTAAAAGTTTCCATTTAAATTCATTATCTATACAGTTTGGTACCGGAAGAGCATAGGCCGCCACGTAAGCGTTCTATTTTTACTCATTAAATTTTTAATTTTAAATAAAAGCAAGCCGAAGAAAACAAGTTATGGAAAGTTTAAATATATAACATGCATTTGTATTTAATTGAACAATGCAAATTTAGAAAGGAAAATCCGGGTTGAGGGAGGGAATTCACGCGCATGCATGCATCATTGGACCCCACCTATGCAACCTTACCGACCTTTTAAACCCTAATAATAAAGAGCATAAACGTAACCCACGGTTTTTCATATATTTGGAATATATATATATATATATATATATATACACATTTAATCAACTTACACTTAATTAGCAACTTTTCCATATCAACCTTTTTTTTGCCGAGGCCATATGAACCTTTTAAGCCCTAATAAAGTGTATAAACCCAATGTTTTCCATATATTTAGAATATATATAGGGAGTATATATATAACAATCAATTAATGAGCTATATATATAAAAGAGTTTAATATTGACGTATTATAGGAGGTTTTACAAGTTATGCGTGCGCCGGCTCTAGATTGGGAAGATATGTATAGTACTAACCTCAAGATGAACTTTTACAAGTTATATGTGTGTGCTCCGACCTTTTTCTCCTCACACTGATATTCCCGACATCACTGTTTTTGCTAACGAATAAAGTCTCACATCTTCATGTCATGAATGACGGTTGTTGGTTCGATGTCAAGTACAATCCCTAACGTGTTGATCGTGAATATCGCCGACCGGGTTGAGGTGTGTGCTTCAAAATTATATGGTACTTAGGTTATTTTTACTAATATAGTTGACTTACTTGAATTGATCATGAATTGATAATGTATGTAGGTTCATAGCAACGAAAGATATAAGATCGTGTTAGACGAGGATGTTGTTGGCAGTGTTTGCAAGGCCTCTGGACGAAATCGAGGTGAGGGTTGGTGCCAGAGATGGTGGACGATCAATTTTAAGACGAATAAGTTCAAGGAATACATTTACTGCATGATTCCTCGGTAGCACCGACTTTGCGGATCTTTTGTGATTAGAATGGAAGCTCTAAAAAGCAAAGAAGGATATCAACATCGAGATTCTATAGATTTAGTTTTCTTTTGTGATTATATGGATATTTTTATTAACTTATTCCTAATATATTTCTAAATGGAGGTTATATATGGTATGGTAAAGTCGGAGGACAACTACATCGATCGGCTAACTAGCTATGTGCACATCGATCGGCTAACTTAAGAGATCAAAACAAGTCCAAGCAAGGTGTATGTCTTGGTATTTGCTTCTACTAGGAAGAGGTCTTCAAGAGCTAGCAAAATACTATAATCAAGAAGCTAACTAAGGCACGTCAAATCTCGTGCATGCTGACGACTTGACAGATCCTGAATTCCTGATCCCTACCACAATATGGATGTTGATCACCATTGTGTTGTGATGTCAGGTACTACTATTTTATGTATTTTTTGAAAAAAATTATGTAAAATTATCATTAATTGTTAAGTGAATAAAACATATTTGATGTGCCTGGCCAGATATTTGACTTGGATTTTTATCATGATGTGAACCCACTCGACTTAACGTCCTGTATATGTACACATCTCGATATATATAGGATATGATGATGATCACTATAAGAGTGCATGCACAATTGGTTATTTGGAATTAGCAAGATAATAATTACTGCCATCCTAGCTAGCTGAGTATGAATGAGCTCACTAAATACAACAACAGTGGATTAGGATTAGCGTTATAAGAGTGTGTTCAATGGGATTAATGCTTCTCATTCGCATGGGACTTTTCACTGATGGAGAAATGACCGTCTCTAAGTGAAAATGAATGACCCTTGGGGATTATTGCAGCAAACCTTCGGATTTCAATATTCATGGTTTGGGATGCCAGGTCAGGTATCTATGGCTGAAATTGTCCTGCAGAATAGTGGTCGACAGAACACAGCTACACCTTCAGGTCACTCTTCATCAAAAATATCTACCATCCAAAACGATTCATGACTGGCCCTTGAATGAGTCCCAGGTTACTCTGAATAAGGAATGGCCTTCATTTGGGCAATCACATGCTAGCTGCAGTAGAGCCTCCCGTGGAAGCCAAAGTATATATATGGAGAACCATCTAACATATCCTTGGATAGGAAGTGGCCATCATTTAGCTTCTCAACATCCAGATGACAGACATGCCTCTTGAAAATCCAAACTATATCTCAACCACTTCCATATCAAGTAGAAACGTACGTGCAAGAGGAGGAAGGTACCTTGCATTCTCATCCGCAGGCTTATGAGCATAGTGAAGGTACCTTTACCCTTTGGTTTAAATAATACCACTTTATTTGTTTCTTGATTCATTTCATCAACCCATTCATTCTTTGGTGTGAGTTGTATTATGTAGAAAAGTAGCATTGTAACGGTTTTACTCTAAATTTGATTAACATATCTACACTGACTTTCTTAACCTCTTTTGAAGGATTCACTAAGCACCAATTTTAGATATCAGCAATTACAAATTTTATATCTATGTAAGAATAATTTTAATATATATATAATCAGAAACAATGTTATGCGGATGATGAAAGTAAAATCAGGTCAATTGACGCTTGACTTATTATACTCTTTGACATCCCGTTCTCTTTAATTAATCGACATATAGATTAGTTTATTGCTTAAATCGTTGGACCAAACAACGTTTTGAATTTGATGTATGATTTTCTATGTTTCTCATGATGCGTGATCTCTTTACAAAAAAGGTCGTATGATCCACTTAAAACATAAGAGCAAACACACAATATATGACTAGAACAACTATTATTTTCGATCTATATGCCCATATATATATATATATTAAGTAAATACACAACTAGAAAGTGAAATACATAGATAAATGAATTTGATCACAACTCCATCATGGCTTTTGGAAGAAAATAGGTATTAAGTTTTGATAGTAATTTGATCAATCAGTATTATCACTACTTAATAATTTGAATGAATATAACTAAAACTAATAGTCGTACTTAATAAATATACTTTATCTCATAAAACTAATTTTGATTTGTATTAAATATTGAAAACATTGTTTAGAGATTTTGATAAAATTAATTTAGAACTTTAAACATTCAATAATAATGATGATGTAAAAGTCATTTTATTTTTCAAAAAAAAAAAAACTGAGTAAATATTACAATTTTAAGTTTTTAGTTATACGTTTTATAGTTGGCCAAAAAAAAGTCTTATTTTTTATAAAAATGATATACAATGTTAATTATTTTAATACTATGAAATATTTTAAATAATAATTATTTTAAATACTTTAATTAAATAATGGTTTGCTGTTAATTATTTTTCTATTAAAAATATATTAAAATTTTCAAATGATGTTGCATATTCCATAAATTAAAATAACTTTTTTTTTTTTTTTTTTATATTTGAAATTTTCCCCGCGCGGTGCGCGGGGTTAGTGGCTAGTATTATATTAATTCGGTACCGGAAGCCCTCTGACTGACACGTGGACAGTTTGTCCTATCAACGTTTCCTAATTTAATAAGGGTTATCTAAATTTAGATACATAATATTGATTGATTGAAAATTAAGAAGTATTTTTATCTCCTATTTTGGTCTCTACGCAATTTAAAGAAACAAATTAATTAAAAGTTTCCTTTTAAATAGTAAATTTATACAGTTTGGTTCCGGAAGACCATTGGCCGACACGTAAGCATTGTATATATAGAATAATAAATATGTGATATTGTATAAAATAATATATATATATATCATAATAGTAATTGTATGTGTAGAAAATAAAATATATTATATGATAGATACGGCAAAACTATGGTAGATTAGCCAATATTGTGCTTTTATTATTTGGAAATATAATATTATACTTCAATTAATAAATGGAAGAATAATTATAATTCAATTATAAATACGGCAAAACTATAACATAATTTACTACGTCAATTTTTTTATTCTTCCTATGTTTTTTAAATCATTCTTCTCCATGAATTGAAAGCATTGTTTCTCATTGAGTTTTAGTCTTAATTGATTATAATTCAGCTTTAATCATTCTTTTTTTTAGTATAATAGTTTTCAAGCAGCTAGAAGTATGATTTTTTTTTTTTTTTTTTATACTATAGGTTTTGTTTCAAGTTTTAGTTTTGGTCCCTCCATCAACGAAAGGTAATCACTTTTGTTTCATCCCTTCTTCTTTTTTCTTTTAGAATGAATGACTATGTTCATTAAATAATAGACCATAATGTTCGTTACATTTTATTTTGTATTTAGTGTCTCATCGGGTCTGTTTGTTTTGCATAATAATTTTTCTCTTAAGAATTTTTTTTTTTTTTTTTTTTGCCGTGTCTTTTATTCTTGGGTGAGCATGCCTATATAATAACACTATTTCATTTACAGTTAAAATATAACATATGTATTTCCTTTAATGCTTGATGCCATTTGTATTGATTCACCTATAATTCACATGTATAGGTTAAAAGACGAGGGATTACAAGCACTCTTCTAACAACATGAAGTACTTTTGGAGATTTAGATGCATTCATGAGCTACGAGAAGCATGATTTTCATAACTTACGAGTTCATCAATTAATGGAGAGGTTACCGATGTGTATTGTGTTCGTATAGATATACTCATGTTTGTTTATTTCCTAACATTTATCGGTGAATGAATATGATACTTTGATCAAAAGTGGATTATAAATTGACTTAAAGAATAATTGAGATACGTTCTTTACAGGCAAGCACGATTTTATTGGACGTACCGAAATTTTTAAGGTACTATTTTTTCCATTATGTTCATTTTTTGATAAAATTTTAATCGTTATACTACCTCACTTTCTCTGAATCACGTTTAAGAAGTAATACACACCTAATTTTTATTAGTTGTAAAACTTAACTATATATGAACATTCCTAATAAAAGTTGTGACTATTCATGTTTAGTTATATTGGAAACTAAGTTCTGGACTCTTTGTTTCTTGAAGATTTTGGGAGCATCGTACATCTTTTTATTATGGAAGATGGACAATAATGTAATTAATTACATTAACAAAATTTATTCTAATAAAGAATTTTCGTCCTTTTAATTATGTTTCTATATTTTAATTTAGTTTCAATGTTTAGATTATTTATTTCTTATTATTATCTCATCTACTACAGTTATATTTTTTTTCATTTTACAATAAATGTTCATAGGAAAAGAAGGTTCGAAAAAAGAATTTGTTAATTTTGAATACTCCTAATATGATGAAAATATAATATGCAGTAACATAATGTTTAATTTTTATACAGTTATATAGAAACAAACAGAACAAATATATATATATATATATATATATATATATATATATATATATATACTATAAAGTGTATACATTTTTTCTATAACCCTATTTATAAAATATAATTATATAATATATACATACTATGTATTATATGTTTTACCCGCGTGGTGCGTGAGGTTAGTCTATCATATAATTGATACATACAAATACCAGGAAAAATATATTCATTTATAGCAATCTAAAATATTTATATTTGTGATTGTATGTCAATGGTTCCGAATACTTTAATCATATGTCAAATGTTCTTCTCTTTAAGGTAATGTTTTTTTCGATGTTAATACTTTACTTATACATATTAATGACATTTTTTTTCTTAATTTTAAGTTTATAAGTTGATTACATTATTGATAATTCGATTAATCTATTTATAACTATTACCGACAAGAGCTATATATATATACTCTTGACAATTCGAGTGAATATAATTCACAATTGAGATTATAGCGTTTAACATGTATTATGATATATTTGGATATAATTTTTTTATATAAATATTTGTTTATTTAATGTAATTTTTTTTGTAAAATTTAGATTGCATGTGATTAACACGCTAAAAACAGCGGATACGAAGAAAAATAATAACAATCATATTAATTTTCTTTGTAGTTATTTACGACAAATTTTGATGCTTTTATATAAAAATATATTATTACCTTTAGTTATACAGTTAAGAATAACATAAATGGTTTGATATTATATTTATGATTTTATTTACTCGCGCAGTGTAGAGAGTGTTTCCACAACAATAAAGAAACAAGTGATCTAAAGTTTGATAGTGGAAATCATCAGAGCGAGATATCCTATTACTGGGCGACAATCGTCATCGTTTCTTTAATCAATTGATCAAGGTAAAGTAAAATAGTGGGTCTATCTCTTTGAATTTTCATAATCTTAATTTATAATATTTTTAGTTATATATTGTTTAATTCAGTTATGTCAAAGCAGAAAGTAAGGTGGTGAAGATGATGAGACTAATGTAAAGAATTCATGGAAAATGATGAACATAGTAAGGTTTTTCTTCTATGATATCTTATTGTTAAATGTACACTTAAGACATGGCAAAAAAAAGGCTTGATTTTTTTAAATGTTTTTTGTTTTTCTTATTGTGCATTTAAACCGCAAGATTGAAAAACATTTTTAAACACTTAAGATATCTCGACTTGTGAACATTTTTAAACCACAAGATTGAAAAACATTTACTCTTTTGAGAATTACTTTCCTTAAAGCTTGACAAGCTCCTGGAGATATATGCTTATTCTTTATGTTACTAATTAACTACAAATGCTCAATTTTAGAAATTGATATATAACTTGAACAATATCATTTATGCAAGCTTAGAGTCGGTGCAATATAAGATTTTTTTTTTTTCATATTCAACAAATTAAAATTACTCATTTTTTTAGTTTTAATTTTATTTGAAAATTTTCCCGCGCGGTGCGCGGGGATAGTGACTAGTATTATATTAATTCGGTACCGAAAGCCCTATGGTCGACACGTGGACAGTCCACGCAGTCAATGTTTCCTTATTTAATCGGAATTTAATAGGGGTTCTCTAAATTTAGATACATAATATTGATTGATTGAAAATTAAGAAGTATTTTTATCTCCTATTTTGGTCTCTACGCAATTTAAAGAAATAAATTAATTTAAAGTTTCCATTTAAATAGTAATTCTATACAGTTTGGTTCCGGAAGACCGTAAGCCGCCACGTAAGCACAATATATATAAAATAATTAACGTGCATTATTATTATATTAAAAGGAAAGCTTCCATCATTGCAATTTATATAATATATATTATATACATATTCAAAGAAAAATTCCACCGTTTTTATTATATATTAAGTCAAAACATATATAAATATAAATACATGTAGTTTATAAAACATACACTTATATAACCTTACATATAGATGTATATTGTGTTTCTATACAAAATATAATAATATATTAGATTTATACATACATATATTTCGTTATTTCAAATATATATATATATGTTAAGAAAAATATATAAATATAAATATATGTAGTTATGCAACATAATTATATAACCATATATGTATAGATGTACATGCATTACTACATATTGTGTTTCTATAAAGAATATTACTAAGGTTTTGTGTTAAATAGCTAAACTCGATGCAACTCTCTCAATCACTACAACGATTAATTCGGAAACGCCGTAACAAAGGACCTAAAGAGCGACCCGTATGAAGAATTACTCAAGCTGCTAAGAGTAACGATCAAAGTGTCTAACCCTACCCAACAAGTACTTTGAGACACTACCCATGTTGTCCATCAACAAGACGGGGAACGACGAGGTCACTTTGGAGCGTATCAAGGAGGAATATGTTAAGAGGAAGAGCGTCCCTCTTGACCAAGCTAATCAAGAAAGACACCCATGGTGATTATGAGAAGATGCTCTGCCTAATGGGATTGCATCGTCATTTTGATATGTTTTGTTGGAAGTTGAGTTGAGACCCGGATTATGGTACTCTTTTAATTTTAATAATGTCATCAGGTTGCACCATAATTACATATTATATACAGTTATTTACTTACTCGATAGCTAAACTTTGGAGAATGGACTTAACTGAAATTTTTAACAAAAAAAATCTTAGGGGTATGATTTTAATATTTCAAAAAGTATTAGGGTGATTTTTTGAAGTTCTTAAGGGTGCGATTGAATATTTTAAAAAAGTATTTAAGTTGATTTTTCTAATTTTTTAGAGTTTAAGAGCTCCGATCAACATAATTGGTTCTTATGTATGGTCACTTTCTTACACTTAAAATAATTGTCGACTACTAACTACCAGTGATGAAAATTTCTTGCTTTTTGCTTTTATTTTTTTAGCAGGACGATAGATAAAAGTGCTCGGTACTTAAAAATAACCTATCACATAAAGAGACATAGAATACAAGTTAGTTAATTAAAGTGGATTTTCTTCATTCTTTTGTTTTTGTTTTTTTAATTCTTCTATTCAGTATGTTTTTGGTACTATTTCACATACTATTTAACATGATTAAGAATTGCTTTACTATATTTTTATTAGTTGTAAAGTTTAACTATACTCATTCTTTTATATGTAACTAAAGCTACATCATACAAGAAGACGTAAATCTTTCAAAAAATTTAATCTTTCATATTATTATACTATTAATATTTAATACTCAGGTATGAATCACCATAAAACTATGATTTGTCTTTCACTTTAAAAATAATATTTAATTTAATACTTTTTAATATTTCACATATTTTTTTGCCACGAATATTTCATATTGTTAATACAAATTCAATTATTTTAGGTTAATGGTTTCAAATGGATAAAATTTTAAATATTATATCTATGAAAATCTTTCAAAAAAAATATTTCTAAAAAAAATAAGGATTGTATATTTAATTTTTTTAACGGTGAATTCAAATTTTTTAGTTTGATTCTCTTACCTCGCGTGGTGCGCGGGGTTAGTATCTAGTAACCTTAAATTAGTTCAAAGTTCAACATTCTAATTATAATAATAATTGTCTATAACAACATTATCAACTCTATTTAAGTCTTCATCAGCTTCAGTTAAGCATACTCGATATTTTTATAATATCATCTAAGTTCAAGTCCAAATCACCTTGATCATTTAATTTATAATTAGTCGAACTTCTACTTGTAAATGATTTGAAAATAAGAATTCAATCACAAAGAAACGTATGAAGTATCAAGTTAATTATAAGAAACGTATATGTTTAATGTATCCTAGGTAAACAAAGTTACTTGATTTATTAGAGACATATAAATGGAGATGAATAAGAAATACAATATATACTTTGTGTTTTTGATATTCTATTTACCAATTATTATTTTTTTTTTAAATATAATTAGATTTATGTCATAAATAAGTATAATGAGCCGCCAAATTGTAGTTAGTGGTTGAAATAATAAAAAAACTCAATGTATGTATGATTTTCTTATGATATTTTAGGATCACGATCCTAGACCGATTCTAACCGATCTTGAACGATCCTTTGATCTGGCGCTCGATCATACTCTGATCCTAAGTGCTAGCGATCCGGATCGATTTAGCCTAGTAGGATCTTAGAATCGTACGATCCTACGATCCGGATCGTGATCTTGACAACCTTGGTCAGCACTTTATTCCTTACGGACTCTGATCCGATACGAATGAGGTTTAATCTAACTATGAAACGAGCATACTACGGGTGATACCCTCTTGATAGGGGCACTTCTTAAGACCACTACGCGGAAAACTTTTTTTTAATGATATATCTATCTAATTCCATATTATATTTACTCTTTATAATTTTTTTCTTATTCAATCTTTATAATTTTTCTTCACCCAAAAAAAAAAATCTTTATAATTTTATCAAATTTCATTAGCGTGAAGAGGATACTAACTTTAGACATTATTTTTTCCGCACTTTCTAATGTTATTATTAGCATGTAATATTAAATGGCACGGAAGAGTAATTTAATCAGAGGACTTTGAACTTCATTCTGTTTTACAGAGGAAACAAAGCGTTATACATAGCAAGCAAACTCATAATCAATTCACCCCGACATCATCGCCGGCGAGTACGGAATCCCCCACCGCCGTATCCACTCATCGCCAATCATAAACCTCGCCGGCGTATACGTCATTATCTGCTGCGCCGACAGCGTCCTCACACCCCTCCACGTCACCCGCTTCGATTTATCCGCCCCAGCCCCCTTATTACCATACTCCGAGTAGTACAGAGTATCGAGCCCAAACGTCCCCATCCACGGCAGCCACCCTTCCGGATCGATAATCCCGTCGATGCTCGACTGCATAATAACGGTTCTGGAGAATTTCTTCCACGGCCGGCCGAGGTACGACTTGAAATCGTCTTTCACGGCCATGTAGGTCTCGTCGCCGGTGATTGTGCAGCCCTGGAGGACGATTCCGGTCCGGGATCGGCTCTCCTTTCGGCCCTGGGCGGTGACGATGCATTTCTGGTTGGGGCCGGGTTTGCGGATGAGGAACGTGCAGTTCTGGAAGACGACGGCGGCGTTGCCGAAGACGAAGTCGATGGTGCCGGAGATGGTGCAGTCGCGGTAGAATTGGCGCATGGAGTGGGTGTAGAGGGTGTCTTGGTAGCCGTCCATGTGGCAGTTGTAGAAGACGGATTTTTCGGATTTGACGAGGAGTGCGACGGCTTGGTGCTTGATTGCTCCGGCGGAGTTCTCGAAGCCGATGTCCTTGGCCATGAAGTCGGTTCCGAGAACGGCTGCAATTCAGACCGGTTTAATTAGTTTGTTTACCTAACCAGGGTCTTATTTATCTACGGTTACCTTTTTCTAAAAAATATATTGAATTTTCAACCGCGTATCGTATACAACGATATTTTGTTAAAATACAACAGAAATCGTATATATAATGTATTTTAACAAAAGTAACATTGATTTGTTTATCTCGCACAAAAATGTTCTATTTGTTTTTTTTATTAAAGAAAAATATTCCACTTCTTAATTTTTTTTTTGTTTAATTAATCCATTTTACTTCATATAAGGTAAACAACAAAAGATACAACAAAAGATTTAAAATATTTGTTATCTAATTTTTTAAAACATTAGTTTCTTATATAAACTTATAAAGAAAAATGAATTCTAAAACGACTTAAATCTCATTTAGCTCAAAACATCCTTAATTTAACTATCCATCTAAAATTTAGTTTTTTTTTTATTCTAAAATTAAAAATATTGCATCTTATTTCTAATCGGGCTAGGCTGAAGTGCGGTCGAATTTTTTAGCCATCCATTGAATTAAGTGAAATTTAGTCAACCCCAATTTATTATCTAAATCCGTTATATATATATTATAAACTTAAAAATCCCAGCTCTTAATTTTAGAGTTATGAATCTAAAATCAGTTTCAACTATCCGTTATATTGCCAATCGCAGATTTAAAATATTGATATTTGGTGTCTAAAACACTCTAGATTTGTTGCTTTTTAATTTTTTCCGACTGATTTTGACGATCAAATTGGCGTTCTAACCAACAAAGACATGGTATTTTCACTTTCCAAATTACTAAATTGTTATTTATAGTTTAAGGTTATTTAAAAATTTAAAAAATCCCAGTTCTTAAATTGAAAGAATGAAATGAGGCGATAATAATGACTTACTAACTGTGGCAGTATGGAAGGTCTGCACCCCATCGGCATAGTTCTTATTATGAACAATCCTCGTCTTGGTCGGCCCATCTCCGATCAACACCACATTATCCATCTTCTTCTCAAACACAATCTTCTCATTATAAACTCCCTCCTTAACATGCACCACAAACGGCTTCGTCCCCTTCAACGGAATCTCCTTGATCGCCTCCTTAATCGTCTTATATTTCCCGCTCCCGTCTTTCGCCACCACGATATCGGCCTTCAATCCCGAACTAGACGCCAGAAGCTTCCGCTTCGTAAAATCCATCCAATTCGGAACGTCGCCGTCGTGGCCTACAACTGGAAGGCTTTCGGCGTCTAAATGGAGAAGGCGGCGGTTGTTGAACCCGGGAATGCTGAGGTTTCCGAGGATGGCGGAGATCTCGCCGATCATGGCTAGCGCGTTCGTGGTGAGCTCCATTGATTTGTTCAATGCTTTCCTCATCTTTGCCCCGGATTCGGATGTTACGTTTTTGAACCCGTCTAAGCAGGTTTCCTGATGTTGAAGTATAAAAATTAAACCACGTATTTGGAATTTGTCGGTTTTGAGGGAAGTGACACAATAATACATGTGATTTTGGACCATAAGCTTTATTACAGCGATCGGTATGAAACCGGTTTGGACTAGTTCCGACCCGAATAGAAACTGTTTGATTCAGTTTCGACTCGGATCGGAACTCTTTTGATTCAGTTTTGATCCATCAGTGGACCAGGTTTTAAATTGATCATGGTTCATTCTAAAAGAATTGGTTTGTTTGGAACTGATTTGAAAAAAAAAAAAACACAATTATGGTTTGATTATGAAACAATTCAGATTGTTTATTACGAAGGGTTGTATTAAATTTTTAAAAAACAAGTTTCAATACCAGTTCTGATCTATTTTAGATCCGGTTTTGAAGAAGTATACTTACGATTCTTGATACTGGTTTATCGTTTGTAGAATTGTCCCGTTTGGAACCAGTCCAACCTGAACTAAATCTAAATAATTTGGTTCCAGACCAGTCCTAAACTGGTATGACCGGACCGATTTAAATGTCCAACTATAAAATCAATTTAAAACCAGTTTCGATCCAATACAGAATCGGTTCCAAATAAGTATATCAACGGTTCTTGGTACTGGTTCATTCTTTGTAGACCTAGTCTGCTTGAAACCGGTCAAATCCGTCTGGAGTGTTTTTTACGCTCAACCCTACTCAGAAGCTTTATAATTAATTTTAAATCTAAAAAATATTGTCACGTGTCATTACCTGATGAGTCGACACCGCACTGAGCCAGATGTTGAGGTCTTCTAGGGCTTCGTCGATTTTCGAAATATCGAACGTCCCGAGCCTCACGAACGAGTGCTCGAGTTCGTCAATCGAGTACCCCATCAACTCCTTGCAAATCTGCAAAGCCTGCTTCGCCATCGGGTCCTTCTCGACTTCCTTCAGGGTCTGCGATCTCGCCGCCGCCTGACGTATATACTTCATCGTCGCATTGAAACCGGCCTTAATAAGATCTTTCGGGTCCGTACTATTCGTGCCCGATTTTTCTAGGGTATTAACGCACGTGGCCTTGTATTCGGTAGGTGCGCACATCGACTCGATCGATTTAGTCGAGGTCGAGACCTCGCTCACACCAGCATTCGAACTCGTGTTCTCATTAGTGACCCCGATCGATACGACCGAACCGACCACCACAAGCATAAGTCCGGAAACCCCTAGAATCGCGAGTTTCCGCTTGCTATTCGCATCGTTTCCCATTTTCGGAGACCCTCACCTCTATAATGTATTTTTTTGTTGTTTCCTCCGTTTTTTTTTAGTGGAAAAAAAAAAAGGAAAAAGAAGAAGGTGAAGATGAAGATGACCTCTTCTTAGAAGGAAGAGAGTCGTCCTCTAATTTTTATTTTAGTAATGGTTGAGGTATGTAGGATGTGGGGAAGGTGAATTTATAGTGTGGGAGATAGAGAAGGGTTTGTTGGAGAATTAGGGTTTGGAGAGATTGTAGAGAGAATGAGTGGATATAGAGATGTATTCGGCCATTGTTGTGGAGATACCTTCGGGGTCAATATATGCCATGCATGCAATTATTACTAAGTTAAAAGCAATATGAATTTCACATAAGGTTATCGGGAGTAACTACAACTTTTAAATTCGGTACTTTTTTCATGTAAGAAAGTAGTAAATGATTTAATATGGTGTAATGGTTAAATTGTTTCATGTGGTTAATTAGGAGCTTTTAGTTTAAATTTCGCTCAAGCTCTACAAGTAAAAAAATATTCATAAACCATAGGGTTAAATAACAAATATTTAGTTAGACTTTTTCCTAGTTAATTTTTTTTTTTTTAGGTTTTTCTATCATGCTTGTGGAGTATTGTGCTTTTGTTTGTTTGTTTGTTTTTTTTTTTATTTGAACTTAATCGCAACATATGTAAAACTTTAAAAGTATGAAATTTTTTAATTTCACCTAATATTTGCATCATACTATTTATAATATCAATTTCTCTCTAGGGTTCACTTTTAGGGCAATAGAAAAATACAAAAGAAAGTACCAAAAGTATGGTGCTTGTGTGGAGCATGATAGAAAAACCATTTTTTTTTTGCGAATAGCTAATCCGACTTTTCTTAAAGTAGCAATTACATAGCTCTGTTAATTTTTTAGTTAAAACTAATATAATTCCTCACATGATGAAGAGCATGTCACCGACTGAAATTGGTACCAAACATATTTTTGTAACCAAAAATACACTCGTCCATCTTTTTTGGTTGAACATTTTTTTTTTTTTATAAATAGTTCGATATTGTTTTATATGAATTGATTCGCTTCCTTGAGACACGTATTCATTTAAAAAGATCCTTGAATAAGTAGTTTCGTGCTGACAACAACAATGAGGACGTAGTGTAATTTTTTTTGTTATGCGTCATCATGTATTTTTACGTTTGGAAGACAATAAATAACATAAGTCAAAGCAGGGAGAGCCAGGGTATATGTAATGTAACATTGTATGGAATATTATAGATATACATTGCCTTTTCACATAATTTTATATCTAGGTGTATATTTATTTCATGCCTGCCTTTTACGTACCTTCAAATCCTAATATAGTGAACATGATCATTTAAAGTTCGTTTAAATAGTATAAATATTTACGGTTAGTTGGGACAACATATAATTTCAAAATGTTAGGCTCTTTATATATATAATTAAATCATATTTAATGTGCCTGTACGACATATTTATTACATAGTGAGAAAACAGGTAATACATAAAGTTAGATTACATATTGTGTTGATGATTTTACAGAAAAAAAAATCCATCTTGTGAGATATATCAAATTTAGAGGTGAATTAGATTTATTGTTAAACAAATTAAAAAAAAACCATGTAGTTTTAGTTGTTCAGCATAAAAATGAAACTAATCGAAACTTCAGGGGCAAAATCGCACCCTTCACAAAGTAGGCACAAAATAATATGGCAGTAGCAAAATTACAAATATGTCGGAAATATTTTATTTATTACTAAAAAATGTAAGATAATAACACAAAAAATATAGCATATTTATTTTATACATTTTGTTTATTTGTTATTGATTGATGTTAGTCCATAACGATAAAAAAAATAATTTGTTATGAATATATTTTATTCTTAGAATTCCGACAATTTTTTAACTTAGATTTGATTAAAAAATGTAACGCAGATTTTGATCTGCTACACTATTTTATCCGATTAGGCACAAACTAATATGGCACTAACAAAATTACAAAAATGTCGGTAATATTTAAAAATAAAATGAAATATATTTTTTTATGAGTGTCTTTCTCTTAATTTAAATAATTTCCACTAGAAATTAAAAAAAGAAAATGGAAGATGATATCATTATTACCAGCTCTGTTATTAAATGGCACCACTGGTCTACATTTCCTCTTCGGTGAGGGAAATTCTTGTGTAGGGGCGGTGTTTACACCGCCCCAATCACAGAGTGCCACGTGTCGGCATATATTTTTTTTTTGGCCAAGTGTCGGCATATTTTGTATAGATAAAAATCAAATTTTCTCTCTCTGTTTATTTCCGTTCGGTCCCGTTGATATTCTTCCGTTTACTTCACAGTAAATTTAGTCAACTTTTTTGTAAATATTCACTCTCCAATCAAAACTGAATTCTGATGCAATCAATTTTATTTTTGTTTTTTCTTTAATTGTAAATAATTTATCTCCGTTTACTTTTTTTTTTGGCCAACATAATACTTTACTCAATTTGATGACGTTGTTACCAAAAAAAAAATTTGATGGTGTGAATGAAAAATATGCATTCTCTTATTTTATAATTAACAATAATAAAATAAATAACATGTATCAATAAACAAAGTAGAAACTACTTTTTAATCTAATTGCAAGCAAAACTAATTTTTAATTATTACGTTCAACTTTTTTCTCAAAATTAAATTTTCTAATTTTAAAAATAATATCTTTTTATTTTAAATAAAATTATTAGTATTTATTTGTGTTATTATTATTATTTATAATAATAATAATGCTTATATTTTATTTATAAATAATAAATGATAAATAATGTATATCGTGATGACCACCAAATGAATAATATATAAATAAAAGAAAATGTTAATATTAATAAAAAAAAATATATACAATAGTCAATAGTTATGAAGAAAAATTTATTTCATAGACTATATAAAGAAATATATATAGTAAAGTCCACAGATTTGGAAAAAAAAATTAATACAAAATATTGCCCAGTGAAATTAAATGACTTATCCTGAGTTATTGGGTTAATTATGACATTAATCTATTAATAAGAGAATTTACTTATGTGAAAAATGTATAAACGGAACATTTAATTTTTTATTGGCAAAAAAATATATACACAATTATATATAAAAGAAAACTTTCATTTAGAATAAAACAAACTTTTAAATTTAAATCTTAACTGAATATCATAAGTGATATTTTTATTTAAGTTTTTTATCTGAACTCGACTTAATTATTGATAGAAAAAGTCTTGTTATTTATTATTTATATTCTAAGTATACATAACAATAAATGAATAATTATTTTTTAATCTAAGATAAAAAAAAAAATTTATCAAAAGTAAAATGGTGTAGTTGTACATGTACTTGTACGTGTTACATTTACATCAGAATACTTGATTGGAGAGAGAAAATTTACAAAAAAAAGTTAGTCAAATTTACAGTAGAAGTGAACGGGACAGTATCTACGGGACGGAAAGGAATTGACGGAGTGAGAAAAATTGATTTATAAAAAAAAAGTATATTAACACGTGGCACTCTGTGATTGGGGCGGTGTAAACACCGCCCCTACACAAGAATTTCCCCTTCGGTGAAGTTCACCCATCCGCAGGAAAACCGAAAATCCCTCATCTTGTTCATTCTCTCTCTCTCTCTCTCTCTTCTCCTCTCTCTTGCGAATCTCGCTCTCTCTCTCTCGGGCCAAACTGAGCCCTTAGTCTCCCGACCCTTCCTAGGGTTTCAATTTTCTGCTCAGAATCTGAGATCGAGGCCAATCGTCTACCGATTCGGAACCGTACCAGCGACTGCGCGCCATTCGATTTGGTTTCGAGCTTGTTTCTGAGCTTTCGGGAGCTATGGATGCTGATTCATGGAGCGCTCGCCTCTCATCGGCTACGAAGCGCTATCAGGCGGCTCTTCAATCCCGATCTGGTTGCCTCCATTTTCAGCTTTTCCGTTTTTTCCTGCCGGAGCTAAAAAATATTTAGGAATTGTACGGAGTTAGAGTATTGTGAATTGGATGTATAGTACCTCGTGAAGGCAGGACTCAGGAGCTGTCTAGTTATATATTTCATGCAAAAAGATCTCCTTTTGATTTTAGTTGAATTTTTTTGACCAATTTTTTTAGAATTAAGATGAATTTTGGACAAAGATAGGTTTTGACTTTCATAAAATCTAGCAGTAAATTATGTTCGGTATAGTGTTCATCGTGGGATTTCTGAAAATTATATCGTTTCAATGATGGTACATGATGGAAAATGATTGCCCTCTAGATAATTCTATTGTGTAAGCCTGCTCGATTGTTCTCTTTGAGCTTCAGCTTAAATGTGACTGATTCAAGTTTAAATATTTGTTCGAACCCCGCTTATGAGTATATTATTAATTGGGTGTGGCTGCATGAGGTGGGATGGTAATGGGATGTAACTTTTCCAGACACTGATTTGGGATTAAATCCAACCTTTCTTAGTTCTTGGCCTGAGTGTACTGGCTAGTAATATGCAGTTGTCCATTTAATCCAGATTCAAAACTGTTAGTTATTCATTATCCACCTTTCTTCCCCAACTGGTAGACTGGATATCCATTTGAAGTGCATGACTCATAACATCAATTTGACAAAGCTAATTGGCGAGATAGTATATTGATGTTATTATCCACTGCCATATTGGTCCTAATAAAGTAGATATGCTTGTCAATGTAGATATGTTTATGGGATTTGAAGAAATAGATGCTGCTGATGATGATATGAGAGAGGAGTTTCCATGCCCATTCTGTTCAGACTACTTCGACATCGTGGGGTTGTGCTGTCACATCGATGACGAGCATCCTACGGAGTCAAAGAATGGGGTACTAATCTATCCGATTATGTTGATGAGAAATGATACGCTTCAGTAGATAACAATATATTAACTTGAAATCAAGCCACTTAAGCCTTCAATAACTGATAGTTAATTCATTGCAGGTGTGTCCGATTTGTTCCATGAGAGTGGGGGTTGATATGGTTGCCCACATTACGCTACATCATGGAAATATTTTCAAGATATCCTTTTTCTTGAGCGCTCTCCATTTGGATCATATCTGATGTTTTCGTCTTTAGTTTTTGACATTTGATGATGGTTTAAAGAAAACATCTGCATTGATTTGGCAATAGAGCTTACTATTTATGCTACATGCTTATTTAGTAGCATATGTGACAAATTACTTTTAGTTTGGATTTCATTAGAAAACCATCGACTATGCAGGATCATCTTGCTTTTTTTCCTTTGATAAATATGATATTGTGATCTCGCCTTGTCCTCATGCTAGTCTTAACTATCGGTCAGATGTTCTTCAGAACCATGCTCTTATTAGCACTTCTGCCATGTCATGTTTATTGTTAGCCGTTGGGTGTTGATCAGTTATATAAGTATAGCTCTGTAATAACAACTCAATGAACACAACTGAAAAATCACTTCTTTTGATATTTCCTTAACAAATGATTACGTGCAACGCAAGAGGAAATCAAGGAAAGCCGGATCACATTCTACGCTTTCAATGTTGAGGAGAGAGCTGAGAGAAGGAACTCTACAGTCCCTGTTTGGGGGATCCAACTGTGTAGTCTCATCTACAGGTGCAGCAGCAGCAGCAGCAGCACCGGATCCATTGCTGTCATCCTTCATTCTGCCTATGACCGATGATTTCAGTAGTCCTCATCTTAAGACTCCTTCAGAAACCATCTCATCTAAGAAAAGCTTGGAGGAGAAAGTACTAGAAAGGTATGTTTATAGGTCAAGTTACATCCGGTTCACACGCTAATTGCTATTAATATTTCCATTAATTGTTATTGCTTCTTGCTACAACTTCTCAAGACTAAGGGGGAGTCCTCTTGTGCCAACTTCCATTGATTTCCTTTAGGGTTAAGAACCTAAAAACAGTCTAAACTATAGGTCATGGTGCTAATCACTGTCCCAGATTTGAAATGTTGATATTAGTGTCCCAGCTATCCGATCTGTTGCTTTCTACTTTTTGGACTGATTTTGGCGTTTTAAGCAACAAAAATATGGTGTTTTCCACTTTTTCAAAGAAACAGATTTGTTGCTCATGGTTTAGGTTTATTTGATGCTTAAAAAACATATTTTTCTTCCATCACTTTTAAGAGAAAAAAAGTTAAAATCAACCAATCTGATAGTTGGACACCGAATATCAACATTTTAAATTTTCGATTACTACTAGCAACATGTCATATAGTTCTGACTATTTTAGGTTCTTATCCCTTTCCTTTAAGCGTCTTTTCGTCTTCCAAACAACCCGGCCTATAGTATTCAAGCCTTAAGCACACAGACTGATGCCAAACTAGAGTTAGAGGATTAAATGAGAATGGTTCTATCATATTTCTTGCAGTATTGGTTTCAATATCAGTTCAGTGATAGGATATGGTGGTGACAGGAAAGCCGAGACATCTCCGATGTCAGTGAAGGATAAAGAGGAGAAGATGAAAAGAGGTGAGTTTATTCATGGGATATTGATGTCCACCATCTTCTTTGACAATGATGATGGATTATGAGACAGAAGGGTGTTGTTCTTGAATGGTTGGATTCCCATGAAGAATGTGGATGAGAGAGTGAGTGAGTCCTGCTGCTGAAGTGCCATGGCAGGTGAAAGAAGGGTAAAATGGCATTAGATGATGATGAATGTGGATATTGTTGTGTCTGTAGTGAGGAGAATATGTAAGTGTTTGTCTGTTGTTGTATGTTGGTGAAATGGAATAATAATAAGCTGCTTATGGGCAGCTTAAGCTATGTTTGTAGGGTAATCAATATAGTATGTATTAATTAATTATCAATTATGGTGGACTACTGAATTTTCAAGCACCTTACTAATAATATATCTATTCGGAAGTGTTTAGCCCGGTAATATAGGGCAATGTTAGATTAATGTATTCCATATGTTTTGAATTAAGCAAAGTAGTGTAAGATCACTAAATGTTCGGGATGTACCCCGGCGGGTTCGGGACGTACCCCGGTGTGTTCGGGACGTACCCCGGTAGGTTCGGAGTGGATCCCGGTGGTTTCGGTTCGGGACGTACCCCGGTAGGTTCGGAGTGGATCCCGGTGGTTTCGGCTCGAGCTTTAGCGGGTTCATTTCGGTACGAGCCCCCAAACAAATTCGATTCAAGCCCCGATGAGTTCAGACCGGTCCCGATGAGTTTTGAACACGAGGTACTTTTACATTATTATTATATAATCTAATAAAAAAAATATATATAAGAGTATTTTCAATTTTAGTCATTGTATAAGGATATTTTTAATACAAAGTTCATCCAAACATTATATTAAGATATCCTAATACATAGTTCGTTCAAATATAATATTAAATAAGTACCAACTAAAATATTATAATCACCGCTTAATTAATTATTAATATTATATAATCTAATTAAAAAATATATATAAGAGTATTTTGGTCTTTTAGTCGTTGTATTAGGATATTTTTGATACAAAGTTCATCCAAACATTATATTATGATATCTTAATACATGGTTCGTCCAAATATAATATTAAATAAGTACCAACTAAAATATTATAATTAATCATCGCTTAATTAATAATTATATTATCTACTAAATGCAATCAAACATACCTTAAATCTTCATAAGCATTATTTGAATCACAATATATATGTGATATGCCGGTTTTTCTTTGAATATTTTTTTTCACAATTACTATAATTTTCTCATACAAGTGTTTGGTTTAACTAAGCTATGACATTGCGCGTTAATTTAGAGGTTCAGGATTTAGTGTTTAATAAAGTTTATTTAAAGTAGGAAGATTATCTTGTACAATGAATCAATTAATCAACACTCAAAATAACAACTTTAAGTTAAAGAAAAACTTGGATCAATTATTCATTTGGTCACGACATTATACGAATCTAACTTTTAATTTAGGTGTTTTAGGAATTAATTAATAATAAAATTATTTACATTTTTAATTATATATATATTTATTGGATTAATAGCACGTGCAACACGCGTGCATATTATATGTAAAAAATATGCAACTTATTTGTTGATATTTACCTTAATTTGTAAATTGGAATGTATTTTAATTAGTTAGAAATATAAAATATTATATGCTATCGAATAAATCTTCATTTTACTTTTATATAATAAACATTTCATAAATTAGATTATCGCAATTTTTTTTGTAGCAATTTGATTATGAGATCCAAAATTTGATAATATAATATTATAGTAATAACATAAATCTGTAGACTTCAAATGTGGTTATCTAATTTAATTAAATAAGATCGTATTTCTTTAGAGTCCTTGATATTATGTGGTAGTTAGTGGTTTGAATGCTGTATCATTTCAGTGTGTGGTGATCTGCAGGTTGTTTTGGTTCGTTAATTCATAATAATTAGGGACCCTTAATTAGTTAATTAGGTGCAGCTGAATTTGACTTTTTTTTTTCTTTCCCGCAAACTGTTTTAAGTGTTATTATTTTTTAGGATAATTCGCAATCACATAGATTTGTCAGTAATGAATAAAATGAGCTGATTATAATTACAAAGACTTTTCCATGCCATTATTATAAATAAGAGTCTGAAACATGGTGTTTGGATATAGTTAATTTGAGATTATAAGTAATGTGAGCTACGTAATATAATGTTAGATTACAATGTTTGATTATAATGTAATGTGGAATATAATGTTAGATTACATTGATTGATATGTGTTGTAATGTGTATTGTAATGTGATTTTATTAATATTATTATTAGTCTATATGAGAGTATATTATATCTTGATATGATAAGATTTAAAATAATATATATTTTGACAATAACTAACTTCGTAAAGATCATGTGTGTAATTAATACTATAGTCATTTATGAATTCTAAATATCAATATACACAACTACTAAAATTCTATTAATTAAAACATTATATATAGTTTTATAAGATAATTTTCATAACAAAAAATGCAATGAAAAATACTTACTCATTTTATACGAACATCATGTGCATTATTATTTAACTAGGTGCTGACCCTGCGCTCCGCGCAGGGCGACATGTTAAACTGTAAACTTTAACATGTACAATATTATATTAAAAGTAACAAACATTATTTCTAAACTGTAAAGAAAAATCCATCAAATATTACAATAAATATATTTTCATATGTCAGCGATTTTTGAAGTGTTGATACTTTTTGATATAATCTTTGGCGTCCCAGTTATCAACCTAGCCCTGCTTGATTGAGTAGCTGAGATTTACGTGCTCCCCGATCGAGATTTAGCGACTGTCTCTTGTTCAATGAAGAAGTCGATATCACCCATGACTCCATCACTGTTGAGCAAGCTTGATGCTGGTATTCAAGGATATATTTCCTTCTTTTCAGCTCACAATCATGTAAACTTCACGCAGAATAACTAATTAGTCCATTCCTTTTCTTTACCAAGAAAAAAAAATTAGCACAAATTATTTGAGAAAAAATCAAGATTCAGTTATTAGACATATATGGTAGGGGTGAGCTCGGGTCGGGACGGGCGGGCTTTTACCTGAGCCCGAAATTTTCGGGACACTAATTTTTAGCCCGAGCCCGAAAATGAGGAAAAAGGCCCGCCCGAGCCGGGACTTCGGGACTCGGGCTTGGGCTCGGGCTAGCCCGAATTTTAACAAAAAATCTGAAAAAAAAAAAATTCAAACATGGAGGAAGATGGTTAGATACTAACTATAGTTAGTGGGGAATATATATAATTATATATATTTATATAGTATTAAAAAAATTCGGGACGGGCTCTGGCTTTTCGGGATTTTGGCACAAAAGCCCGAGCCCGAGCCCGAATTGAAAATAAAAGTCCCGCCCGCTCGGGCTCGGGTCTATTCGGGACCGGGTTTTTCGGGACGGGCTCGGGACGGGTTTTTCGGGCTTTCGGGTTTTCCTGCTCAGCCCTAATATATGGTATGGTGGTACGTTAAGATAGGCAGGCAGCTTATTAGTCATATTTGGTATAAATCCAAAAACAACTTTAATCATAAAATTCAACCAAAATATATCACCCATCAATTTCGCATGAGCTTTTCCTATCATAACGAATGCTAGTCTTTTTTTTGCATTTTCAGCTCCTGATTTTGTTCTCTAGTTAATTTCTTCATGTTCTCTTATTTTTAGAATAAGAGTAATAAGAATGAGGAAGACCTACATCCTGCATGAAATTTTAAGGTCTCCACTCTTCAGTAAACTTGACTGCTTACACACATTTAAAGAATTCCATACTTGATGAATCATCATATACACTCCAGTGACCAGACTTTCATATAAGTTGTACCTTAGGACCATATAGTCCAAATGTATTGACATGCAAACCTGGGTTTCAGAAAGCATCATCAACTACATTGCAATCATCTCAGTAACAATTAATTAAATAAGAAAGCATAACCGTGTGAAAATGATACCATCAAACATATCTAAATCCCCTTTTAGGTATTATTTTGGTTTGATTTTATGAATTCTATAGTTTTTTTTACGTTTGTTCTACATGGCTAACCTCCTGCTTCTCATATTCTCACACAATTATTACAACCTAGATAGTCAAAAGATAGAGATTGTTAGTAGAATATCATTCGATAAGTAAACAATAGTATATGAAACCCCATATCAACATCACTAATTGACAAAGAATAGGAATGAATCTTATCTAGAAGGCCTAGCATAATACATACACATGGCTTTCATTAAAGTGGAAAAGCCCTCATAATGGTCTCAACTGCACGTTGCTTCATGCATGTATAAACAGCAGAATCTTGGTCTGAATATCTCATGAGTAGTTGCATGTCCAAGTCATTGAGTAGATTTTCCTCAATAGCCTAGGGGGTGATCATACAACAATATAAATTATTAAAGCATGTACTCATTTAGTTTAAAATCAGAGTTAATCATACATTAATAATTGCACCACCCACAGTGGCGAGTAGCCTAATTTTCGGAGACTCTAACCCACTCCAATAAATTATTTTAAGTAGTAAGTATTAAATCAAGAAATCTTGAAAAGGCCAATACGCTGAGAGATTCAAGTTTATTGTGCTGATCATTGCAGTCAAAATCTCCAAGCAATATGTATTACCATTTTTTTTTTTTGTGAAAGACCTATTTTCTTAAAATCTGGAGTAAACACACTGTAGGAAGTAGCCAAACTTCTGAAGCACCTACTATTTATCCCGAGTTTAGTACTATCACATCTTTCTTGATACCAAAACTCTAACAACAGAATTTAAAAAACCAAAAACCTGGTTAGAGCATAATTTTATCTCAGCTTAACATGATTCAAAACTCTAACAAACAACATTAAAAAACCAAAAACAATGTTAGATCTTACATTTACCTCTGTTTAACATGATGTTTACCATGATTAACCATGCCTTTCCAATTTCAGCAATTATATGATACTCGTATCAGCAATACAGAGACTATTAACACCAATTTCCAAATGAATCTATTGAAGCAATTTGCATTATTAATCATTTAAAGATTGAAAGAATAAAAAAAATTCGTTCATGTAGCTAGGCATCAACATAATGTATTTCTGAAGCACCTACTATTTCTCCAGAGCTTAGTACTATCACATCTTTCTTGTTATCAAAACTTGAACAAACAAAATTAAAAAAACCAAACACAGGGTTAGATCATGTCCATTGAATCGAGGAGAAGAACAGGATTGACCTAAACCCACTAAATCAAGGTAGAAGAGGATTTACCTAAATCAACTGATATGTCCAAAAATAGGTGTTACGTAAATCCACTGAATCGGGGAGAATAAGAGAAATAACCCTTTTCCACTTCCAAACATGTCCTCTCCGAACTCCGTGAACCTCTCATTTATCATTTAAACCTCTGCAAGCAAAATGAAA
Organism: Clarkia xantiana subsp. parviflora; assembly: GCA_036873135.1. Taxonomy (NCBI): domain Eukaryota; kingdom Viridiplantae; phylum Streptophyta; class Magnoliopsida; order Myrtales; family Onagraceae; genus Clarkia; species Clarkia xantiana. The sequence continues at coordinate 22,107,540 of JAPTYO010000003.1, forward strand.
CCGATTATGTGACACAAATAAAAAAATTCGACAATTATGCTGAAAAGATCATTATACACTTGATCGAAACGCTAGAATTTAAGATTTTGTCAATTAAGAGATAAAAAAACAATGAAGAAAAAAAATAAAAACCCAACAGTTCTTAGTCAATTTGATATCAGAAGTGTAATTGCAAATACCAGAAGAGTCTTCTGTTCTTTTCCATTGATTCATCAACGCATTTTAACAAATAATATGTGAATTAAGGAATATTTTTCAGTCTGTAGTTTAATTTTGAAGAAATAAAAATATATAAAATATATTATATCTTACAATGTACTTAGCTAAGAGAAGGAAAGAAAAAATATTGCTCCAATTAGCATAGTCTGCCAATTCCTATGAAAAGAAAGGAAGAATAAAACGTACAGTTATTTCAGTTAATAAAAAAAAGTTATCTCTAAAAGAGAGAAATAGTGGATTAATTACTCCATGATGAGTTGCTGCAAAGATAGAATGCATGAATGATATGATATCAGTGTTTTTGGTGAATATCTTAATCTCAAGAAAGCCTTTAAGCTGTTGTATAGCGACTGTGATTGCGGCTACACCCATGAACTTAAAAATGGCAGCATAAGATAGGAAATCAATCAAGAAACTCAATCTTGAACCCAATCAATCAAGAAACTCAATTAAAGAACATCAATTAAGAGATGGAAAAATATAAAATTCAGCGGCATGGGATAAGAAAACACTTAAGAAATTCAATATGGAACCCTAAATTAAAGAACTCAATTAAAGAACACTAATTAAGAGATGAAAAAAAGGTAAAATTCACGATTTAGGGTTACCGGTAGCCGTGGCGAGAATCCAGTCGGCTTTCCATGATTTGGAGCGGGCAGCAACCGCCCCTGTTAAAGCATCGGTCATGAGATGGTGAGTTATGCTTCTTCAAGAGATAGAGATCTGTTGCATCTAGTAGCGTCTTCAATCTTCATGTTTCTCGCCACCTCATGTAAAATAATAATAGATGAAAAGTTACGCAAAATCTTAGCATTTTAATCCTTAATATGCTAATTAAGGTTGTGACAATTCCTCTTAGATGCTAGCAACATAAGATTTTGCATATTTTTTTAGCATTTTATCAGTAACACCTAGGCGATTCCTTTCTTAATAATAATATTGTGCCTAAATCATTTATAGCAGTGGATTGTGCATCAAACAATCATATATAGAAAGGAAACTGTCAAGAACCTTTATTATAACATCAGAACAACAACCAACGATAATTATGGCTACACGAAACCAACTTAATCAATAATAGCTTCTGAATTGGCTTAACCTAGGAGCAAGAAAATATGCAATGATTTCAAATTCAAGTTCAAGGTAAAATAATGATCACCAACCCAATCGAGAATGAGCCAAAACCTAAATTCTTCACGTACCTATCAAGGTTGACTCGATCAATCGTGGAGTGGTCCACTATTTGATAATTCTCTGGAAATTAGTGAATGACGTAGCAGTAATGGGAGTTCATAAATAGAAAAACAACTCATAAACATGAATCCTTCGAGGAACTAATTCCAGATAGTTAATTCCGAAAATCCTTGTGAAAGGAGGAAGTGTCGTCCGTTCACCCTTCTGCCTATCTGGTTGTGCTATCATCCAATTGATGTGGGTGTTTGCTTTAATTGCTGCTAATCAATGTGTAATTGAAGGATTGACCGATTCTAATTGAAAAACAATTGGAAGAAGAGGAAGAGTCGCAACTGGTATGATTCCAATTGATCAAATTTGCAAGAAGAGAAACAACTTGAAAAAAAAAAAAACTAATACCTTGGAGAGGATTGCGACCTCGTCATCTTCCTCCACGCCGAGGCGGAGGTAAGGGTCCGGTGACGCTTCCGCTTCGGTGAGATGCATCGTTTCCAGAGTGGATGGTCGAAAGTGGGTGTCAAATTCCGCAATTAGGTACTACATTCAGAAAATTCACATGTTTCAGATCTGTAGCGGCGGAGAGTAATAGTGGTATACCCGGCGAACATGGGTCTGCTGATTCGATGAAGACTCCATCGAAGCCAGATGAGAAGAAGATGAAGAAGCAGACTGGAATCAAATCGAAGGTAGGGTAGGGGAGTGTATTATAACCGGAAAAATGCTTCAGTTTATTAGACGGAAAAGAACGCTTATGTTTCTCTGAAGGTCTCTGTTTTTTTTTTCTAATAACCGATGATGTGTTATATTCTTATTGGGAGGCCAGTCTGATGTGGCAGAAACAATGTGTCATCACAACATTTTCTCTGAATGCTGACGTGGCAGCTTAATGTTAACCCACTATCTCTCCTATTGCCTTATATAATATATATAGATATAATAATGAGTTATGAAGTATATAAAAATAAAAAGCTAATAATAATAACAATATTATTATCATAATAAACTATAAATATAATTCAAAATATTTATCTATTTAATAAATAAAAATAAAATAATAACATTTCGTAATGTTGGACGTAATATCACATTATACCCGTTTTTGGATGTAATCTAACAGTATGTTAAATGGAGTTTAGACGTAATTTCAAATTTCAATGGACATTGCACATTACGTCATTTGACAAATCAAACAACGTAATATATGTGTAATGTGGGACGTAATGTGAGATTATCTCATAATACATCAATCTAATTACATTTATTATGATATATTTTTTTTTAAATGCATTCTTTGAGAACTGCAGCTCGTTTTATCTGTTTGGACACTGAGATTTGGAATATAGAAAACGTGTTGTTCTTCTTTGAATAAAGCATTCAATTCAATATCAATGAAGCCATTCAAGATTTAAAACGTGTCAAAAAAGACCAAGGTCCAGTATAACAATTTTTTTTTTAAAAAAATTAATTTCTTCTCTAAAATAGGCCGACGGAATTTTTGTGTGCATAAAAATCAATAGAAGACCACTGTTTATGAGAATAATTGAATGCACATGTTCTCTAAATTAGACATTAGTTGCATCATTTGCGAATCATGCCTCTTGTTTGGAGTATTTATTATTTTATTAGTAATTGTTTGGATTTTGGAATATTATTTTATTAATAAACTATTGTACGATATAATAATTTTTATATATTAAATAATAAGTAAAATAATGTGGATATATATACATTTATAAAAAGTTTGTTAATCATAAATATAAGACCCATAGATTAATAGAATTCATTTAATTAAAATTAATTATATTTATTAAAATGCTAAAATTAATAGTTTATTTAATATATGTCAATTATATTTGAATTATATAATATAAAGACTATGTCTATATATTAAAAGAATAAAAAAAATACACGAGTTTAATATTTTTAAGTTTTTATCATATTTTATCTATTCTCCTTGTAAAGTAAAAAACATTAGTAAATATTTATTTTAGTACGTTGGCAAAAAAAATAATCTATTTATTTTAGTAGTATTATGTCACTTATATTCAATTACACAGTTATTTAATTTTAAAAATATTTTTAAGTATATATAACAATGATGCTTGCACACTTATGACTATATACTTAATGATAATATGACACTATTATTTTTATGAACTTTATGATATGTTATTTATAAGTATCCTTAGTTGTTAGTGTTACTAGTAAATTTTAGTATATATATATTACTTTTCATAAAATATAATATTATACAGTTTTGTATCGTATAAAAGTTAATAAATGAAATATGTTTAAGATTTTTTTTTTTTAATTTATACTATTAGAAATAAAAATAGTGGTTAAATTTTTGTAAGTTTTGTGGAAAATAATGAGATTGGACGAGAACTTAACTATGATTTGATTGGACGTGACCGTGGTTGTATCAAGAGATGACAAATAACTTCATCGAATGCTAACGTTGTCAAAACATTTCATCTCATACAAATATGCACGTGATATGTTTCACCACAAAATGGACGTGATATGTTTTGACTAACCAATTCTCTCCATATTTATTTTTATATATATCATTCTATAATATAATAATATATAAGGCTTAAGATATATAATATAAATTATCATAGTCGACCCACCTTCTCCGAAATCCAAAATCTACGGCGTCAAAATTCTAGCGCTAGCCCATAATTTTGCCACTAAACATTGAGCAATTCCCCTTCAATTTTTTTATAATGATTAATTTTTTTCATAAAATTGTAAATTTAATCTTTTAAAATCTTGTATTTTTCATGATTTTTTTAATACTACCTTATTTGCATTAATTTAATTATTACTCCGAGAATAGAATTTCAGATTTTATCTCTTACTTTACCTCTTAAGAGCTGACTCAATATTAATGAAAATTATCTTATATATAATATATTAAATTTATCCATTAGGCATTAGTTACTGCATAAATACATATTTTCGAAAAGAACAGATATCTAAATCCAACTACGTAAATAGTCCAAGTGTGTAGTGGGATAAAATGTTATTTTTCTTAAAGTGATGAGCTATTTTAATCTTTTAAAAATAGGAACCTATCATGTGGTAAGCATGTCCTCATTTTAATTTTATCCAATTTTAGACGGAATATACATCCATATTTTCCGAAGTCACAGAAGTCAAGTGACTTATTATAAACAAACAAAGTAATAAAGTTTTAAAGTAAAATGACATAATATACCTATATTTGTAAAATTACCTTCGGAGTTACTTTCTCTACCCAGTTACTAGTGTTTATTATAAACCATTCTATTTTGACCAATAAAAGACCAAACATTTCATCTAAATTACTATTAAACCTCATGACACTAAACGCAAAATTGGTTGATCAACTCGTAAAACTGTATTGTATTTTTTTAGGCAAAATAAGTTCGAAACGTGCTAGATATTAGGGGCGTAAACGAGTCGAGTATCTGACAAACTCGACTCGACTTGACTCACTTTACTCGAGTTCGAATTAGACCGGGCCAAAAATTTCCAAGTTCGAGCTCGACTGGATTCCATATTCGACGAGTTCGAACTCAGATCGATAAGTTCAAAATTCAATTAAATCCTAAGTAATGCACCTTAATTCGAGCTTGAACTCGACTCGATTAGGCTTTTGTCTCGAGCTCGAACTCGAACAGACAAACAAAAAAGCTCGATTAGGCTCGTGAACCTCTCTAGTCGAGTACCACTTAACTCGTACTCGACTCGGCTTCTATAAAAGCTCGACTCGAGCTCGACTCAACTCAAAATTTACCGAGTCGAATTCGAATATCGACCGAGCCGATCTCGAGTTGCTTGATTCATTTACACCCATACTAGAGACGCCTCCTTTAGATTTTTATTTTTATTTTTTTACATTAACGCAAATTACGGAATTAATTTTGTAAGAAAAACCTTCGAGTCATTATCATTTAACTCAGTGTTTCGAAAACCAGATTGGATTGGCGGTCACACCGTGACGTCGGTGAAAGACCGAAATGGACACCGAAGCCGGTCTGAAGAGTAAAAAGCTATCGATCCGGGTGGGATCGTGAAAATCAAACCGGTAGCTATTTATACTATTTGGGAGCAAGTCTCCGATCGAACCAAATCCGGTCAGATCGTGAATTGGTCACCTTGGCGGTTTATTGGTCGTTCCAGCTTATAAAACACTTAAAAACTTTTAAAATGTACTTCTAAAAATGGAAATTAGTGACTTTTTTTTTGGCAAGGAAATTAGTGACTAAGTAAAGAGGAAAATCTAAAGAGTTTACTTTGCTTAGATAAATGACGACATGATGACGAACAATGAACTAATGCCTAACGCGCCAAACATTATATATAATATATTCGTCTTCTTCATCTTCTTCATATAAATCACCTGCATCTCTCTTCTCTTCCATTTCTTCATCCATTCTACTCAATCAAGAACCTCCAGATCTTCCGATGGACCAGTTACCCGAAGAATGCGTATCTCAGATCCTCTCCCTCATGGCGTCGCCGGAAGCCGTCCGCGATCTCGCCGCCGTTTCTTCAACCTTCCGCTCCGCCGCCGATTCCGACGCCGTCTGGGAAAATTTCTTACCCTCCGATTACGGCGCGGTGGTTTCCCGCTCCGTTTCGCCTCTCAATTTAATCAATTCCAAGAAATCGCTGTTCAATCGCCTCTGCAATCCTCTCCTTATCGATTCCGGTAGAAAGGTAATTAATTAAGCTGCTCTCGATCGATTTCGGAGAACTGTGCTGAATCGATCGCCGCCTTCTTTTTCCTGAGTATAATCCATTGCGGCGGTTTCTGTAGATTTTCAGGTTGGAGCGATCGAGTGGGAAGATATCGTACGTGCTCTCCGCTAGAGAGCTGGCCATTACATGGAGCGATGATCCTATGTATTGGATGTGGAAGAAGTTCATCCCTCAGTCAAGGTCAGTTTAAAAAAAATTCATTTTTTGCACTACTATGAGCAGTGGCACTATAAGAGACCGAACCGAGTATCTGTTAAACTTGACACAGCTTGATTCATTTTATTTGAGCTCAAGTTTAATTTTTTTAAGCTCAAACTCGGCTCGGTATTGTATTGGATAAGTTTGAACTCGGCTCTCCAAATTTAACATTATTCAGTTAAATTATAAATGGTGTATCTTAATTCGAACTCGATATAATTTGAAGTTGAATATATATATACAACTCGAATAAACTCGAGCTCAAACTCGACTCGGATAAGCTTTTGGAAAAAAGATTGAATAGACTCGAAAGTCTCTTGAGTCCAGTATAAATAAACTTATACTGGACTCGTTTGATATTAAAAAAAATTCGAATCGACATAAAATATAGCGAGCTGAATTCAAATATCAACATGTTCGATATCAAGTAGCTCCGACACGAGACTATAATTTACATTATGATATCCGCCGTATTATATTTGAAGATTCGGAGCATGTTACTGTTAAATTAGGGAATTTGCTACTCATATCATTAATTAAAATTTGTATATATTGCATATTGATACCATCTCGTAACTTAAGATAAAAAAAATACAACCTCATAACTTAAGATTAAAAAAAAAAAAACTACCTGATAACAATTAACGTCATTTTAGAACAATTTGTCGTATGGTTATTAATTATTATAATAATTAAATTGAATTGGAAAGATATCGACTTCAAGACGTGAAAGGAGTGGTGGGGTTGACTTCCATAGTTAGTTCGGTGTCTACTTTACGTATAAAAATATGGCACGTCGTTTCTGACTAGAGAACATGCATGCATAAATCACGCTTAGCATGTGCTACGGTTTCATATGATTATCGATAATTTTAGTGGTTTAAAAATTATTAAAGTTTTAAGCACATTTTCTATTTAAATTCTTATTAACTCACCATATGGCATAATTTTGGGGTTCTAAAATGTAAAACAAAAACCACATTATTTAATAATAAATAACATTATATTATTTTAATAATATATATCATTATTCTCATTTTATTTGAATATATATAGACATATTTCTTTACCTTAAAATATTTAGTAATTTGTTGGCCCAAAAAAAATAAAAAATTAGTAATTTTGAATATCCTTAAAATTGATTTAAAGTTTTTTTACGCTCTGTTTAATTTGAAAATTGTTTTTACTAGTGTTATTAGAACCGGACCGGCTGGTGGTTCGAATCGGACCATGCATTCAATGGTACGGTTCAAGCAAAAGCGGAGAATGTTAACGAACCCAGTTCGAAAGCCTTTTTTTGTCGAACCGGCCGGTTCTGAGTGCAACGGCCGGTTCGCCGGTTCATACTCTGTAAAAAAAAAATTAATCAGGTTGTATTTTTTGTAATTTTATTGAAGTTTATTGCGTTGAAACTCACCATATGAATCTATGTTGTATTTTCTGTGATTTTATTGAAGTTTATAGACGTACAACAACCGGATTCGACCGGCCGAACTGGAACTAGTGGCCTGGCCGGTTCGACATCTGGTCCGGTCTTGATAACATTGGTTTTTATTATATATATTCAAAAAAAATTCAACCATGACACACAAGATTATATGTTAATTTCAGATATATGCATTATTGTAATAAATTTTAAAAAATAAGATTCATATATGATGTTATAATACATATATGTAACAGATTCGAAGAGGTAGTTGAGCTTAGAACAATCCACTGGCTAGACATCCTCGGCAAGATCCGAACCAAGTCCTTATCACCAAACACAACATACGTAGCATTCCTCATCGTCAAAATCTCCAATCGAGCATACGGCCTCGATTTGATCCCCTCGGAAACTTCCCTCAAAATGGGCAACCGTGAAATTTCCGCCGGAAAAGTTTTTCTCCGGCAGGACAAGCAAAAGCAGATACTGGAACAGCAGTTCTACGGTAACAGGTGCCAAATTTTTAGACCAACAATTTCACTAACTTTAAGGTGATATTAAAAAAATGTGTGGTTTTCATGTGTGACCTGGATTTGTTTTTCTTATAAAAAAAGATCACTTGAAAAAATGAGTTCATGTGTGGCCTAAAATATATATTTTTTTGAAAAAAAAATATTTGTTTAGTGCTGCGGAGATTCGTACATACGCACGCATTTATCATGCAAATTTTTTTATGAACTATTTGATCACTCTTCTAAAATCTTAAGACGGTATGTTAAATATGTGGTTCACTTGTGGATTGAAACATTTTTTTTTTAAAACTCATCACATGATTTTGTAAAAAAAAAATTATAGTATGGGTTTAATTTGGCGCTATATATAAAGATTTAAACATGCACATTCTGATATCATCTAAAAAAAAATTAGGCTAACTGGTTGATAAACTCTCATAAAACCTTAAGGTGGTAAATGAAATACATGATTCACATGTGAGCTCAAACAATTTTTTAGAACTCATCACACGGTTTGTTTGTTTTTATTTTTTTATTTTTAATTCTGGAGTTTAATTTGACACCATGGATATTCAAACATATATGTACGCTCTAATACCATGTAAAATTTTATATACGAACTACTTAATTAACAGTTCTAAAACGATAAAAACACATTAATGTGATGAATAACAGCTTTGTTTAATCTTTATAATTACAGGACGGAAATGATGAGAAGTGGAGTGAAGGAAGAGGATATAAAGATTCCTACTGAAAGAGAAGATGGGTGGATGGAGATTGAGCTTGGTGAGTTCTTTAATGGTGAAGGTGATGATGATGAAGAAGTTGAGATGAGGTTGAGGGAAATCAATGGCTTTCAGTTAAAAGGAGGCCTTGTTGTCGAAAGCCTCGAAATTAGACCAAAACTAATTGCATGATCCTTATATTATATTTGTTGGAAAAATTTGATTGTTTTTCCATGTCATTCTTGGTGTGCTGAATCTAATTATTGATTCATTATATTGTATAGCCATGTAGAATAAGAGTATACAACAAATAATAAAACTTCAATTTAATTGGATCAATAAGTTATAATTTTCAATGATGAAGTGGAATTGAATTTCAACGATTCTAGGTCAATCCACTAGCTACATAAACGTAATGTTGGTGTTCTCATATTTGGAATTTGTATTAAGGTGAGCGCTCTGAACCACTAAACCATAATTACTCATAAGTTGAATCAACATTACCCATAAAAAAATAGCCGATTTTCCAGAGTCGAAATCGGTCGGAATCCTGTCGGAGTTGGCCTGTTACGTTTGTTTTCCGACGGATATGGCTCGTTGTTAAAATGAGAGCTGGAACAGGGTCGGAAACGTTCATGACAGGCAAAATCAGTCGGGAAAATTTGCTAACGGGAGACACTCGTAGGGAAGAGGAAGGTACATTTAGTCCGTAGGTACATTTCCCGACCGATGTCTTGCCAATGTAGGATGGCCGAACCTGTCTTGGAGGTTGTGTTGGGCACTTGTCCAATACGAGGGTGCGACGGTAATGGTGATTTACGGGCATGCTGGGTGGACACTAAATGTGCGTCTTTAGTACCTACATTTTGATATCCAAAGACCGCCTTCAGAATAGGATTCACCTAACTTAAATTACGCAATTTTCGTGCTTGAGCAGTTTAACTGTAGATGCGTGTATTAGTTTCATGGTGTTGATTCGTACTGATCATTTTTTGTCATTTGAAGTGCGATTCCAAATACGTCTGTCCACAACTTCTTCTATGATGTGTTGACAACATATGGTGTTCGGGTCGGCCGATGCTAAAAGCAACTATTGGATTTTGTCAAAATCGATAACGGAAGCTGGTTTCAATACCTTCACCTGCGTTAGCGACACACGCTTTTAGATTTTGATTACTGCAACTGCCTACCGATGGAATTAAGCGCACACAATACGACAACTTACCTTTGGCTACGTTCATGCAGTTGCTATTTGAGTCGTTTAGTCATGCTCAGATAGATTCCAAAAACGACTCCGCTCGATGTTGTTGGCATTTAGTGTATATGGACCGCCGTAATTGGAAGCACATTAATATAAGCCCAACAGCTCCATTGGCATGGTAAAGAGGTTGGAGTGTTTAGATCTCACCGTGTGTTCTTCTCTTTGAGGTTTGCCCGAAGAACTATGTTGTTTAAATGCTTGGAAGATATTTTTATGAGTATCGGTACACGATCTTTCAGATTACCAGGGCCGGCTCTAGGCCCAAGCAACCAAAGCTTGGGCCTTAGGCCTCCAAAAAAATAAGGCCTCACATTTCTTATCTTTTCATTAATGTAGTTCTTTAATTATGTCAGTAGTATTATTATTAATGGTAATTATTAACGTTGTTAGATCTCTTAAAGTTCCAATACTATTTTAATAATTTATGATTAGTCCCACCAAGTCAGTCCTATTATTAGGTTAAATAATATATTTAGTTATCTTATAATATCTATCTTTAGGTTTCTTGTAATCCCAATATATAGAGTATTAGTATTAATGAATTAATCAAGCTTCTAACAATTAATCTTAGTCTCAATCAGAGATTAGGGTTGATTAGGAAGTAAGCTTTCCTATTTTCAGATATTCGTGTGTTCTTCGTGCTCTTAATATTCGGGCACGTATCATATTTGGTATCAGAGCCGACGATTCTATGGCGGACTTGTCTTCGATGTCGATGAGGGAATTAATTTTGCTCCTAAAGGAGCGGTTGGAGAATATGAAGGTCGAGGAAGAAGATACCGATGAATATGTTTCTGGTCAGCAAGAATGTGGCCCAACAGAGGAGACCGTGAAGAAGCAGAAAAAAATTATACCTCAAGAATAGCATCTTCAACAACAGACACCCCAAGGCTTACACGGAGGAAATGCCTTGCCTCTCGGAACTGAACCTGAGAAGGGGTCCAAGAGAAAATTCACAGCCAAGGCAAAAGTAGCAGTAGAAGAACTGCAAACACCCATGAGGGCAACCGAGGACTCACCACCACCACCTGCAGTCATTTAATTTCATAAAGAAGGTTCCGGCAAGCCAGTGGAAGCTGTTGCGCAGGTGACGATGATGGATGGTGATTTGGAAAATCCTTCTTATGCTCCTCTTGTTCCGGCAATCGTCAATCGTGATGGGTAGATCAAGGAGGACGAGCTATTCGAGGAAAATCGAGGGGAGCTGCTTATTCCTCGGGCCGAGGGAGATCCGGCGGACCTGTGGTCGGCCCGGATGGAGATCAGCCGGAAGATGCCCAGGGTGGCGCTAATAAGTTCGTTGGCTGCAAATTGTCAGGCAGGCCGATTTGGGAGTCGGGGACGATCTCCGGAAAAGGAAACGCTCATCTTCGGTCATCACATCCTAGCTATAAGCGAGAAGAGAGTTTATACATTCCACTATTATCAATGTGAAGTTAAAGGTGGGACCCACCATGATAGAAAAGAAACAGAATATTATAGAGATCATGACGTGGGTCCCAGTTATAAAAGCCACATTCAAGAAAGTGAGAACCTGAATGGGCAAATAGATTTGCTTGAAGGAGACCCGTACCCGAGACAAAGGCCCCGTGGTCGTGGTTGTTGCATCACTACTCTAAATATGAGCCAAGCTTACCCACTGAGGTAGATTTATGATTCGAACTACCATGTCCATGTCATGTTTATTTTAGACCCCGGAGAAAAGATATATTGCTTATTCTCAAAACTATCATACGTTTTGGATCCGGGACAAGATGAAGACCAATCAATGTGGTTCGATACAAACAAATTCTTCAAGAATTACTCGGAACACGAGCTTGAGGGAAAGCTCGTAATCGAGGAGGGGAGCAGTGTTATCAGAACCGGACCGGACCGGCGGTCCGACCGGGTTCGAACCGGAACAGGTACCCTTAATGGTTCGGTTCGACGAAATCCGGAGGATGTAAGCGAACCCGGTTCGATATCGGTTTTTTGAGAGAACCGGCTGGGTCACCGGTTCGGTGCTCTTTACAAAGCAAATTGAAACCCTAATTTTCAGCCCCGTCTCCAAGATCCAGCCTCCATGCTCCAACCCCGCCTCCAATGGCTTCTCATAGCTCGTTGTTCAAAGGGATGATGGTCCCACCGCAAGGGCTGCTGGAGGCACCACTACCGGCGTCGGAGCAGCTCTGCAATGCCCGCGCTGCGACTCCACCAACACCAAGTTCTGCTACTAGCCTACTACAATAACTTCCCTGACACTTTTGCAAGTCCTGCCGGAGGTACTGGACCAAGGGCGGCATCCTGAGGAATGTTCCGGTCGGCGGTGGCTGCCGAAAGTACAAGAAATCGACGTCGAAGAAAGCAGCTCGCTTCAACTCACAGATCTTCGCCGTAAACTCCGCCCTAACCGACCTTGCGAATGTGGGACTGTCCGTCCCCATCGACCTTTCGCTTCAGTTCGGCGACGACCAGAGGCACTTCCCCGCCGTCGCCAGCTGCGACGGATTTTCCGAGTTCACAGTCTACTTTGGCGGGGGGAATCTTTCTCCAGATGCCGGAGAATCATGGATTTGGAGAGAATATTGGTCTCGCCAGAGACAGCGGTGGAGGAGGAATTTTCTGTCCGTGTGAAGATGAAGATACGACTGCAAACATGTGATAGGGACAATTGGGCTGGACTTGTAAATGGGTTTTAGGTGGTTGGGCATTTGGGCTGGACTTGTAATAATTTTAAACAATTGGGATTTAGTTAATTGGGCTAGAATAAAAATTTTATTTTGTAGTGTAAAGTTGAAATACCGGTCAGACCGGGTTCGAACCGGGTTCGACCGTCCGAACCGGAAACCGGAGCCCTAGCCGGTTCGAGTCCCGGTCCGGTTCTGATAACACTGGAGGGGAGTAATGTTACGGCCAATACCACTACGGCCAATAATAGTGGCTAGAATACATCTATATCTATATCTAATATTAGGGATAATATTATTAGGTTAAATAATATATTTAGTTATCTTATAATATTTAGAATATCTATCTTTAGGTTTCTTGTAATCCCTATATATAGGGTATTAGTATTAATCAAGCTTACAACAATTAATCTTAGTCTCAATCAGAGATTAGGGGTTGATTAGGAAGTAAGCTTTCCTATTTTCAGATATTCGTGTGTTCTTCGTGCTCTTAATATTTGGGCACGTATCAGAGGCCTCAGATCTGCTATCGCTTGAGGCCTCAGATTTGCTTGAGACGGCCCTGCAGATTACCAAAGTCTTTTGGCAATCTGGTAAGCTTGAAAGTTGTCAACTTTGTAAATGTGCGAATGAGTGAACTTCCCGAGACATTTTCTAGACTCAAGTTGTTGGAGCGACTGCAACAATTATATATGATCATCCTTATAAGAATTGGTACATTCAGTCTGAACAATACTACCTGAATATATAGTGCAAAACAATGAGCTAGCTAGCTAATATTCTTCCCACTTACTATTGCAACAATTATATATGAAACTTCCTCATTTTATTGAGTAAACTGACCTTAGATTGGTTTAAGGGTTAATAACCAATGAAATGTCTGAATTTTGACCCATATTAACCGGAGATGTCTGAATTTTCAAAGGTTAATTTGGAAGATCTGAATTTTCAACTTTGTTGAATTTTAGTTTGCTGTCTATTTTTAGGGTTAAATTTAACAGAATTGTGTGAAATGACACTTTTACCCCTTTTAATATTTTTTTTATTTAATACCTTATTTGAGAAAATGTGAAATGATAAAATTACCCCTGAAATCAAATTAAGAAAATGTGTTTTTTGCTTTTAAGGGCATTTTCATCTTTTCAGGTCAAGCATGTGAGGGGCACACTTTGGTCGGAGGGCATTTTCAGGATTTAAGTTTATTTCTGGTCACATGCCAAGCATGTGACCAAATTCCGTCAGTTTTAACGGCAAAAATTGACGGAGACCTCTTATATCAACAAAATTGAAACTTCATACCTTCCAAATTAACTTTTAAAAATCCAGACATTTCCGATTAAATTGGTCAAAATTCAGACCTTTCATACCTTATTAACCATTTAGAATCCTAAATTTTTAGTAATTGAAGAATAAATATCATCTTAAACTAATATCATCCTTCTTACATGCACATACAGAGATGAGGTCACACTCATCAGGATCTAGCTCCCATATATGTTTTCCAGACACGGAATCTAGCTCTCATTCGTATAAGTCAGATGGGAGCTCAGACACGGAAGATGAGTACCATGAAGCTTCACAGGTAACATATCCAAGCTCAGAGATTAAAAATGAAAACTATGGAGCTGTATCTCCAACATATTTTAGCTCACCCATGGAACATATGGGCTATGAAGCTAAAGATGACGCTGTCTCTGTTACACCTGGACCCAGTGAGAGAAGAGGCGTTGCAGATAATGAGTTTCAGGTAAAAAAATTCTTACTCTCCATTGTTCGAGCTTTTACAGCATTATGGCAATATTGTTGTTATCTGGATTTTCTGTTCCGCTTCTTTACTTATACCATTTGAATGAATTGCTGTATACTAATTCTCGTATCGTAATGTGTTTTTGCTTCTTCTAGGCATGGGATGCTTTTGAGTCATTTATGAGAATGTAACCTATTCTCCCAACTTATAAGGTTATTACAGGTAATCCTTTATTTTGTTTCCTTAATTAGTGTTGTACTAGAATGTTTCTGGGTTGCAATTGCAGTTAACTAGTACAGACCATTTTTAATTTGTAGCAGATTATCAAAAGTTTCGCATAGGTTTCTTAAAGTAACTGCAAACAGATATGCTACTTTGATGCCGGTATATATATATGGGAAAAAAGTAAGTCTCATCAACTGTAAAGGCTTTTGCTGATTAATTTTATAGACGAACTGAACTACTTGATTAATTTTATAACAGGACGGAGATTGAGCTTGGGGATGTGTGGATGGAGATTGAGCTTGGGGAGTTCTTCAATGGTGAAGGTGATGATGGTGATGGTGATGATGATGAAGTGTTGTTGAGTTTGAGAGAATTCAATGACTTCCAGTTGAAAGGAGGCCTTGTAGTTGAAGGCCTCGAAATCAGACCAAAACTAATTGAATGATATTGTGTATCTATGTAGAAAAAGAGTACAACTAATAATAAAACTTACATTTGGTACCAACTGGTAAAATGAAATATAATTTTCAATGATGTTTTGTAAAGGGAAGATAACCTGTTTACTGTTCAATTTTTGACATATGTGTCAGTTTGGTGTCAGAGGGCAGAAATTGAATGTCTCAAGTTTCATGAGTTGCAATTTGGTATCTCCGTTAAATTTTGGGGTTAAGTTGAACGAATTCTGGTAACGTAAGTGAACAATTCTCAAAATTCTTAAAATACCCCTCTGACCAGAATGCTGCTCCGATTTGGGACTTAGGATTCCGACCAATTCCGGTCGGATTACGGCAGATTCCGGCAGATTCCGGTCAAATTACAGCCGGATTACGACCGATTTAGGGTTTAGGGTTCCGGCCGATCCTGGGCCGATTATGGACCGATTACGGCCGATCTAGGTTATCTCCAGCTGCAGCTACATAGTTGAGGCAAGGAATCAGAGGTGGGTGGCTCGGAATCGGAGGTGGGTGACCTGATTTGAAGGTGGGTGGCCGAAATCAGAGGCTTTCAAAAAAAAAGGGGAGGGGGGAGAATAGTCTTTTTTAACTCAATCTGTTAAAATTAATCCCAAAATCTAACAGAAAACCAAATAGCAATAATACTGAAAATTGGGACAATAAATATCAACTGATTAAATCTTAGACACTAAACTGACACATGATTCAAAATTGGGACCGTAAATAGGTTATTTTTCCTTTTCTAAATGTAAACTACTTTTATTGTAAATAAGAGATTGCTCTTCAATGAAGAAAACCAGACTTATGAGAATCTGAGTTTAGGTGATGAACACAAATAGAGTAAACCGAACACTTCAATCCATACATAAACCTTAAACCAAAAACTGAGTTTTGCAACTGTATATATCAATCAAAACTAAAAACAACTTACACATAAGGAAACTGTCAAACCCACTACCAAGTAACTTTTCCTAATTACAAGATAAGTAACTGTCCTTAAACCATGACCAAAACCACTTAACTAAACTAAGTAAGACATAAAACTGAGCTTTGACTCAGTAAACACTTCAAAACTTCAGTGATAAGTCTTCTATCTTCAATCTCAAGTAATCTCCTTCAGCTTTAAGTTACAACTTGTTTTTCATCTTCTTGAACTTGTACATCTTCTCTACTTGATCTCAGATTCAGTTGGTTTAGCTGATTAATACTTCTAGATTTGGAATTGAATTCTACTAAAGACAACATCTTAATAATGGTTTTAATTTTAATAATTTCGGTCTAAATTTCGACAAAATATATGACAAAATATGCAATTTTATAATTTAAAATTAATTCTAGAATATTGTGCATATAGCCCGATATTGGTCTCGGACCAAAATCGAGACCATAACCGAAAAAGATAGGACCAACTACGCATTGCACTCTAAAATTCGTCTATATGAATTATTAAATTACGTTTTCATGTACGAATCGCCACAAATGTGTATATATATATTGAATAGTAACTTTTTTTTGTTGCATGAATTTGGGGTATTAACGGGCTCTTACATATTATAATGCCATTAAATACAAGTCATATCACACGACATTCCGTATCATATGCTATATAATCATATCCCGGGGGTATATGGCACACCGGTAGCCGTAATCCAAGTGTCATCAAAGAAGAACTTTTTAGGAGTATAAGTCAAGGCCTGCGCCGGACTCAGCTTCCTAATCCCCTTCCACGTCACCCGCTTCGAAGTATCCGAACCCGGTCCCTTGTTGTTATACTCCGCATAGTACAATGTATCGAGCGCGAAATTCCCGGCCCACGGCAACCACCCTTCCGGCATGATGATGTCATCGATAAACGTGTCCATGACGATAGTTCTTGCGAACTTCTTCCACGGCCTTCCGAGGTATGATTTGAATTGTGCCTTGACGGGCATGTACGATGCGTCGCCGGTGATGTGGCATCCCAGAAGCACGATTCCGGTCCTCGATCGGCTTTCCTTCCGGCCATGGGCGGTCACGATGCACTGTTGGTTCGGCATCGGTTTTCGGATGAGGATCTTGCAGTTCTGGAAGACGGCGGCGGCGTCGCCGAAAATGAAGTCGATAGTGCCGGTGATGACGCAGTCGCGGTAGAATTGTCGGAATGCGGGGACGTAAAGGGTGTCCTGGTAACCATCCATTTGGCAGTTGAATACGACCGCCTTATCGGATTTGATTAAGAGGGCCACTGCCTGGTGTCCGATGGCTCCGGCGGAGTTCTCGAATCCGATATCCTTCGCCACAAAGTCGTTTCCGAGGACAGCTGAAAATATCGTCAATTAGGGTTTTATCAATTTTTGACAAGGAAAATTCTATATAGAGACCTTCCACTGTGGATGCATATTACCTGCCATACTCTTTCAATTCTAAATCGTGCATCATCATTGTGATTTTGACACGTGTTTTTAGATATAATATTTTCCTTATAGGGTTTTCCTCCTAGAGTGGGCAGGTGATTTGGATCCTGTTATCTTTATATTACATATAAAAAAAATTTAGACCCTAACGTTTTTGATCGAAAATTGCGGATTAAGATAGAGTTACTTACTATCGGGTTTCATCAGCTGAAAATATCACCAATTAGGGTTTTATCAATTTTCAATAGGGAAATTCTACATAGAGACCATCAACTGCTATCTTGTAGATCACATATAAAACATTTTTAACTCTAACGTTTCCGGCCGGAAATTGTGAAATAAGATAAGGTTACTTACTAACGGTTGCAGTGTCCCAGGTCTTAACACCGCCGGCATAGTTCTTATTACCGGTGATCTTCGTCTTCGTCGGGCCATCTCCGACCAACACCAAGTTCGTAATCTTCTTATCGAACGTCACCTTCTCATTGTAAATCCCGGCCTTAACATGCAACACGAACGGCTTTGCGCTATTCAACGGGATATCCTTAATCGCCGCGTTAATCGTAGTGTACTTCCCACTCCCATCTTTCGCCACCACTAGGTCAGCCTTTAGGGCACCCGCCGCGAGAAGCTTCTTCCTAGAACCCCCGATCCAACCCGGAAACCCGTTTTCCCCGATAATACTAGAGTCTTCGAGTAACCTCCGGTGGTTCTGAGACTTCGGTATCGTAATATTCCCGAACATCGAGCTCAGTTCCCCAACCATGGCTAGGGCATTGCTAGTGAGCTTCATAGACATGTTCAAAGCTTCCCTCATTTTCGCACCGGCATCCGAGGTCACATTCTCGAACCCATCGAGACACGTCTCCTGAAAGGTGGCTACACCGCTGAGCCACACGTTGAGCTCTTCGAGAGCATCGTCGACTTTCAAAATCTCGATTCTCCCGAGCCTCTCGAACGACGTGTTTAGTTCGTCTTTCGAGTAGTCCATCAGCCGGGTGCAAATATCGAGCGCCTGCTTAGCCATCGGGTCCTTCTCGATTTCCTTGAGAGTGACCGACTTTTCGGCCGCCTCGTGGATGTACTTCATCGTCACGTTTAGACCGGCTTTCATGAGCTCTTTAGGGTCTGTGCTCTTCGTGCCGGAATCCTCGAGGCTTTTTACGCACTCGTCTTTGTAGTCGGTCGGTGCACATATACTCTCGATCGCCTTCATTGACGAAGAAACCTCCGAATGGCCCGAGTCTGAACCCGAACCCGAACTTCCCGTACCAGGGCCCGCGGTCGTGCTCGATCTACTTGTAGTGATTCCTACAGTTACGGCTGTACCGACTACGATGAGTAAGAGCCCGGATACCCCAAGCATTGCTATTTTTCGATTTTTTTCGGCGTCCCCCATCTCCACTTAGGGTTTACGGTTTTTAGGGTTTTTTTGAATAAAAGAAATGAAGATTTCTCTTCTAAAGAGCTGTTATTGTTGAAGCTGTTTAAGCATTAGCTTTATGAGCTAATGGATAAAGATACTCCGACAATAATAGAGTTATTGTTCCTCGGAGGAACTGAAGAGAAACCTTATTTAATGATGTTTTTGTTGTTATTGTTGTGGAGAGGAGGATGAAGATATGAAGAATGGGGAGATGTATTTATAGGAGGAGGATTTGAAGGATTCATGGCGTAGAGAAAGACGCGGACAATCTCCGTTACCGAATAACTAAATTGGCTCCATTTTACTATCAATAGTTTCTTTTCGTTAATGGACGATCTCCGTTAGCCCAAATAAAATAAATTGAAATATATATTAATACTATATGTACATGAACATAATAAATCGGCTTAAACGAATCAAATTATATTTGAATCAAAATGAATTACTTTAGAACAGGTTCTATTAGGGTTTACGGTTAACCCGAATTGAACTATGGTTTAGGGTTTAGAACCAAATTGTATATTATAGTCTAGTGTTTGAACAAAAAATATAAATTTAAGACAATCTAAATATTTTTACAAAAATCTAAACTATTTTCAATTATCTTCTTGAATTTTGATTTCATTTTGCATCTGTGAATTCTTCCTTTTCCCTTATCACTTCATCATATCTTACGTCGACTTTCAAAATTTAGAGTTAAAACAATTCGGTTCGGCTTAAATTGGTTATTAGAAATTTAAATGGTGCAGTTTACTAATGTGAAAATTGAATTTTGAATTGATTTTTTTCAGTATATATAGTGCAATTTAAAAACTACTTCCATAGTTACTCATTCCCTAATTGCATAAGTTAATATTTTTTAACACTCAAACTAGTTATCTTATTCCAAAATAGTTAGTCCATATTGGGATAAATTTTTCGGTCTTTTACAATTAACTATGAAATACACGTCGGAGATTAGAAACCAAATTATTAATACATGACATTTTTTGAATTATATAGTATAATTCAACTTGTACTCGATCTTTTGATTTGTTTTTTCTTTTTAAATCTTTTAGAAGATCGGTTTCACAATTTCAAGTCGATATAATGTTATCGTTAAACCTCTTGTGATCAGTGTGGGGCACTCAGTATAATTCGAACCCGGTTCATCTCTTCACCTTACAACACGTCAAAATGGCATTCGTTGCTCTATATTGATTTACAAAATGTGTTTTAACATGAAAATATATGTGAAGTGTTTTTTAATGACGTAAACTATTATATAATTCTATTTTATATATCTTACCGTAACAACTTAAAGATAAGCCCACATATGTTTTTTAGTACATTTTTTAAGTCTAGGTACAAAACACGAGTTAATAGTTATCTAAAAGAATATATTTTTTATTAATTAAAGGGTTAAAGGTACTTTTCATACCACATGTTGTTGGGTTTGTCTAGAATTAGTCGGTTAGGTCCATTAAGCAATTTAGCCCGTTAGCTATTTTAGGTAGCAATTAGTATATATATAGATATAGATATATATAACTGTTTTGATTTGTTATATATATATATATATAGTTAGTGGCGGTGGATTTGCTATATATATAGGGTTAATTGCTGCACGTGAGGGAGAGTTGAAGTGTGGAGTAGTCTCCTAGGACAAGAGTGAGACAAATCAACGTGGGCATTAGAGTTCTCAAGGGCTTCAAGTAATCAACAGATTATAGAGTTTTGGGGCGTGAGTTAATTTGTCCGAGGTTTAGACGAGTGGTGTTAATTTAGAGCGTGTAATAGGTCTCTACATGTATTGTGAGAGTGAGTGCTCTATGTGGTCTCGTCTTGTAACCCTCCGGTATTGATTGTGCTAGTGAAGTGGTGCTCCTCCTTTGCCCGTGGACGTAGGTCGCGTTGACCGAACCACGTTAAATCTTGTGTTCTTTATTGCTTTCTTTTAATCCGTTTGTGAGTGTTGAGAGAATCGATCCTAACACATGTTTGGCCGAATGTGGCTTTTAGTACCGGATGTTTGGTTTTGTATACTTTTGGTACCAAACGTTTGAAAAAATGTGGCTTTTGGTACATCCGTTAGTTGGCCGTTAGTTTTTTCCGTTAAGTGACATGTGCAAGTCACGTGACCGACCCTAAACTTTAGATTTTGTTCAATTTAGTCCCTCAAATATATTCATAACTTTTAATTTGTTTAATTTAGTCCCAAAACTTCAAAATCAATTCCAATTGAATCATCGAACCCAATTGACCTAGCCGGACCTAGCCTAGGGCTAGGTCCGAACTTGGGTTGGGGTCGCCGGGCCCAGCCGACCCTGACCCAGGGTCGGACCTAGCCCTAGGCTAGGTCCAGCTAGATCAATTGGGACCTAGCCCAAATTCGACCCAAATTGGGCTAGGTCCCAATTGACCTAGCCGGACCTAGCCTAGGGCTAGGTCCGACCTTGGGTCAGGTTTGGCTGGGTCCAGCGACCTCGAACCAGGGTCAGACCAAGTCCTAGGCTAGGTCCAGCTAGGTCAATTGGGTTCAATGGTTAAATTGGAATTGATTTTGAAGTTTTGGGACTAAATTAAACAAATTAAAAGTTAGAAATATATTTAAGGGACTAAATTGAATAAAATCGAAAGTTTAGGGTCGGTCACGTGACTTGCACATGTCATTTAACGGAAAAAACTAACGGCCAACTAACGGATGTACCAAAAACCACATTTTTTCAAACGTTTGGTACCAAAAGTATACAAAACCAAACATCCGGTACTAAAAACCACATTCGGCCAAACATGTGGTATGAAAAGTACCTTTAACCCTTAATTAAATAAAATAAGTGCGATTCAGATGTTTAAAATTTATTAAAGAGCTTCCGGACCAAGTTCTTTGACATTTCGCCACATGGTACAATCATAGATAGTTTATACTTTAAAATAAAATGTATCAGAAAATTGTATGTCGCCAATAAAATTCACTATAAGAAAATTAGCTTCTCTTGACATTATAAATGATTTCTCGTGACGTCGTCATGAAATTAGTGACGCACATTTTGACCACTAGTACGAAAAACACTATAACATTACTATAAGCGTCAAAAGATTTTAAAGATGTGACGTTTTTGCTTGCGTCACCAGTGCATGTAATTGGTACCGTAACTAAGCGTTGTTATAATAATTTTTTTCTTAATAGTACCTAAATTAAAATTTAATGACACTTTGAAAAGTGTTGAAATAATAAAAGACAACACTTTTATAAAGTATGAATAAATTTAATTACGATAAAAATGTTTGCGTCACTTAAGGAAAGCTCGGTAATAAAAATTCATCTAAAGTTTTTTTCCTACTTGTGATTATATAGTTTTGATTATATTCGTTTTTTATGTGCCATTATATTTTTAAGAGTCGTAACTTTTTTTTTAATAAGAGGTAACTAAGACGGTTGAACTATATTGAAGATGACTACGTGTTTTCTCAACGTTTTAAGATATGCACTTTTAATTTTAAAAAAGTATAATTATGTTCTCGATTTAGCTTTTTAAATTCTTATTAAGTTCGCCCCAATTTTTTTTTTTTTTTTTTTTTTTTTTTGAGAGGGTGGAATACTTTTCCAGTTTTTCTTCTTGGGCCGAATATTTACCACCGAATTTTACCTAGAAAAATAAAATAGAATGTAACCGTTACCACCAAAAGAGAGGTAAAATAATTCGCACCACAACCCTCACAAAAATTTCTCCGAATTTAACGAACTCCAATACTTACTTACTCCCACTATAAATATGCATGCCTTCCCATCATTCAAAAGGAAAAAACCAAATTAATAAAAAAAACTCAGCGCCCCGCTCGCTTCTCCTCCTTAGGAGCCAATTTCATTAGCCCATATAGAGCAAACCCTATATGAGCTAATGAATTAGCATTAGGGTTCAAGAATAACCCTAAAACTTAAGATTTAAAAAAAAAACCCTAAAACCTTTTTTTTTTCCATCTTTTTAAATAGTGGAATATTTTTTGAAAATAAGAGGAGATGTCGAGCGATGCGGAAAAACGGAGAGTCGCCAAGATCGGTGTTTCCGGGCTTCTGCTCGTGGTGATCGCCACGGCAGTGACGATCGGAGTCACGTCAACACCCAATCATGAGGTCTCGTCGTCAATGAAATCTATTGAAACCGTATGTGCGCCGACCGACTACAAAGAAGCATGTGTCAAAAGTCTCGAGGATTCCGACACGAAAAGTTCGGACCCTAAGGTACTAGGGATAAATATATTTTATTATATTCAGATATATTAGGAACAGATATATTTTCAATATATTATCATATTATGTATTCTTTATATTTATTTTTGTATCTATATATGCACATAACCATAAATATACATACTTGTACTCATCCCTAAATAAGATAATATACTTTCTCATTCTTCCAAGGAACTTATAAAAGCTGGCCTCAATTCCACCATGAAGCATATCCTCGAAGCCGCCGAAAAGTCGGAAACCCTAAAGGAGCTTGAGAAAGACCCCGGGGCAAAACAAGCCCTCGATATCTGCCGTCGCATGATGGATTACTCGATGGATGAACTCAACACGTCGTTCAAGAGGCTCGGGAAAATCGACTTCACGAAAGTCGACGATGCGTTAGAAGACCTCAATATCTGGCTCAGCAGCGTCGCGACGTTTCAGGAAACGTGCTTAGACGGGTTTGAAAATGTCACCTCTAAAGCCGGAGATAAAATGAAAAAGGCGCTAAACACGTCGATGGAGCTCACGAGCAATGCGATCGCCATGGTTAGCGAGATTTCCTCGATTATAGGAAACCTCACGATTCCGGGGCTTGAAAAGAGTAACGATCATCACCGACGCAAGCTCCTTCAGACAAACCATCGGGTCCCGCTCGAGCCAGATACCGAGGTGCCTGACTGGGTGGGACCCACGAAGCGGAAGCTTCTAGCGGGTTCGGATATAAAAGCCGATCTCGTGGTTGCGATGGACGGGAGCGGGAAATATAAGACAATCAATGCGGCACTTAAGGATATACCGTTGGAGAGTACTAAGCCATTTGTGTTGCATGTGAAGGCTGGGGTTTACAATGAGAAGGTGACGTTCGATAAGAAGATTACGAATTTGGTATTGATAGGGGATGGACCGACCAAGACCAAGATTACCAATAACAAGAACTTCGCTGCCGGTGTCAAGACATGGGATACTTCTACAGTTAGTAAGTAACTATCTTTTTGTTATTTATTTTAGGGTTTTGGGAAAAAAAATTGGTTTATTTTAGGGTTTTGGGAAAAAAAAAATGGATTTGGAAAAGATGCTTTGTTCGATTAAATTATATAATAAGGTTGTCATTTTGACGGTTTAGATTTTTTTTTTTTTTTTTGCCAATTGACAGTTTAAAATTAATTCTAAAAATTTAGAGTTTTACTTCTATATGGTTTGACTTCAGAAGTCCTTGTTCGAAACTCTTCATGAGCCTAACCTCGTAGTGATTTATTTAAAAACAGGTCACGTTTGACCACATACTGTATCAGTCATAAGAGGACTAGGCTTAACGGGCTAGGATCTTAAGTGTACTAGGTTGTTAGTGGAGATACGTTGACGGACTCAGTACATGCGCTAATTGTTCACTAAGTATGGTCGAAAAAACCTCAGACAATGAGCATGAAAATACAAACATTACTAAGTGGAATAGACCAAGAGTTGCCACTGATAGCTCATTCCTTTCTGTGGCCACGAGAAAACTGATACTAGTGGCAATCCTAGGACTATAGTTTTCTTCTAACTCTAACATTTCGTCCACATGTTTTCAGCTATTCTCGGAGACGGATTCTTCGCTCGAGACATCGGATTCGAGAACACCGCCGGTGCTGCCGGCCACCAGGCGGTGGCACTCCTGGTCAAATCCGAGAAGGCAGTCATCTACAACTGCCAGATGGACGGTTACCAGGACACCCTCTACGTTCCCGCATTGCGCCAGTTCTATCGTGATTGCACCATCTCCGGCACCATCGACTTCGTCTTCGGCGACGCCGCTGCCATCTTTCAAAACTGCAAATTCCTCATCCGAAAACCGATGCCGAACCAACAGTGCATCGTGACTGCACAAGGTATTAGAGAATAAATATATATATATTCCTAAATAATAATCTGAAAATATATTAAAAATATACTTGTTTATAATATAACTTTTTCAGAATATAATAAAATATATATATTTTTTTTTTTTGTTTCTCGGGATGGCCCTAGAATGGGACCCATTATGAGGGCAGCACTCTTAGTATACTTGTTCCACACCTAGACTAATCCCCATTCACACCGGGTCAGCCCTTAATGGATAAAGTGTTGACCATTAATATCTTTCCATTCACATGGTCACTAGCGCCTAGCGGGGATTGAACCCCCTGACCTCTGATTAAATGATGAAGCGCTAAACTTTTACACCGTATTACATGGTTTAATAAAATATATTTTTTCTAATATATTTATTACTTAATACAAGGCCGGAAGGAAAGCCGAGCTAGAACCGGGATCGTACTCCAGGGTTGCACCATCACCGGCGACTCGACCTACATGGCGGTGAAGGATCAGTTTAAGTCGTATCTAGGGAGGCCGTGGAAGAAGTTCGCCCGAACTATCATCATGGAGTCGAAAATCGATGGGATTATCGAGCCGGAAGGGTGGCTGCCGTGGGCCGGAAACTTTGCCCTAGACACACTCTACTACTCTGAGTTCAATAATAAGGGCGCCGGCGCTAATACGGCGCATAGGGTGAAATGGAAGGGGATTAGGCCGCTTTCGTTGGCGAAGGCAATGAGTTATACGCCGAGAAGGTTCTTCTATGATGATGCTTGGATTACTGCACGTGGGATACCGTATAAACCTGGCATGTTGGCTTAAACGTGTTATAATTGTTTTTGAGTTTTGGGTGTTATGTATACGTAGTATGTATCTCCAATGTTGTAATGATGGAGGATGAACATTTTTTGTGATAGATCAAGGACAATATTAACTTTTTAATTTTCCGGACGAATCAAATTTGCATTCTAAACTGGGGTGTAAACGAGCCGAATAGGCACGCAACCGAGGCTAGGTCAATATCGATATGGCAATTTTTACTGTTGATGTTGTACACCGTTTCGAGCTTTAATCTTGTTTTGTAATGGTGATCTATGTTATTAGTATACTCTAGCTTCTTGGGGACCAAAATTTGCAAAATTACTGATTCACTTTTCACACAAACAAAACAACCACATGCCCTTTTTTTTTTCAGCCTGTAATGGGTAAAGTTTTTTTCAGCCTGTAATGGGTAAAGTGCTAGCCAACAATTTTTCATTCTGAACCAGACACCATTGTTACATGCTTAACTACCACATGACCTACTCCTTCAAAGTTCAAACACATGCCCTCTAGTCGAATGTTTCACAGACAAAGTTAGCTTTGTTGCTCTGTTATGTGGATATATTTATTATTAACTTCACATTAAACGAATAAAACGCATGTAGGTTCCTGAACGATTTTCGTTGCTTGCTCATCAATCCTCGACATCAAATTGCAGATCTATAGTCCCCATCAATCTGATAGATATTTAGAAATCTGCAATTTCTAGCTTCTGGTCAAGATAATAATGCTGATATCTTCGCAATACCTTAATGAAGATACCAATCATGCTTGAAGTTCCTCAATTAAACCTAATTGAATCTTAATTAAATTTGATCATAACTTCTCTTGAATTATTTCAATCATTTTCACACATTCATACAGATTTGTTTATCTCAAAACCAGTGCTTGCCTTCATCAGCTGCAAAATTAATCTAATCCAAAAGAGAAATTTGCGACCGTTGCACATTTAAGGCATTGAGAGCTACGATCTAATTTGAGAGAAGGAGATTAAGACAATAATGTGATCCACTTTCATTGGAGCATCATCTCCATTGGAATGGAGAAGGCTCAAGCAGAGAAGATCCACTTTGTTTTTCGCACAGATAAAATCCTGGAAACCATTTCGCTTTTCAGCGAGGAAACCAAGAAGAACTAAGTGCGTATCGATCGAGCGTAACTCCATCTCTCTTTCAAATATTTAGAAATCAAAACAGAAAACCCCAAATTTTCTTCCATATCTCGCATTCTCTAATTTCGACGAAGAATCAGAAGTCACAGATATGAATCGCCGGCCGATGACGAACGTGAGGATTCATATACTGAACAAAACAGAGAAACCAGAGGAAAATATAGACCTATGCTTGCGACGGCGAAGGAGAAGAAGCCGCCGGCGCAAAGGATGTGAGAAGGAGAAGGTAGACATATGTGTAAACCCTAGCTGCTATGCTCCTTTAAATAGGCGAGTGACAAGATCAGAGGTCACTGTGTGGAATGCGGCCAATTAGCCGGAAGTTTAACTAATTACAAAACCACCACATTCTCGTTCAATTTCGCCTAAAACCATACCCCCAAACTCTGCATAATTCGATTATGACCCCTATAAATCTTATGTAGGGAATTATAAATTGGAACTCAACCATATTCAGAACTATTAACTATGGATGTAAACGAGTCAAGATACAGCTACTCGTGAGTAGGGCTGACAATTTGTGACACGACACAATAGCACAACACGAATACGCACGGAAAAATTGTGTTTGTGCAAGAGTATGATAGAACGATAACACGATTAGCACGATAAAATATATGTGTCGTGTTCGTGTTTATGTATTACAAAACGACACACACGATAACACGAAAAAGTTGCTACTAAGTTTAATTCTTTAGTAATATTTTGAAAAAAAAAATCATATTTAATAGATTTTAAAACTCTAATAAGTGGTTTAATTTTTAAAGTTTATCACATTTATTACAAACTTAGGAATATCGACATATTAATTAATAGTTCCATATCAAGTTAATTATTTTGATTTTTGCTTAAAGTTATCGTATAGACATTTACAATGGAATAACTTAACACAACACGATAGCACGACACGACACGCACAACAAATTCAGTGCCATGTTCGTGTTTGTAAAAACGTGGCACGATAAGCTTACCGTGTGTGTTCGTGTGTAGGTTTAACATGACACGATTACTGATACGCGTTGATGGATATACGCCCAATTTGAACCCGTTGACTTCCGAACCGTTGTATTTTTATCATCCCATTTATGATTGCGAATCGAAACTTCAACCCGGACACTTCGCGAGAACATCGACGGCTCGGACGGGGCCGAAGCGCCCGTCCGATAGAGGCGAACTCACCTAACCCCTACCCTTGGGGGTCGGATTTCTCCCCCCCCCCCCCCCCCAAGGGTCCCGGTACCCCTTTCAGACGCCCATGCTCGGTCCACCCCGCCTGCCTCATCCGAATCCTAAAGTCTTAATTATACGCTTAGAGGTTAATTAATTGTGTTTAAAGGCTAACGATGTCATTAAGCCACCTTAATGACACCGTTGCCTATAAATACCCCACCTTCACAACTCATTTGAACATCTTGGCCATTTGGACATTTTTAGCTCTGACATCTCTCTAGAAATATAGTTCTGACTTAGGCATCGGAGAGGGTTCACCAGGCACCACCCCCCCTCCTCCGTGTCTGGTATTGCCCCTTTTGCAGGGCAAAGGGAGAGAAGAAGAGAAGGAACCAAGGGAAGAAGGAAAGGAAGAAGGACATAGGCAAAGGCAAAGCAACCCGAGAAGACCGGATCATACACATCCCCCATAAGGAGTGAGATCAAAGCCGACACCCCGTTGACCTAGATCTCATAACTTAACACTTGGCGCCGTCTGTAGGCTTCGGACAGAAAGCCTGGCTATTACACGAGCTATGACGAACAGTAGGGTGTCCAGGCCCCAACACCCACCCGGAGGCAATGGGCGGAGAAGAGAACCCATACCTCCAGGGAGGCGGCCTGACCCTGGGAAGCAGCCAATGCATCCAGAGCCCCAAGAAATACCACAACCTCCTCAGCAACAGAACAACCAGGAGGGAGGACCTTCACGCCCAGCTGGGGCTGAGTCCTCCACAGCCTCCACCCCCCGGGCAAGAAGGCCACAGAGAGCAAGAGGACAACAGGGAGTGCCTTCCCACAACACGGCACCCCCTGAGGGATACTATTATGAAGAGCAACCCCAAGGGTACCCGTATGGGATGCCAGCACAGAGAGGTGGCAACCGCGCCCACACAGCATATGCAAGGCAGGCATACACCCAAGGGACTTACACTGAAGCTCAGGAGGAGGAGCAGATCCCAGCAGAAGAGCACTACCCACACCCTCGAACAGGGCAGCGAGAGGAACAAAGAAGATATCACCAGGAGCCACCCCCAGAGGGCAGGCAACAATTCGTGCCTCCTAGGCAACAGCAGGACAACAGGGCTTACACCCCGCTTGGGGAGGAAAGACAAGCAAGACCTCCAAGGAGGCAGGACTTCTATGAAACACCCCAGCAGGCGTATCAAGAGTACACCTACAGTCCATACCAGCAGGGACAAAGGAACCCAGTAAGCCCAGTCTACAACTACAATGGATATCAGAGGGATTATACTCCGGCACAGGCAGTGATCACCCCGGAGGAAATAGAAGCAATGATAACCCGGAAATTGAATGAGTCAAAGAAACCAAGCTTGCATTGTCTAAGTGACAACACGAACCACCCTTTCACAAGGGAGCTGGAGATGAACAGGGTGCCAGACTCCCTGCACACTGTGCAAATTGCAAAGTACAATGGGAAGGGAGACCCCCTAGAGCATATCCAACAGCATGAGGCCTCTCTATTCGGGAGAACAACTGACGAAAGATACAAGGCACTCCTTTTCCCAAACACCCTATCAGGGGTGGCCTCACATTGGTTCTTCAGCCTGCCCTCTGAGAGCATCCACTCATGGGAGCAGCTAAAAGCTAAGTTTCTGCAGAGATACCTAGGGGAGAGGAAACTCCTCAAGGGAACAGGCTCCATTGATGACGTAAAACAAGAATACGATGAAACCCTGGCCAGCTACTACACTAGGTTCAACCAGAATATTGCAGACATCCAGGGAGACATCACTGAAGGGGAGATAATCCGAGCCTTTATCAGAAACTTAGGTCGCTTTGGGTCAACATTGGCTGAAAAGATGGCCAAAAAGCCAGCAAGCACCTTGGAGGAGCTTGCAGGGAGAGTTAAAACGCATATTGACCTTGAGAGGCACAGGGCAAGCAAGAAGGCCAAAATTCAGGCAGCCAAGGAGGACACTCAAAGGCCAAACAAAGGAAAGCCACCCCAGGCACCACAGCATGCAAGGCAGCAGGAGTGGCGTCCGTCACAGCAGGAGTGGCGTCCACCACAGCAAAGAAACCAAATGGGTGAACCCTTAAAGGCCAGAGAAATAAACGTCATTAAGTTCATCCCACTGAACGCCACTCCAGCCACCGTACTTAAAGAGATGCGGAACCAAAAGCTTTGGGCACCCCCTGCAAGGTGGAGAGCCCCAATGGTAGGAAATCACAAGGATAGATGGTGTGACAACCACGAGGCTTATGGTCACGACACAAATGAATGCTTTAGCTTAAAGCTAAGCATAAACAACATCGTCCAAAGGGGAGAACTGAAGCAATTCGTAGACCATGGGGGCAATAGTATGCAACTGGGGCCACCACAAAAAGACAAGGGCAAGGGAAAGGTAGACCATAACCCTCCACCCAACAAAAGAGGAGTCATCAACATGATACATGGAGGAGCAGCATCAGGAGGCCCAACTGCTAATGCAAGAGAGGTCTATGCATCCAAGCTAAGCTCAGTGCCAAGGTGGAGAAAAAGACCAAGAGAAGGAGAAGAAGTGAAGATAGAGTTCTCGGAGAAGGACAAGAGCCACATCGTCTTTCCACATGACGATGCTCTAGTTATTACTTTAGATATTGATAATTTTGATGTAAAGAGAATTTTGGTGGATGGGGGCAGCTCAGCTGACCTCCTAAGCCTGAGAGTGTTGGAAGAGATAGGGAAAACCAAAGCAGACATCAATCCGGTCAACTTCCCCCTAGTTGGCTTCTCAGGGGCAACAAGCTACCCCCTGGGGATGATAACATTGCCAGTGACCATGGGCCAAGGATGGACCCAGCTGAAGGTAAATGTCAATTTCTTGGTGGTTGAAAGCCTGGGAGCCTACAATGGGATCCTAGGAAGGACAACCATAAATCCATATGAAATAGTGCCATCCACTGTTCACCAGAAGCTGAAGTACATCACGGAGAACGGAGTCGGAGAGGTCCTGGGTGATCAACGCACTGCAAGACAATGCTATGTCAATTCAATGAGACATGGATCACACAGGACAGATACAGTGGCTATGGTCATGACAGGAGCCAACCAGGAAAGAAGAAAGAGGGGAGGGAGACAAAGGCAAGCAAGGAGGAGGAGTGGAGTGACACTCCGTTTGAGCAGGCAGCTTTTTCAAACAGTGCCTACAAGGAAACACAGGAGCAAGGCTGTGAAGGTGACATCCATACCTTGGCAGCCGGACACCATAATAGGGAGCAGGACAAGGGACTCCATCCTAAGAGGCTTCCGCCACATAGATGATATCAAGCAAATGCCGCAGGAGCCCATATCAAGCTATTTCCAGAGATTCTTCAATTATGGTGCCAACATGGACATCACAAGGGGAGAAGCAGTCAGAGCATTCATCAGACACATGCATCCAAGCTCATTCGAGGCCTATGGAGGGCTCTATGAGATGGTCATGACGAGCACAATGAGAGAGCTCAAGGCGAAACTGGACAGGGCATTTGAACAAGAGGCGGAACAGTTGGATGAAGTTCCAGAGAAAGGAAGAGAAGCAGACACATTGGGAGGAGGTGTCAATTTCACATTCACACCCCTCACGCTCAGCATAGAAGAAATTTTCCACAAGCGCCTCAAGCAAGAGCTGCCAGCATGCAGGGAGGAAGGCAAGGCCTTCCTAGGTAGAGATGCACAGGGTTGGTGTGAGTACCATGGGACCTGGGGGCATCAAACCAACAACTGCATGGTGTTGAAGGTGGAAGTGGAAGAAATGATCTACAATGGAAGCTTCAAAGAATACGTGGCAACAGACACAGTGACCACCCCATATCCTTAGTTTCATATCTAGCATTTCGCATGTTTTAAGCATTACAAGCTTTTCAAAAAACAACTCTTGAGAAGGAGAACTCACGAAGTCACTCCAACTCTACAACTATCTTCAATTTCCTACAAAGGATGTCTTGGTGCACCAAGGCATCCCGAGTGTACAAAAACATGAATGCTCCTAAGAGAGTAGTAGTTATTCAAAAATATTTACCAGTGAATGTGATGTTACAATCACCAAGTTATCCTTACACAGATATGACTTCAAGTCAACAACCTTCGACGCCCCCAAGAGCGTATCTTGAGAGTAGTCTTCGTACTACGACATTCGACGCCCCCAAGAGCGTATCTTGAGAGTAGTGTTCATACTACGACATTCGACGCCCCCAAGAGCGTATCTTGAGAGTAGTTATTATACTACGACCTTCGACGCACCAAGAGCGTATCTTGAGAGTGGTTTCCAAAAACTACGAACTTCGACGCCCCCAAGAGCGTATCTTGAGAGTAGTGTTCATACTACAACCTTCGACGCCCCCAAGAGCGTATCTTGAGAGTAGTTATTACACTACGACTTCGACGCACCAAGAGCGTATCTTGAGAGTGGTTTCCAAAAACTACGAATTCGACGCCCCCAGGAGCGTATCTTGAGGTAGATTTGCAACCTACCAGATTCGACGCCCCCAAGAGCGTATCTTGAGGTAGAAAAAACACTACCAGTTCGACGCCCCCAAGAGCGTATCTTGAGGTAGATTTCAAACTACCAGTTCGACGCCCACCAGGAGCGTATCTTTGGTCTAACTTGAGCCCTCCGGGAGCCTATCCTGCGAAACGTTAAGTGCCGTCCGAGAGCCTGTCTCGTGAACAGTTTGACACCCGTCAAGAAGGTATCGGTGGACTAACCTGTGCCCTCCGGGAGCCTATCCTGCGAAACGTTAAGTGCCGTCCGAGAGCCTGTCTCGTGAACAGTTTGACACCCGTCAAGAAGGTATCGGTGGACTAACCTGTGCCCTCCGGGAGCCTATCCTGTGAAACGTTAAGTGCCGTCCGAGAGCCTGTCTCGTGAAAAGATTTCGACGCCCACCAAGAGCGTATCTTTGGTCTAACAGTACAACGTATACCGTGTAAGGGGTATCAGAAGAGATCATCATACCATGTTTAGAAGGATACCATGCTCGGAAGGGTAACATGAGAAAGAAATTTCTAAGTAAAGTAATGTGAAGAACAAGTAATGTTTTTTCTTTATGAAATGGCAGGTAAGGCAAGAAGGAAAGCACGAAAGTAGGATAAGTAAAGGAAACACATCAAGTAAAGAGTCCATACCCAAAGAGCCATACACAAGGCACAGGGAGCCATCATGAGAAGAGATATATACAAAAGCATGAGAAACACTAATGTAAAGGCAAACGAACCACGTAGTCAACAACATAATGCGCCAAAGGAAAGTAACAACAAACACCATCACAGTCTCAAAAGACACTCAACCCGTACAAGGGGAGAAGGAGTGTAATTATATACAAGGATAGTATGAGATAAACAAGTCAGTCAGAACCCTCGGGGGAGTCACCCCCACCCCCTGAAGCTGAACCGCCAGCGGAAATGGATGAAGAGGAGGAGTCTGAGGTACCAATCTCCACAGGTGTAGCATCCACCTGGGCAGGGGCAGGCTCGTCTGCAACGGCAGCCTGACCCATCAGAACAGTCGCGTAGCCAGTGGCATATGGCCCAAAGTCACCAAGGTCACCAAAGGGGAACTGAGGATCAATCCGGTATATGTGATCAACCAGATACTCACCGAACTGGTTCATCTCCTGGGTGAGACGCGTGCTATAGTCGGCGGTGAAGGCAGAGGAGGCCTTGTATTCAGATACCGCGACAGCCCTCTCCTCCGCCCGACACTTAGTCTCCAACCTCCGCAGCTCCTCAGAATGGACAGACGCGGCAACCTCAGCTTCCCGGCGCAAACTGCCCACAGTGGTTTCAAGCAAGGACACCTGGTCCTGGAGCTCCTGCAGTCTCAAATCAGATATACGCGCCTTCTCGGCAGCAGTAGCGACCTCCGCCTTGAGAGAAACCTGGCTGTCTTCAAGGGTCTTCCTCTCGTCAGATAACTCGAGTACGAGCGAGGACATGTTCACCATGTCAGATATGCCCTAACAATTCAAACAAGGGATGAATAACCGAAAGATAGACATTATGAAAGAAATAAGAGGAAAGCAAAGAACAACTTACAGGTGCATAACGAGAAAGTACCCCTTGAACAAAGCGCCGAGTCTCCCCAGGAGACTTGGGCGGAGCAACACGATCCCCAGGGGGAACGGCACCGCGGAGTACGCGGACACCAACCTCGGGAGTCCGCAAAGAGGAAGTGCTATCGAGGTGGAACTCCTTCAGACCAGCGAAGGGAGTCCACTCAGACCCAATAACATCTTCATCAGTGAGCCGTGCGAAATCCTTCCGACTTAAAGTCGGAGGCCCACCTACACAAGCAAAGCAAGTCAAAGGAGAGTATAAACATACAAGGATCAGCACAAGGTAGAGATCATACCTGAGGACCGTGCCCTCGGCTGGGGGGCAGGGGAACCACCACCAGCAGGCCGCTTCCCTTTGTCAGCCAGGGAAGGCACCTCTTCGACCACCATCTCCTTATCACGAGATAGGGTCGGAGGACGAGCAGTAGGCGAAGCAGGATCCACAGCCTTCTTCCTCTTAGCAGCCGAGGCCCCGGCCTCAGAATCAGATCGCCGCGGCTTGGACTTGGAAGGTCCAGAATCTCTGCCAACGGAGACGACCCTCTCAGTCACCAAGGGGGAGTGCACTAGCAAGGTAAGAAAAACAAGATAAGGAAAACATAAGTTATATCATAAAGAAGCAAATAGGAGAAAGCATACCAGAGGCCCCAGCCTTCTTCCCAGGCAGGGGGGATTTCTTCAAAGCAGAACTAGAAGGAGCCTTCCTCTTGCTCAGGTCAACAGGGGCTCCCTGCATGTTATAGGTTTTTCCATGAAACCAACCTACAAAGGAAGAGCAGAAGGTAAATAAAGATGGAAAGACCAAGTGACATACCGAACCCCCGGAGTCAGGAGTCAGACTGATCCCGGCCTCGTAAAGATCCGTCTCAGTTATTAAAGACACGGGGCAGTAAGACCGGGTCCTGTTGCTCTCGTGAATGATCTTCATAGTCTTCAAATCATCCGAAGAGAACTCTCCAAAAGCAGGCCAACCATCGGACCGATCCTCATTCAGGACCGACCAAATGACGTATCGGTCCGTAATGAAGAAGTAGTGCTTAGCCCAGTGACTGGCCGAATTGTCAATCTGGGTCACAAAACGGAGAGAGGTATCCCACTCGACCCCACTCAACCCGAAATCAGAGAATCGGGGATCTTTGAAGGTCGGATGACGAGTTACGAAACTCGCAAACCCCACCCTCGTCCGGTACTGGAACCGATAGAAACATCGGAATAGAACGAGAGAGTACTTCCAGGAGTACCAATGGCACAATACCCGGAAGCCCACCCAGACGCGGAGGGCACTGGGGGCAAGGTTCACAGGAGAAATCCTGAAGAACCTGCTCAACTCTATAAGCTCGTCACAGTAAGGTAGCCTCAGCCCGAATCGGATCTGAGAGGGGTACACGGCGACCTTCCCTATAGGAGGCTCCGTCGCCGTCCCGCGAGTATTCCCCAAGGAGGGGAGAAAAGGATACAGAGGCTCATCTAGGGGACTGATATCTCCTAGGGTGACATGTTCGTTGTAATCGGACCTAGTGATATGGTTCTCTGACAGAATAGCAAGACCTAAGGCAAAGATAGCAAGAAACCCCAAAGCACGAATCAAATTTCGACTAACACCCCAATGAAGGTCATGACACTAAGCTAGCAATAGGAAAGGAAGTAACGCGACCAAAGAGGAAGAGAAAGAGGAACTCACTCATCCTTCGGAGAATACGACGTCTCTGAAGAGTCTGCGTACGTGGACACCACCAGGAGTATAGTACCTGCCACGACACGACAAATATCAAGATAAGAGAAATTTCTGAGGAACCGGAAATACCCCGACACTCAACCAACGACAACAACCGAGTCAAATAATTTTATCCGAGCCTAAAGTCGGGTTTTGGAAAAAATTATCATTATACCCTCCAACAAAGATTAACACACCAACGGCGGCACGACATCAAATTCAAGACCGTGATAGCCCAATCGGACAAGAAACCATATCCGGACGACCGGCAAACATTTTTCCCAAAATCCACAACTACCAACGGCTATCTACGGCAATCCCACATTTAATCAAGCATCGGCAATCAAGCATCGGTAATCAAGCATCGACAATCAAATATCAACGATTCAAAAATCGACTTTTTACGCGGTAATGGAAAGGAAAAGAGCGGACCTTCGGAAAACCCGACCCGATGTAATAAACGGGCCCGGATTTCGAATTGGAAGACGCCCGAAAATCAGTCCCTCGCCGGAATTTGAGCCTTGCCGTCGCCGGAGGTGACCTTGCTCGCCCCACCGTCGCCGTCGCCGGAGAAAAGCCCAGTCGCTCACCCGCCGGGCCCTGCCGGTGATGTCCGGCCAATGTCGTCGTCACCAATCGATCCTCCACGCCGTCCAGTCGTCGTCGCCGTGCCTCGCCGTCGTCAGCCAAGCTCTCGCCGTCTCCGCGTCGCCGTCAGCTGTTTCCCGCCTGGAGCTGCGTCGTCGCCTCCGGCCAAGCTCCCTCCCGTCGTCGATTCCGGCTAGGTGGCTGGCTGGATTTCTGCTCCTTGGTGGAAATTCCGGCCGGCCCTTACCTTGGGGGTGCTCTCCAACCTTTTCTTGCTCTCCAAGGGTAAGTGGAAAAGAAAGATGGTGGCTATGGTGACTCTTGGAGGTATTTTTCTAATTCTCTTCTTTTATGTTAAAAGGGTGATAGGGTTTTTTAGGGGGTTTTAATCACCACCATCCATCTAGCCTTAAATAAAATCTAAAGGCCAAGGAGAAACCATTATTTTTATCCCTTTCACCTATAGCTAAGTATATTCCCATACTTAGAAAAATTATCAAGATAGTTTTATTTTTGAGCATTCCATACTTAGGAAATTTTTTGGGCCAAAATAAAAATTTCTCCTTACTTAGATGGAATCCCGGCACGAATTTGAAGCATAAGTTATTTAGTTGCATTCGTATCACATCCCTGTGCAAGTCTGTATTTTTTGAGTGTACACCTGTAGCAGAGATAAGTATATTACTCCCGCCTCAGACGGACGCGTGCCTAGGCACACGTCCGTGCTACTCTGACGTTTACAATTCCTCTATCTCATTAGACAGGGGGCAGAGTCAGAGGCACGCATCCATGGGTAAGCAGGCATTCAGACAAAGAAGGTAAAATCCCGGTTTCAAATTGCGCGTGTCATACCATCCTAAAATAGAGTCAATCAAGGGTTAGGCCATTGGTTGACTCGGGGGCATGTGATGGATATACGCCCAATTTGAACCCGTTGACTTCCGAACCGTTGTATTTTTATCATCCCATTTATGATTGCGAATCGAAACTTCAACCCGGACACTTCGCGAGAACATCGACGGCTCGGACGGGCAACCCGAGGGTCGGATTTCTCCCCCCCCAAGGGTCCCGGTACCCCTTTCAGACGCCCATGCTCGGTCCACCCCGCCTGCCTCATCCGAATCCTAAAGTCTTAATTATACGCTTAGAGGTTAATTAATTGTGTTTAAAGGCTAACGATGTCATTAAGCCACCTTAATGACACCGTTGCCTATAAATACCCCACCTTCACAACTCATTTGAACATCTTGGCCATTTGGACATTTTTAGCTCTGACATCTCTCTAGCTTTATCTCTCTAGAAATATAGTTCTGACTTAGGCATCGGAGAGGGTTCACCAGGCACCACCCCCCCTCCTCCGTGTCTGGTATTGCCCCTTTTGCAGGGCAAAGGGAGAGAAGAAGAGAAGGAACCAAGGGAAGAAGGAAAGGAAGAAGGACATAGGCAAAGGCAAAGCAACCCGAGAAGACCGGATCATACACATCCCCCATAAGGAGTGAGATCAAAGCCGACACCCCGTTGACCTAGATCTCATAACTTAACACGCGTGATAGCATAAATTGCCACCCCTAGACGTGAGTTAATCAAGACTGGCTCGGTCAATACTCGAATTTGAGTTCGGATATATTTGCCTCGAACCTAATGGACTTTCTTTTAAGCTGAAAAATCATAGGGTTTTCTACCATTTCTTGTGGAGCACCATATTTTTACATTTTTTTTTTCTTATTACTAGGGTGCACTTAACTGTAACATATGTAAAACTTTAAAAGTATGAAAAAGTACGAAATTTTTTTAACTACACCTAATATTTGCATCATACTATAATAATATCAATTTTTATTTATAATCATATGTAGGGTAATAGAAAAATACAAAATATATATATATATATATATATATATATATATATATATCACAAGCATAGTGCTTGTGAAGCATGATGGAGAGACACAAAATCATATTGGGTTTATTTTTGGGCTATTAAGCGTATTGGACTTGATTGGGCAGTAAATTGACAAATTATAGGTCTTTTTATCATGTTTCGTAAGCATTATGTTTGTAGTATTTTTTTATACATTTTTCTATTACTCTAAATGTGTATACTATAGAAAAGTTGATATTAATGATGGTGTGATGCAAATTCTAAGTATAATTAAAAAATTCATATTTTTAAAATTTTACATACGTTACATTTCAGTATTTTATAATAGTAAAAAAAAAATACAAATATAGTTGTTACGAAGCATGTTAGAAAAGCCCAAAGATGAGCTCTTTTTCTGTACAAAATAGGCCGCATTAGTAGCCTGATTTCTTCTTTTAACATACACAAACTAATATATTCCACCAGTTTCCCCCCACTTTAGAAGTTAGCTGTTGAATTCAATTTGCCCAATATAGCATCTAACCCTAAAAGTGTGTCATTAGAGAGTAACAATTGCTTCCCTTGATCTTGAATTTTTGACATCTCCTCCTTTCCTTCATCACACACACACAAAAATAAACATGATTGTTAGCCTGACCCGAATCATAATCGTAATCGCCGTGATTTCCGTCTCATACTGCCCCCGAGTCCATGCGACTACCGAACTAGACCTCGTCACTAAGGTGTGTGATCGAACCTCGTACAAGGACCTCTGTCGATCCACCGCGCTTAAAACCACGTCACCGTCTACCAAACTGCCGAAAAATACTCACGATTTGGTCGAGGTTTTATTGAAGGCGGCACTAACGAACGCCACCGAAATATACAACTACATCAACGAGATTCTGACGAAAAAGATCGACCCGTTCATGGAGCAGTGCCTTCTCGAATGCTCTGACGGTTACGAGGATGTGATGGATCAATTGGATAACTCGATCACGGCGTTAGATTCGAGGGCTTATGATGACATCGATTCGTGGGTTAAGTCGGCCGTTAGTGACGTGGAATTGTGCGATGACGGGTTTATGGAGAGGAGAGGATATATATCTCCATTGAAGGCAATGAATAGAATGTTTCATCAACTTTGTAGTGTTGTTTTAAGCATTAACAAGATGTTGAAAGAGGAGAATGAATTGTGAGTCCATTGTAGCAGTGTTATCAGAACCGGACCAAACATCGAATCAGCAAGATGACGATTTTTTATTAGACTAGCCATAGGCCGGTTCAACTTATGAATTGAGAAAATCGATTTGTTTGCTAAAAACTGTTCGATTTTCACTCTTAGGACCGGATTCGCTATTCAAGCCGTTCTTTTGAGCGCATCGAATCGGCAACATGCCTGTGTTTGTGGTCCAACCTTCGGTTTGGTCCGGTTTCGGTAACACTGAGTGGTAGTGATAGGAAGTAACATGTGTTAGCAATGGTAGATAGAATGTTTCTTTATATAGGGAAATCTAACAAAAGAACTACCCAAGATGTACATCATATGTGCAAATCTTGTACCTACAGTTCAAGTGTTTGAACCAAACCATGTGGAAAAAGGGCTTCGTTTGTGAGTTATTTGTAAGTTTAGGCCAATATTGTAAATGAGCCGAAACTTGTATTAGGCCCACAAATGTGAACGGAAAATTGTTGAAAATGGATACAATGGAGATTGTAAATCGCGCAAATAGTATTTTAGATAAAATATAAGGAAATATTTGTGTTATCATTATAACAATGCTAAAAATCATATTAAATTAATATGGGGTAGCAATTCGGTGTTTTATACTTTAGGATTAAATCTTGAATTGGTCCTCGAACTCTATGTAAATTTCTCAACTTATCTTCTAACTTTAATTACATCTGATTTTATCCTTCAACTCTAACTGAAAATTCCATGCTATCCTTCCGTTAATATTCGGTTGACCGGGCATTTCCTCCGTTAAATTCCTACATTTTATTTGGAAAAAAAACCCTTCAAATAACAATTATACCCTAAGAAGAAATAATAATAATAATCACTAACAACACAATTGAAAAATTAAAAGAAATAAACTGCGCGCCGTCTCTTTACTGTCTCTTCTCTCCATCACGGTATTCATTCTTCTCGTTGATGTTGTTACTATCAACACATCTTTCGATCACCCTCATCATCAACCACTGTCTCGAGCCAACAACGTATAACTACTTGTCCAATAACCAATTTCAATTGATTTCAGTACCAGGGTATAAAAATGGTCATTATCTATAGCAATTAAATATCATATCACATCAAAATCAGCTGATTCTTTCAATCAATCTTAAAAGATAGCTCAATTGCTTCTAAGACAACGACTCTCTAATCTAATTCTCTCATAATTGGTTAATACGATTGACCAATTTTACTGTCATCAATATGAAGAAAACTCTATATGCACCTTTACAGAACCGCAGAGCTCAGGCAGAGATTTCCGGTGGCCGGAGATGCTGGCAGATACGTTCCGGGTGATTCCGATGATCGAAGATCATCTTTGTGTCGTAGACGGCGTACACTTTGCATTCCGGAGGTAAATTCGCCGCGAGCTCCTGTGGATTTGGCGGAATGAAGATTAGCTCTACCTTCGACAGGTTATTAAGAGCAGAGGGCACAAGACTAGATAGCGGCGGGTTTGTGGTGGAAGGTTTTAGTGAAATATTAGGAAAGTGACGGAGAGTTCGAGGCGTGAGTAAAATGGCATATTAGGGCTTCTTGTGTGGCAGAGATGAGTGAGTCAACAGAGGGAAAGCAAGGTTTCGAAACGGTGTTAATGTGGTTTCTGCGTTACAGAGTTTTGAGGATAGGAAGAAGAAGATCATGTTGGGCTGATAATTGGCGTAGCTTTGATATTTAATTATTATTATTATTATTTTTTGTTAGGGTACAATTATTCTTTGAAGCTTTTTTCCAAAAAAAATGTAGGAATTTAACGGAGTTAAAGGCAACGTCGGCTGAATATTAACGGAAGGATAGCATGAACTTTTCAATTTGAGTTGAAGGATAATATCAGACGTAATTTAAGTTCGAGGATAATTTGGGACATTTTCTTAGAGTTTGAGGAGCAATTCAAGACTTAACCCTATACTTTAATTAGAGGTATCAGGTTCAAAATCAGTCGGAGCTTCTTATGGGTCGACTTCCGGTAAAAGTTGTGATTATTCTAGGTGTGAAGTAAGCATGCTACACTCTTTTGTCTCGAGTTCTCCGCCGGACTCTTGGAATGAAAAATTATTCATGAACAACACATGGTGTGGAATAAACATGTTACGTGTGTGCCTTCCTAATGAGGATCGCTAGCACTAGGGTTAACCATTGTATTCTCTCTCAATATGTATTTTCTCTCGTGAAATAATGGCTGAGCAATCGACTTAACTTGAATTACAGTTGACTCTATTTTAGCTGGTGATTCTTATTGAGTTCTAACAGGTGGTATCAGAGTCAATTGTTCGGCTGGGAGGATGCACAGTTTAGTAAACCTATGGACGGGCTAGTGATGCACAAAGATGTGTGTGTAGAGCATACATGAGATGAATTCATATACGGTTTGTACTAGTTGGCGTGGTGTAGCCATTCGGAAGTTCAAGAGAAACTCATTGGTCAGGATAATAAACATAACTTGCAGCCTGAGTCTTGGTGGGTGTTTGGTGAAGAGACTTATGATGAAGAAGCCAGCAAGTTGGCTCAGGATAGTGAAATATGATGAAATTCCTATCTTAGACCCAATGATACGACTCGACATACAAAATAATCCTTCGAAGAGCCAACATGTTGGTTAGTACAATCAATGCAATCTTGCTTTTAAATGAGGCCGATGGAAATATTATCTTTCAAGATTAAACACAAACTCTACTAAATAATTAGCTTGTTAAAAGAAATGTATATAACTCAATTCGAGTTTTGTTATTGGAAATAATCATTTAGTTGTTAAGTTACCTAGATTGTATGACTATATAATAATCTTGTATAATTCTTTTTAATTTGTCTGATAAAAAATATTTTAAGAATTTTTATTGAGTTTCAACAATTATTCTATATTCATTAGATTTGAAAGTCAGATATATTTATAAGTAGAAAAAACATACACTGATAAAGTTCGGTGAAATTTTTAAATGGATATAGTTTTTTTCAATAATCAAATTGTTACTGAACTTTCTCACTGTGCCGAATCATGAGGTATATCAACATGGATTCAGTAATAAATAAATTAAAATGATTACAACATAATAGTTTCAATTGACCGCTCAATTGGCTGAATCTATTATAAATACACATAAAAAAAGTTCATGCGGTTAAGACATACTTATTTTATGTCTAATTTAATGGAAATTTTAACAGATGTAGAAATTTAGTCAGCAATTGAGAGTTTAGGTGGCTACTTTAAAAAGATCCAAGTCTGGATAACAATTTAGAATTCGATCAAAATTCAGGCAGCGATCTGGCTATATATATATATATATTTTACATTTTTACCATACTTGTGGTACTTTTTTTATTCATTTTTCTATTGCACTAAATATGAACTCATAGGGAAATTGACATTATTAATGGTAGATTATTAGTGTAATAAAAAATGATACTTTTAAAATTTTAGTTATTTTATAATTAAGCTCGCTATAATAATAAAAATATATAGTACAAAAATGGTGCTAGTTATCTTTGGATTGGTTTTTCAAACTTTATGGCTTTGGCCTATGATTGTGAACATTCAAACTTTCGGGTCACTATTAGCACTAATCAAAACTAAATGGTGTTTATTTTTAATTTTTTTGGCTACAAAGATTATAAACTACAGGGTAGAAATTAAAGCGCTAAATAATATGAACGAGTCCTAAGGAGGTTCGTTACGAAAAAAAAATGGCGCCATTGCTTTCAACCTTCTTCGATCATCTCCATCAGATCGATTTTTCTGTCATCACCGCGATCTAGTATCCAATCTCAAGCTTAGAATAAGTCCCGGTTCTGACTTCGGATCCATGGCAGACAACTGAAGAAATCGGAACATCACCAAGAGGCAGATTTATCAGGAAGAACGGCGACAATGTTCCTGTCGAGAGCAGCGTTTTCGTCCGCCAAAGAAGAAGGTGCAGAACCTGAGCAAACTCTGAGCGATCGACTGAAGACGTTCAAGTCTTCGCGATTCGATCCCGATGCCTACCTCACCTCCAAATGCGAATCCATGAACGAGAAGGTACAGTCCCCAATTTTGCTCCAATTTAGTTTCTTCTCCAATTCATCAGGAATCTAGAAGCCTCCATCGATGGAATCATGGATTTCTTATGTTTATAGAAATGATTAATGTAGGAGATAAAGCATTTGTGTTCTTACCTTGTGGATCTGAAGAAGGCTTCTGCTGAGGAAATGCGGAAAAGTGTTTACGCGAATTACGGAGCCTTCATACGGTACCCAGAATATGTATTCTCGAATCTTCTACCAGTTTCTTTGACATAATCTTAACTAGTCCATATTGTGTAGAACTTCCCGCGAGATCTCAGATCTGGAAGGGCAACTGCTTTCAATGCGAAATCTACTCTCCACTCAAGGAGCATTGGTCCAAGGATTGGCGGAAGGAGTTCACGTCAATCTCCTCGCTGGTCAAGACGATTCAGCTGAGGAGTATGCCCTGATCGCTGAAGAAGACGAGCTGTCAAATTCAGAAAAGTGGATAGTCGAGTTCCTCGATAACTTTGAGGTTCTGTTAGCTGAACGTAGGGTAGATGAAGCATTGGCTGCCTTTGAAGAAGCGGAGAGGATCAAGGAAGAAGCCATCGAGAGGCGAAGCATGAGCAACGATTCATTGTTATCTATGCAAAACGTCATCAAAGAACAGAGACAGAAGTTTGCTGAACAATTAGCAGAAGC
Organism: Clarkia xantiana subsp. parviflora; assembly: GCA_036873135.1. Taxonomy (NCBI): domain Eukaryota; kingdom Viridiplantae; phylum Streptophyta; class Magnoliopsida; order Myrtales; family Onagraceae; genus Clarkia; species Clarkia xantiana. The sequence goes on from JAPTYO010000003.1 coordinate 22,152,112, forward strand.
AACTTGCCAGCCATCGACCCGAGGAGCCGAGCTCCGATCAACTGTGGTAGCGCTCAAACGACTTGGGGATGGGCCCCTGGCACACACTTTACTGCTCAAATCCCACCGCCAAAAGCTTTCCAGTAGTATCCACTCTCTAAGCTCCTTCTACGGCGCAGTTTATGCTGCTGCGCTTTCTCAGCTCGTGTTCTCCACCATAGCTCAGGCCACGAGCGACTCCATGGCAGTATTCGGAGAAGATCCAGCTTATACCTCTGAGCTCGTGACTTGGGCCGTGAAGGAGTCTGAGGCATTTGCAAACCTGCTTAAGAGACATGTCCTCGCCGCATCGGCTGCTTCAGGAGTACTAAGAGTTGCAGCTGAATGTGTCCAGATTTGCTTGAGGCATTGCTCTGTGCTCGAAGCACGGGGCTTGGCTCTTTCCCCGGTTATGCTGAGATTCTTCAGACCCTACATTGAACAGGCGCTTTCTACCAATTTGAAGAGAATAGAGCAAAGCAGTGCTGCTCTGGCTGCTTCTGAAGATTGGTCCCTGGCTTATGCTCCTACTGGAGGGCGAGTAGCTTCATCGACATTTCTTAGTGGATCAATATCTCAGCAACGGCTTTCGATCAGTGCACATAAATTGAACTCAATGGTCCAGGTAACATTTTTGATAATATCTTCAGCTAAATCCATGCAACTATTTCACGGCAATTATTAGAGTGAATATCTTGCTGACAAAACTTCCATCATTACTAAGAAGACAGATGTGGTTGTGAATCTGTCTACTTTGGCTTGGTTTCTTGTTGCTAAAGCTACCCATTTCTTGTTTCTAAGTTTCTATTTTAGTATTGAATGCATTCTCAAGGGGTTGCTTTGGTTCTAGATGTGGTTGTGAATCTTTCACATTTGCTTGGTTTCTTGCAGCCAATGTTACTCATTTCTTGTTTTTATGTTTCTATTTAAGTCTTGTATGCATTCTCAAAGGGTTGTTTTGGTTCTAGTGTGGTTATGAATCTTTCTACTTTGGCTTGGTTTCTTGCTGCCAAAGCTTCTCATGTCGTGTTGCTTAAGTTTCTATTTAAGTCTTGAATGCATGTACTCTCAATTCTTTTTCCCTTCTAGACCTCACTCATTTCAGGTAAAACTTCTCTCATTATCAAAAACAGAAACTGGGTTCTATTGGAACTGAGGAGATCCATTACTGTGTCCCATAAGACACTGGATATGATTCCCCAGAACATGCAGAAGAGTATATTTGTCATTACTAATGCTTTTGGTCGTCCTATATTTTGCTTGGTTTCTTGCCAACTAAGTTTCTCATTTCTTGATGCTTAAGTTTCTATTGCCAAATATAATATGCTCAACTGAAATTAAATTCTGTGATGTAGGAATTTCTAGAAGATGTGGGGCCTCTGGAAAGTTTGCAGCTAGAAGGGGCTACCTTGGAGGGTCTTCTACGAATCTTCGGCTCTTACGTCAATCTACTAATAAATGCACTTCCAGGCTCGGCCGAGCACGAGGATAACTCGACTAGCCGAATCGTAAAACTAGCTGAAACTGAAGCACAACAAGTAGCTCTACTAGCCAATGCATTGCTTCTTGCAGATGAGCTTCTCCCACGAGCTGCAGGAAAGCTTCTCGCCTCACACAAGTCCGATGACACTTCGAAGAAAGCTTCGGATAAGCAGAGCCGCCTTCCAGAGCAGCGGGAATGGAAGAAAAAGCTGCAACGGTCGGTGGATCGACTGCGTGATAGTTTCTGCAGACATCACGCGTTAGAACTTATATTCACGGAGGACGGTGATATTAGTCTCAGCTCACATATATACACAGCATTGGACGATCTTCCTGAAGAACCTGAATGGTTCCCTTCTCCGATTTTCCAGGTAACCCGAACTCGAAGAGTTTATTATAAGGAGTTTGGGACTTGGGTCACCAAATTATAAAGCAAAGTTTTTTTTTTTTTTTTTTTTAAAGGTGACTCATGATAAAAGATTTTTGGGTTAAATGGAATTTTGATTTAACATGTTGGATCAAAATTAGATTTTGGCGCAACATTTTTTGGTGCAATTTGCAATTTGAAAACATTGGTGTAACTTTAGTTGGCCATAGTAGTAGTACGTGACTAGCTATCTAATTTTCATTTTGTTTAGTTTTGTTCCCAAATTTATATTCTTAATTTATAAATTAGTTCGTAAACAATTTTAATCAGACCATATGTCCAATTGACCAAGCCAGAGTCTGACCCAAGCATGCATCGAGTCTTTGCTGGGTCAATTTTGACCTAAGGTCCGACTCATGCCTAGATCAGAACCATGTCAGAATTCTTGGACTAGGGTGACCTAACTAAGGTCTGACTCAGTCATGGTCGAACTCTGGCTAGATTAACTGGACCTTGAGTGCGGTCGAAATTGTTTAGGGACTCATTTGTAAATTAGGAATATAAATTGGGAACTAAACTGAACGAAATGAAAACTAAAAACGTAGCCACATGTGAGACATATACTGCTTAACCGTCAAAACTAACTACTCACTAACATATGCATTAAATTGTAAACATATTGCACCAAAAATGTTGCACCTAAGTTCAATTTTGATTAAACAATAAGTTTTGTTCACATATACCATTTTTTATTGATTAAGGTTTGGTTCTTGTGAATCTCAGGAACTTTACCTGAAACTAACTCGGATAGCGAGCATCACGACAGACATGTTCGTGGGAAGGGAAAGATTTGCGACCATGTTGTTGATGCGGCTCACAGAGACCGTTATACTATGGCTGTCGGATGATCAAAACTTCTGGGAGGAGATTGAGCAGGGCCCGAAGCCATTAGGTCCATTCGGCCTCCGACAGGTACATTCATTCTTCATCGGGATTAACACTCTTGTCATTTTCGATCTTATTCAGATTCTGTTTTGTTTGGCAGTTCTACTTGGATATCGAGTTTGTGATTCTATTTTCATCACAAGGACGGTACTTGTCGCGTAACCTTCATCAGGTCAGCAAAAGCATTATCGAGCGAGCTATCGATGTCGCGTCTTCTACCGGGATGGATCCCTACAGGTAATATAAAGATTAAACCACACATTTTTTACTTATAAATTTAAGGTTTTAGGATAGTTAGTTAAGTGGTTAGTCTTCATTTTCACATGGTATTTAGGGTTGGTAATTCGTACGGACAATGCGAGTTTGAGTCGTACCAAGTTCGTGTAGTGTTCTGAGGGATCAACCCAAACACGGCTCAGCACGAAAACGTGTCAATTTAGTTCCGCACGAACACTGCACGAGAAACCTATAGCAAATTGAATAAAAAAATTACACATGACAATTTTTAAACTAAAATGATTCAATACAGAGAGTTCAATCCAAACTTCATAAAATGTTATTTCAAAAAAAGGTCATACTAGGTTTAGATATGTTTACTTTAATAAAAATTATTATATATATACATGTAACTATCGTGTCGAGTCATGTCAGTGATATCAAATACTAACACGACAAAATTTTTTTAACACGATTTGTCACAACACAAAAATAATTGATCCAAACCCGTAATTTTTTGTGCAATGTTCGTGACGGCCCATCGTGTTGTGCACGAATTGCCAGCCCTATAACGTTATCAGAGCCGAACCTTTCCAGTGGAAATATTTTAAGAAAAAATGTTGGGAAAACCTCCCATAAAAGGTAGAGTTGGCCGGGCTGAAGCCTATATGTACACGGATTCACCTATTACCTTAGGGTTTTAGGACAATTAATCAAGTGATTTTGGTTTTAACTTTAACTGTTTTATACCTACGAAACTTGTGCAGCAAGTAAGCGTTTTGCTATATTGACAGTGTACTGCCGGAAGAAGAATGGTTTGCAGAAGTTGCACATATTGCGATTAAGATGTTAACGGGGAAGGCCAACTTTGGGAATATGGAGAACGAAGTTACCAGCCCTACCGCTAAATCGATTTCATCCGGCGTGTCTCATGGAAGCAACTAGTGCTTTTTATTTTTACTAGTTATTAACGCGTGCGTTGCACGCGTATCAGTCGTCTAAATTTCAAGATATATAATTTATCTTAAACTTTCTAATATGATGATATTTAATTAATACATGGGCAACTTGAGGGGCTGGGAGAAAAAAAGAACGACACAATGTAATTCATAACGAAAAAAATAGAAAGATGATAATTACGTACAAAATTAACTATTGTTTTCCATTACGGTACTAAAATAGCTTTACATGTATATATATTTACGGTTATAACTAATAACGAGTTACATCGCGTATGGCGTGAGTTATTAACGACAAAGTTGTATCTAACTCATCAACTTGAGTAGTGAACAATGTAAACCCGTACTTAACCACTTAGAGTCATTAGTGGAACAATTTGACCTATACAAACGTAACTATACACGTTCCATGCAATTTTATACCATAATACCAACAAAAATTGATTTAACGCCAAAGGAAAACTCAATTCATTAAAATCAAAAGTTTATAGTTGACTTTACATCAATTATTTATTTAAATACTAATTAGGTTGTACACAATTTGATTAAATTGACAGATGGAAGAACTAAATTAATAGTTCGAGACCCTAAATGATGGACGATGAGTAACATGTTATCCGTAAAAGGTCAAAAATTCAAGAACCTTTGTTGACACATATACAAAAAAAAATCTCAACATGTACTCTAAGTGTACACGAGTTGAATACATATCATAATTTGGGGGTGACTCGAATTTATATGTATAATAAATTAAGAAGTTAATGATAATTAATGTAACATATAAGTTAAGTGACTTAGCAAAAAATTAATGATATTTAACTAATGACAATTTTAGTAACACTCAAATATAGTAGGGATTACATCATCAATTTTTTAAATTACTAACGTCTGAAGTTTATTGAATTCACCTTAAATATTTATTCAACTGCTAATTAGGATATACCTAATATGATTGAATTTTCAAACACAAGAACTAAATCAGTAGTTCGAGTCAATAAGTATTGAACATTGAGTAACATGGTATACGTAAAGTCAAACTTCAGGAAGTACGGTTGATCCATATTTTGATAGGTTATATGCGTTGGCAAGTGACTGATTTATTTGATACAAAAATGTCAAAGAGCGGAACATCCCCAAATCAGTGATATGGTAAATGAAACAATGCATGCACCCGGCATTTGCACATATTGAATGCATATCATATGTTAAGGATGACTCTAATTGATGGATTCAGATCTCATGCCCACTCTTCATGCCCAGATTGTGCCTCACCATTTAGATTTTGACATGTGTCCATAAATTTAATTTTCCTTCTAGGTTTCACAAATTTCAGTAGGGTTTTAGAGAAAAAAAAATCACAAAATTAATTACACACAGAACACGTGTCAAAATCTTAACAATAAGACACGATCTTGAACAAGAAGAGTGGGGTAGGAGTTATGCATCCATAATTGATAAGTTTATTGGATTGAGAATTTAATAATAACTACACCGACATGTCAATTAAGCGAACTTAAAAATAAAAATAACAAAATTTAACGAAATGATTTTTAAGTAATAGTAAAGATAAATAGATGGGTCTCAAAGATAATAAAGACTAAATCATCAATTTTATAAAGTTATGGGAAATAAATATTATATATATATAATAATAATAATAATAATAAAATTAAAAATGTTGTAAAGGTACCTATTAGGGGTGAGGACAACCCTCACATTTTATATTGGTATAAAGATTATTCTTTTGTTATATTCTTTCCTTTTTTGGACTAACTATTAGACCCTTGTAAATGTTAACAAGTCTTTCATCACAAGTTTCAGCACTAGTTCATCAGTTATAGGATTAAAGAACCTAATCACATTCTTTAATTTGCACCATATTATTTTTAGTTGTCTCAGTTGTTGCTAATATGTGTCTAATATTCAGTTTTTGTTGTTTTTTACTTTTTTTAATGTTAAATTAGACGAATTTTGGCCAATAACTCTATAAAATTCAACAAGAAGAGCATTTAAATAAGAGAAAAAAAAAATAACAATTATGTTTACCTTTATCTTATATCAATTATTGCGTATAAATACTGTGAATTTGAAAAATTTATACAAAATTGAGATTCAATTTAACTCAATTGACATAATATACGTTAAAACTGAAGAAAACTCATACTAAAATCTATCAAATTTAATAGAAAAAACAGTCGGAGAACAAAAAAAAAAACAACAAAAATGAAACCGGGGAAGCTTCAAAGTAATGAAAATGAAATCTGGAATACCTATTAGCAACAATTTAAACTTAGGACACCTAAAAACAATATAGTGAGAAATTTAGATTACGATTAAGTTCTTAACCCTTACTTATAAATAGGGTTTCCAGTCAATAATCTCTTTAGCCAAGCCTTGTATCAACCCATCAGTCGCTCCACAACTTGATCAATCGAGTCTAACAAAGGTTTATGTTCGAAAATCAAAACATTAGGGACTTAATGGTTATTAAGTAAACTTATAATTGCGCCTATAGTTATACTCTCATAAAGCAAAAGCGACATGTATTGTAATCAGCGACGGCTACATGAATTTCATAATGAGAGACAAATTTTCACTAAAAATATTAAGATTAAAAATTTGTATACATATTTTAAAATTATAGTAAACTTAATCATAAATCCGCACTTTGTATGAAATTTAACATACATGATCATATATTTTTTTTAAATCAATATATATTGACAGAATTTTTGCATTTGCATTTTTATGTTAATGTAAGTATATCTTTAATTATATGTTATTAAGAATTTTTTCACTTTTATCTTCACATGAATTATTAAATTCTTACATCGATAGAAATATTTATGGTTGTTTAATTACAAGACCTAAAGTTAAGAAATATGATTGAAAAAAAAAATATATTTATAGATATTTTTTAAAAAAATATAACTTACTAGGTGACATTAAATGTTTAGTACATTTTTAAGCTTAGGTTTTCTAATATATTGTATCATGTGGCGAAATGTCATAAAATTTGATCTAGAAGCTCTAGAATTAATTTTAAATCTAAATTTTATTTGGTTGGCAACGTCTAATTATCATGTAATCAAGCAAAATTATTCTTTAAATATGAATTACAGTACCCAATCTGACAATAATAACAATAGTTTGAAAAAAAGAATTAAATGTTTCGATCTATAATTTTTTGGATCATCTTAAAAATGGTCAATTATGATATCATTTTGTAAATTGATAAAATTTAGGTAAAAGATAAACTAACACTTTAGTTTAGTCTTCTATTAATCTAAATTAAAGTATTAAGTATTGGATATTAATGACTTATTATGTATTTTTAATTAGAATGGATATTAAGTTAATTGTATCAACTATCAACAACATGAAAAAAGAACTGTGGAATTTTGTATCAACAATATGATTCGTACATCGAACACTTTTCATAGGGTAGTGAGAAGTAATAAATAACAATTATTTATGTGATTTGTTAGGCGAGGAGTGTTAGAACTATTTGTTAGCTAAATCTATACACGTTTGTAATAGACTAATTTCATCTATTTTTGTGATTTTTTTAACCAAGATCTAATTTTACGTTAAATAAAAAATTTCTTAAAATTTAGTTAACAAACTGTAAGTTTCTATAGAGTTTTACTAATTCACATAATAAAACAAATTTAAGTTTAGCATATCTTTCACATTTTCGCGGGTCTTTCTACTATATTCCACAAGCACTAGCATGATGCTTATGATAGGTTTTTTTACTTTTTTTTTTTATTGTTTTAAAGGTGAATTCTATATGAAAATTGATATTATTAATAATATAATACAAATATTAGGTGTAGTTAAAAAAAATTATATTTTTTCATACTTTTAAAGTTTTATATATATTACAATTAAGTCCACCCTAGTAGTAAAAAAAAAGCATAAGTATTATGCTCCACGACCACAAACATGGTAGAAAGACCCATTTTCACTCTCATAACATTATTATTATTTTTTTTCTTTATAAAAGATACAATCTAATAATAAATTAGACCGTGCTAATTCAATTAATTGCAAATTATATATTGTCTAGACTCTAGACAGAAAAGTTCAGCTAGTAGATTATTGGAATTTCAAAAAATTTCCGGAACTTCGTAAGCAATTTACAAATTTCTCTATAATTTAATTAGCAATTCATATAAAAGGCTGAAAAAGATCAAACTTGTAGAGCATAGTAGAAATACTCTTAAATTAATTTGAACAATTTTCCTTAGCAATCTGTTTCTATTATTATTAATGATATCCACTTATATAACAAAAAAAAAAAATCAAAAATCAAAACTAAACAAAACATGATAAAAGATGATAAGTGCATTCTTAGTTAATTGTCAAGTTTGACCGTTAAATATTTTATTTTATTTAATTTAGTTCTCAATTTATACACCTAAGTTTTAATTTTTGGAATTAAATCCCTAAAAAACACCCAATTGGTCCAATTGAGTCCGCCCGGGTCTGGTAACCCTAACCGTGGTCAGACCCAGTCATGAGTCGCACAATTGACCCAATCCGATTTTTTTTGGAATAATTGCAAAAAATAATAGTTAGGTGTATAAATTAGAGGACTAAATTAAACAAAATAAAATTATTTAATTGTCGAACTTGACAGTTGACTAACATATGTATCAAAAGTCTAAAAAATGCAAACATATGACACAAAAAGACCCTTTAACCCTAGTTTGTATTTAAGCCCGAGTTAAGTGAATAAACAAATTTGAGAAATTAGACATAGACTGTAAGTAGGGGTGGAAATTCGTGCTATCATGCGCGTTAGTAGCCGTGTCGTGTTAAACCCACTGAATACGAACATACATTGTAAGCTTATCGTGCCACGTTTTACAAATACGAACACGACATATAATTTTTCGTGCGTATTCCGTGTCGTGCTATCATGTTGTGTTAAATTATTCAATCGTACATGTTTATACTATGTCAGTATTCCTAAGTTTGTAATATACGTGATCAATTTTGAAAGTTAAACGTAAACCGAGTTTTAAAAATAAATAAATTCGTTTTTTTTTAAATTATTGAAGAGTTAACCATAATAGCACAACTTTATCGTGTCTGCTATCATGTCGTGTTACAAATGTTCAGAGTCAGCACTAACTGTAAGCACAGTTGAGAGATTTTTATTTTTATTTTTTTTTAATTTTATTCGCAATGTCCCGTTCAGTGTTATCAGAACCGGACCGGACCGGCGGTCCGACCAGGTTCGAACTGGAACCGGTACCTCCAACGGTCCGGTTCAAGCAATTCCGGAGGATGTAAGCGAACCCGGTTTGATAGCCGGTTTTTTAGCAAACCGGGCGGTTCTGAGCGGACCGGGCGGTCTGCCGGTTCGGTATTTATTAAAAAAAAAAAACTGAAATTTGATAATTTGGGTTTTTGCACTGAAATGAGAAACTTGCACCGACATTTTACTGTGGGAGAAACGCCCTTAGTGGAAGAATCCCTGACGAGCTCTCCATCTGTTCTTCACTGGTGGTGCTCGATGTCTCCGCCAATAAACTCTCCAGTGAGATTCCCGGTGATTTGGGGAAACTTGGCTACCTTGACAGTTGGATCTTATCCGGGGAGGCACCAGTGAAGAAGAAATGCGACGATGCAGAGGTGGTCATAGGAGTGGCGAAGAAGATGGATGAAGGCGTGATGGGAGGGATGAAGGCGTGAGGAGAGGCAGGAAGATGTGGGTTTGATTGAGTGCTTCTTCTTCATCTTGCTGCTCAATGAATGGATGAATGGTGGATGGATATTGGAAGTTGGACGGCGCAAGTTGAACATGAAGGAAGAAGTTGCTCTAGCTAGCTAACATGAAGATGGATTGGAGGTAGGGTTTGTTAAATGGGCTGGGTTATGATTTATTGGGCTGGCTTGATTATTTTTTAGGCCTAGTTGACTTAACTAATCAAAACTATATTATATATGCTGTACTTAGGTTCTAGCAGTCGGACCGGGTTCGAACCGGGTCGGACCGGCCGGACCGGGAACCGGTGGCCTGTCCGGTTCGACCTCCGGTCCGGTCCTGATAACACTGGTCCCGTTGACATTCCTGATTGACTTTCACTCGAGCCGACCTGTGTGGGCTGACTGGGCTCGAAGCAAGCCGGGCTCTCTCCCTTTCTCTCTCTTTTGACCAATGTGTTAGAAAGTGGAATTGCCGCGTAGAGATATATTTAATTATTTATTATCCATTTCTTTCGGCCATTCCATTTTTGTATCTTTTCTGCATCATCTTTCTCTTTTCTTCTTCTCCAATTCTTTCGTTCGTTCAATTTTGGAGGTTCCTTCCTTTCCTCCTCCAATCTCTAACTACCGTCCCCTCCTGAAGCTACGCTTGAAGATTCGATCAATCAATCAATCCTCGTACTCGTTGCCAGATCCGGAGCGAAGATGATGAAGATGACTATGGAAGGAATGATTGATGAAACCGTCCTTGATGATATCATTAGGAGGTTACTGGAAGGTACCGGAGGGAAACAGGTTCAGCTCTCCGAAGCTGAGATCCGTCAGCTCTGCATCAACGCTCGCCAAATCTTTCTTGCTCAGCCTAACCTCCTCGAGGTTCACGCTCCTATTCGCGTATGTGGTGAGTGAGTTGCAATTCTTCTTTTAGATGATTCGTTCATTCTGCATCGGATACAAGCAATTTGATTTCGGAAATATAGGATTGCTTTTTGTGTGATGGGTGATTCTTCTGTTTATGTTAAAATAAGGTTAAATTGGAGTAACAATGCTGCTGGGAATTGGGATTTCACATTCCTTGTTCGAATGGGACATGATTATAATTAATGCATTGTCTAATTTGTTATAAAATATTCTTTAATGTTCATGGATTGGAGATTTTCTGTGTTGCTACATGCCTGTTTTCTCTGATTTTTACCAAAATCCAAGTAATACTTTCATTGTATGAATATGACATTATTATGATGCATATTCTAATTTGGTCTAATATTTTCTTTGCTGTTGATGGATTGGAGATTTTCTGTGTTGTGGACATGTTTGTTTTCTCTAATTTTACCAAAAGCCAAGCAATAATGGATCGTTTGTATGATGTAGGTGATGTGCATGGACAGTATCGGGATCTACTTAGGCTATTTGAATATGGTGGGTATCCTCCATCTGCAAACTATCTGTTTCTCGGTGATTACGTTGACCGTGGCAAACAAAGCCTGGAGACTATATGTTTGCTTCTCGCCTATAAGATCAGATACCCCGACAATTTCTTTCTCCTCAGGGGGAACCATGAGGATGCAAAGATAAACCGTGTCTACGGCTTCTATGATGAATGCAAGAGGAGGTTTAATGTAAGACTATGGAAGATGTTCACTGAATGCTTCAACTGCCTGCCAGTTGCTGCCTTAATCGATGAGAAAATACTGTGTATGCATGGAGGGCTTTCACCAGAGTTGCAAAACTTGGACCAAATCAGAGAAATCTCCAGGCCGACCGAGATACCTGATTATGGGCTTCTTTGTGATCTGCTATGGTCTGATCCAAACCCGAGCATTGATGGTTGGGCAGATAGTGATCGTGGTGTGTCGTGTACTTTTGGGGCCGAAGTAGTACATGACTTTCTGGACAACAATGACCTTGATCTCATCTGTAGAGGTCATCAGGTAAATTTCTTTAGCTTTTTGGTTCACTTAACTAATATATGGCAGAAATGCATGTTATTAACACTTGTGGTATGTGAAATATATGTTCTCTGTTTCCTCTGGACTTGAGCTTTTGATGAGAAATTGCCCGAGTTATTGATTAATGTGTAGTATACCTGACTCGTATGGAATATGAGTTAGACTGTTCAAATGTACACCTGCAGTGACATTCTGTAAGTCCATGTTCGTTCAGAGTCGGTTTTATTAAGTATTGAAAATGTTATCTTTGCAGAAAATATAACTTCTCAGTCTTCACTCAATTAACATTTTCACAACTCTGGGAAGGAAAGGAATGCTTTTGTTTAGTATAAGGGGTTTAACCTGTTTGAATTTGACTTTAGTTCTGGTATAGAAGAGATACATAGAGGCTTAAAATGTGTGATTAACTGAGTTAACATTTGACCAACGACTGCTGAAAATACTAGCTTGCTGCAATCTGAATTATGTCATTTGCACTCAAAGCCATTTGCATAAACTGTTCTCTCCCGTCCCGTTCTTAAGAGTCTGTTATTCGAATGTATGGCAGAATCATCATCATCAGATGGCAGAATCATGATCATATCCTTTTTTTTCAAATTATTTTCAGGTGGTGGAGGATGGGTATGAATTTTTTGCAAAACGGAGACTAGTCACAATATTTTCAGCACCGAACTATGGTGGTGAGTTTGACAATGCAGGTGCTTTGTTAAGTGTAGACAAAGCCTTAGTTTGTTCCTTTGAGATACTGAAGCCACTCGACACTAAATCACCAGGAAGTGCAGGCTCCTCCAAACCCCTCAAGAAGGTACCCACTTCAAGATGTATAATGCTTTAACATGTTAACCAGCACATAAACATTTATATCCAAAATTTGATTTTTTTGCTCAGTTCAACTCGATAGTAGTAAATTAATAGGCAGCCTGACAAATCTTTCTTGACTTTTCGATGAGCAGCCTCCAAGAATTGGTGATGTCTGATAAGGATGGTGGAAATTTCTGACACTGCAAATAATTAGAAGTAGCAACGATGGATCGAACGGAATGATGGGGGAAGCGCTCCTTTAGCGGATGAAGAAGCTCTATCCTATCCATCACAAAGTTCACCTGAGGAATTTGTGGTAACTTTACACAGAACACTAATCTATATATCATACATCTTAATTCAAATGCTAATCCCCAGAGCTTGGTAATTGGTTTGGTTTGTTTTTTTTTGGCCTGCAGACATAAGTTTGGTGTTAGGATAGGATCTTAACTTGACTTATGTTGTGCCTATTTTTGTACACTATAATTGTTATTTAGTGTCGTTGTCAATTACAGAGTCTCTGCAAGAGTTGTATGTAATCGAAAGTGTATCTGTTAATATTTCAACATTTTTATTGTATATTTGGCATTCTTTAAACAAATGATTGAATCTGTTGTTGGTTAGATGAAATGGAATAAAAGTGGGGTTTGATTGTGGAGTGTTAGACTTTACACAAACCAATAAATGAGTAAGAAATATTATTTATTTATTAATAATAAAAATTAAGGAAAGTACCTAAGGTTGGTTGGACCCTTAATAGTTAATACTGTATGCAGATTCCCGGCCCCACTCTTTCTGTCCCAGATCGCGCCTCACCGTTAAGATTTTGATACATGTCATGGTTGTAATTATTTTTGTGATTTTTTTAAACTTTATTGAGATTGGTGAACCCTAAAAGGAGAATATTAAACCTAAGAACAAGTGTCAAAATCTTAAAGACACGATCTGAGACATGATGAGTAGAGCAGGAAATCTGAATCCTTAATACTCGCTCATGGATCCCTTTAATTATGTCTCAATCAAGTCAAGAGTTAATTGTAACATTAATAAAATTTTGTAAAATTTAATAGATTTAAAATACTTCACATTTGATAAAGTATTCCAAGTTAAGTTTTTTTACTATGCTCCACAAGCACCATGTATATGATAGTTTTTTTTTTTTAATTGTTCTAACTGTGAACCTTATAGAGAAATCGATATTATAGTATGATACAAATATTAGGTGTAGTTAAAAAAAGAGTTAACAGGTCTTTTGGTTCATGATGTTTGACAACTTTTGGGTTTTGGTCAGTGATGTTTTTTTTAACCTAGTTTTGGTACCATATGTTTGCAGATTTTTAATAGTTTTGGTCTAACCGTTACATTCCGTCCATTTTTTGACATGTTCAAGTCACGTGATCCACTCTAAACTTTAAATTTAGCCCTTCTAATACTTTCTTAACATTTTTTTTGTTCAATTTAGTCCCGAAGTTTCAAAATTGACCCAAATTGGACAATAGGTTCAATTGAGTTTTTGAAACTTCGGGATTAAATTGAACCAAAAAAAGGTTAGGAAAGTATTAGAGGGTCTAAATTGAACAAAACTGAAAGTTTAGGGTGGATCACGTGACTTGTACACGTCAAAAAATGGACGGAATGTAACGGTTACACCAAAACTAGAAAAAATTTGCTAACATATGGTACCAAAACTAGGTAAAAAAAAAACATCATTGACCAAAACCCAAAAGTTGTCAAACATCATGGACCAAAAGACCTGTTAACATATCATATTTTTTTTTTCATAATTTTATGTATGTTACAATTAGTAGTAAAAAAAAACACAAGCATGATAGAAAATCCCCATTAATTTGCCAATTTAAAAAGTATGTACCGGTAAATATGGACGGGAAAATGATAAAACATCATACTCTAATATCCTGTGTTGTTCCGACAGTGAGGAAGAACAAAATTACTCTAAAAGTTGATAAAATTTATCAGGGATGCCACTCACTCTATTTCGGAATTTTATCGGAACATAGATTTTGGAATTTCTATCAAATTTCATATGGGCAGGAAGTACCATCATCACGTTTTGGTACAATTAAAACATGTTGGGATTAAAAGGTCTTTTATGTAATATGTTTTTGACAACTATTAGCTCTAAGTGTCATATATTATTTAGTCTTTTAGTGCCATTATTTGCATTTTGTAGACGTTTAGTGAATCTGTTAGTCGTTAAATACTTTTATTTTATTTAATTTAGTCATCTAATTTATACACCTAACTTTTGATTATTAGAATTTAGTCTCTAACAAAACCCAATTGCAATTTTGTGTAACTTTTGATTATAAATTACACACTCTCATCAACAAATAATTTATCCAAAAAAGCTACACTTCCTAATTTTTGCATGAACTATAGTAATTTCTCTTGGAATATGTATATTTGAAAAAAAAAATCAACAAATCAAATTGGATCACCAACAAAATGGATTGGCATGGAGTAGTCTCCATTTACTTCCTCGCGATTCTCGTCTTCACACCCCCTGTTAATCAAATAACATACAACCTAAGCGTCTCAGCCAACCTGAGATTGTACATAAACAGTAAAAAGCAAAAAATGCATGAGATTTCAGTTGATTACCAAAACTTACCTTCCACTTCCTCAAACTGCACTTCCTTCACCAATTCAGCAGCAGCATTATACTCAAAACTAGCAATGGCATTACCAATCCCTTAGAACAATTTGCGAAAATAACTTACAAGTAGATAAAGAAAGGGTTGGTTATGAACCGTGTACCTGTTGGAAGATACCACTTCCAGTTCGTAATTTGAGGCACTCTGAGTTGCCTCAACTAACACAGTTACAATTTCAGTTTTTCGAGTACTGGCCATGAGCAAATCGTATTCTGTTGGGACTATGACAGCAAAGAAATTATCATTTAGTTTGCTGACGCACATATTCTCCACCGCTGCAAGAGCGATTCGTCTTTTAAGTGTACCGTTATCTGGGTCAAACATGTAGAGGGCAAAATCAGAGATCAACAGGATCCGCTGCTTCATCTTCCCCGAGCCAGTGAACTTTAAGACTCTATCAGCAAAGAGAACTTGATTATCTCCTGCAATTTGAGAACGAACGATTTTTTAACAATTTGAAAATCAAGGAAGGAAATTCAATACCTCAGGAAAGCATTAAAAAACCAGATTTTGTCAATACTAAATAAGACCATAAAGTTCCAGCAAAATTCACTGCAAGTTCTAATGTTTTAGAACTCATTCAATTTAACTCAGTAACTCGTAGTAGATCACGCATTCAGTAAAGAACTATGCAACAATCATGACCTTAGGACCTCTGAACCAACCTCAGGCGGTTAAGCCCACCCCACAAGTAAAGTAGTTGCATAACAAATCTACAAAAAAAGTTCTTTAATTCTCTCATCCAAACTGCAGCAGAGACTTGCTTATACAATTTATATAACTCGACATGGTACTCCTCCTATACAATGATGAACTGGATCCTATGTAACACTAAAACTAAAAGGAAGCTGGTTCACCAAATATATAACCAGTTCCTCAAAAGTCAAAATTCAATCCTTTGGTGGTAATTTTAGCATGCGATATAGACTAAGCTTCCAGTTTTTAAGCAGATCAAGAATTGGCTTGACAACAAAGCTTGCATTCGAGAGTTTTCCAAAATGCAAGAGTTTTAGTCTTTAGACAGCTATGTTCATTGATCTTCCGGTTATTCATCTCATTTCAAATCCTCCATTTCAGCTGGTTTCCATTCAACAGGAGGAGCAAATAGTATTAATATCCAAAAATAATAACATAGAAGTTTGGCTAATCAATATGCAATTAGGGGGTAAATTCTACTTCCATAAGTTTCTGCAATTGTTAAAAACAATCAAAAAGAATTCCCATATCGTTAGAATTACTCTTCATTGTACCTGATTCACAACATCACAGCAGCTTCAGATACAAGTTTCCCAATATGACATTGATTCAGCAAATTCAAAGAGATTATTCAACGAGATATCCGAAGATTAGTAGTAATTATCAGCGACGGAGAAAGTAATTGACCTTGTTTCTGCAATATTTTCATCATAGAAGGATGATGATAGTGCCGGTTGAGGTAGTTTCGTTTGCAGTCACCGATAAGAGAAGGCTCCTGATCGTCGGCGACGTCTTCCGACGATGGCCTCCGCCTCGGGCTATCTGCCGGCTCGTCTTCTCGAAGGTCCGCGGAATTGTCGACGTCGGATTCTTCGACGTAGGGCGGTGCAGGAGGAGGAGGTTGGGGCGCGTCGGTCTGGACTCTCCGCGATCTGTAACCGAAGTTCATGGAGTTGTATCGGAGGATGATTCCGTGAAATGGCGAGGGAAGACAAAAACAAAAAAAGAGGTAATCAATTATATATACACATACTAATCATGTAATATGGTGTGGTGGTTCAGCGTTTCATCCCTTAACCAGATGTCAGGGGTTCAAATCCCGCTAGCGACCATGGAATGGAAAAATATTCATGGCCAGCACCTTACACCTTACGGGCTGACCCCGGTGCAAGTGGGGATTAGTCTAGGTTGGAGCTGGGCTAGGTCCGGCTAGGTCAATTTGGAAAAATGGTTTTGTTTTGAAATTTTAGGAGTAAATTGAACAAAATAAAAGTTAGGGATGTATTAGAGAGACTAAATTGTAACAAAATTGAAAGTTTTGGGTTGCTCACGTACATGGCACATGCCATTTAACGGCCATTTTTGATGGAACACTAACGGTGGTATACAAACGTTACAAAATGGAAACATGTGGTACCAATTTGGTACAAAAAAATACTAATGGTATGAACAATGTATTTTTTGCAAACATATGGTACCAAAAAGACCCTTAACCTAAAATTAACATTATAAGCAACAAAAAGCATGTAGTTTTCCACTTTTTTGAAGTACCAATTTCTTGATTTCCACAAGTTCTTGTTCCGTCTGAAAAAAATGTGGAAATCAAACAAATCTGGTAGTCGGGACAACGAATATAAACGTTGTAAATTTGTATCCGATAGGAGAGAGATAGCAAAGAATTTGGGAAAGCCATTTCAATACGGTTATGCCTTATTGACGCAAGATACTTTATCTCCCAGTTCAAGGCTGCAGGTAGTTACCAAGTTGCGAGTCCTGGATCAACTCAACACTCGTCATAAAGAGCAAGAAGAGAAATTCTTGAATACATCAGCTGCAACACATGGCAGCTGATGTGTTACATCTCAGCCAATTAGCTTATGACATGTTGCAAAAATAGTCTAGTACAATGCCACATGTCACTTCCTAACTGGCTGAGATGTAACCCATCAGTTGCCATGTGTTGCAGCTGATGTATTCAAGAATTTCTCAGAGCAAGAAAGTACGTACGTACAATTTACACGCATGCACAAATATAAATCTCTCTTTATTTTTTCATAAAATTTATGAAATTGCCCTCCTACGAAGTTCGATGCGAGTGGGGATTAGTCTAGGTTGGAGCAAGCATGGGCTAGGTCCGACCCTGGGTCGAGGTCACCAGACCCAGGCGACCTAGTCCATGGCTAGGTCCGGCTAGGTCAATTTGGAAAAATGGTTTGGTTTTGAAATTTTAGGAGTAAATTGAACAAAATAAAAGTTAGGGATGTATTAGAGGGTCTAAATTGTAACAAAATTGAAAGTTTTGGGCTGCTCACGTGCATGACACATGCCATTTAACAGCCATTTTTGACGGAACACTAACGGTGGTATGCAAACGGTACAAAATGGAAACATGTGGTACCAATTTGGTACAAAAAAATACTAATGGTATGAACAGTGTATTTTTTGCAAACATATGGTACCAAAAAGACCCTTAACCTAAAATTAACATTATAAGCAACAAAAAGCATGTAGTTTTCCACTTTTTTGAAGTACCAATTTCTTGATTTCCACAAGTTCTTGTTCCGTCTGAAAAAAATGTGGAAATCAAACAAATCGGGTAGTCGGGACAACGAATATAAACGTTGTAAATTTGTATCCGATAGGAGAGAGCGAGAGCAAAGAATTTGGGAAAGCCATTTCAATACGGTTATGCCTTGTTGACGCAAGATACTTTATCTCCCAGTTCAAGGCTGCAGGTAGTTACCAAGTTGCGAGTCCTGGATCAACTCAACACTCGTCATAAAGAGCAAGAAGAGAAATTCTTAAATACATCAGCTGCAACACATGGCAGCTATGTGTTACATCTCAGCCAATTTGCTTATGACATGTTGCAAAAATAGTCTAGTACAATGCCACATGTCACTTCCTAGCTGGCTGAGATGTAACACATCAGTTGCCATGTATTGCAGCTGATGTATTCAAGAATTTCTCAGAGCAATAAAGTACGTACGTACAATTTACACGCATGCACAAATATAAATCTCTCTTTATTTTTTCATATATATATATAGCAATAGCATGTTGAATTGATTATGGAATCTAATTTTGGCATAAACCATAGTGTGGAGCCTCAGTTCCCCAAGTGACGAACTTTATCCAAGCTTTATGACATTGGAGGATCTCCGTCAACCGGGACGTGGGTTCATACGCAACGATACTCTCTCTGATCGTACAACTCCAATTCTTTAATTGGACAATCACTCCATGATATATTTATCACCAGTTAATATTTATATGTGGCTCGCACTTTGTGCAGAATACAAAACATCTCTCTCCCTTTCTCAAGGTTGTTGGCTAGAGGTGGTATGTACCAAAATTATTATTGTCTCAATTTAAGCTTTTTATTATACATCTTTTATATTTAAAATCATGTAATATTGTCTCTTTTCCATTAAAATCAGATCGTTAAATATTTTAAAAATACTCATATTAAAATTAGAATTATAGAAGTATATATATGTCCTTATTTTAATCACTAATTAATAGATTTATAATACTAGTTTGTTATTACTATAAGTTCTCCTAAAATAATTTCTAACAATTCATCCATACATGTTTACAATATACAACATGGTTTAAAATGATGGTAAGTGACACTTCCTTCATTCATCAATCCAAATTTTCGTTAAATACATTTTAAATATATAAAGTAACCGAGTAATTTATAACTAAGCCCTAATGATTCAGTAAAGTTGCAGCTAAGTTAATTGGACCTTAACCAATTGGGGATCAATTGCGTATTGATATTTTTGTAGTATAACCATTAGTCTTAAATTTTATATTTATAAAACTTAAGTATTCTCGTTAATTTTTTAAATTTAAAATGTATATATCGAAAATTTTGAATAAATGATTGAAGAAAATAATAATCTTTTTCAAATGTATTTATATATTTTACATAAGTGTTAGAAGATGGGCTAGAAGTCCAATTCGGAGGCTTTTGGGCTAAAGGTTATTTGTGTCAAATTGATACAAATATCTAAATTCAGCAATTGATTCAACAATGAGATAGCGATATACATTGTAATTTTTTTTACACCTATTAAACCATTAAATTGTTCTCTCATAATTGTGCTATTGTTAAAATAATATTTAACCAAAGCTAAGTACTGATTATATTTTTAAAATAACTGATTTTGTTAGGTGATCCCTATGATAGACTAATCAGATTTGGCATAAAAACTAATTTAAACCAAACCGAACTATATTTTAGCCGAATTAAATTGTTTTAGAACTGATTTTATCAATTGATTCAATAACTAAATTAGTTATTCGATTATTATATTGATTTTAAATCTAGAAACAGTATTTTTTTAAAAAATTTCATAAATATTTGGTATAGTATTTAAAAATAAATATATATATTTAAGAAAAAAATTAAATCAATCTAAATATCTAACGAAAGTCTAAACTATTTTTTCATTTATCTTATTAAATCTTTATTACACTTTTGCATTTGTGTATTATTCTCATGGTCGTCGACTTTCAAAATACAATTCGGTTTAGTTTTCAATTTTTATTGTTAATACAATTCGGTTTAGTTTAAATTTGTTATGAACCGGTATAATTTATCATATTTTTTGGTTGAACTAATCCGGTTCCGTTTAAATTGATTACGACCAGTTTATTACTAATCCGGTTATTATAAATTAAATAGCCACAATTAAGATGAAAAACCGAATTAAATTACTTTTTCCTATGCAACTGAGTTTAAAACTAATTCATAAACCTAATTGTGCCCATCTCTATTCTATAATCCACTTAATTGGAAATGACGTGATCAGTATTGAATTTTGATTCGACTTTTGGAATCGACTTTACTTTAGGTAGGAGCCGAAATCAATCAACGTAATTTAATATCAATCGACTTTACTCATCGTCTCATTCTATATATATAATAATAATAATATAGACAAAATAAAGACTAAACAGTGTCAAATATAATCGAAGAAAGAAAAAAAAAATTAACAAAACAAATTTTATAAAAGCATTTATTTAATATTATCAGAAATCAAATCCACCGTCGAAGCCACCATCGTAACCGCCCATATCACCGGCATCAGATATCATATCTCCGATCAACAGCCCACCCAGCAATCCTCCCATCAATCCCAGCC
Source organism: Clarkia xantiana subsp. parviflora (assembly GCA_036873135.1). Lineage (NCBI taxonomy): Eukaryota > Viridiplantae > Streptophyta > Magnoliopsida > Myrtales > Onagraceae > Clarkia > Clarkia xantiana. The sequence continues at coordinate 22,173,097 of JAPTYO010000003.1, forward strand.
CCATCTTACTGCCTCCGTTCTTCTTAGGTGGCAGCTGCGCCGCCGGCGGGTATCCATACGCTTGTGGAGGGTACTGCGGCGGATAGCCGTGCGACTGCGCGTATTGCGGCGGATAACCATAACCTGGCTGGGCATAGCCTTGAGGCGGGTACGCCGCGTAACCAGAGCTGCTCCCCGCCGCTGCCGGATACGCCGCCGCCGGATACGCCATCGCAGGTTCGTCTGATCCCTTCATCGGCGCCGGAGCAGCAGCATACGCCTGAGGAGCAGCATAAGCCGGCGCAGCGGGAAGAGTATACGTATACTTATCCCCAAATCGGTACGCGAAATCCAAACTGCCTTTCTTCTTCCCTTTCGATGTCACCACGACGTAACTCGCTGTCTTCTCAGATCTACTTTCCCCAGCGGAGCTATCGAGGAGCTCCTTCAGAGAGACGCGAACCTCGCCGACAACCGTGTCCCCGAGAGATCGATCCGACATGATCGTGAAAACGAGCGCGACGCGATCCGTCTGGACGGCGGACTCATCGAGGGTAAACTTCATCGGGAAGTTCCACTGGGGGCTGGTGCCGGCGTCCTTGTCGACGGGAGTCTTCTGTCGGTGGCCGGCGGCGCCGGATAAGGTGACGACGACGTAGACGTCCATCTTGGAGAGGAGATTGACGTTCTTGAGGCCCTTGGCGGAGAGAACGGTGATATCGAGAGGTCTACACTCCATGATCACGACTGTGGAAGATGATATGAATACAAATTTAGGGTTTTGTGGTTTATGAGGGAGAAGAAATTAATTGATCTGATCTAGAGAGAATCAAGAAATAGAGGATATAGGAATTAAAGAGAAGTAATGCCAAGGTCCATTTTATATGGACGATATAGAAACCGACGTATATGTATTTTATTCGTATATATAATATATATAAATACACGCGTCTTATACGCGTGAATTCAGATGATAGGGAGAACTGCAAACGTCATTTTCTTCTTATGGGGGAGAATCTTCTATTCTATACATGTATTTTCTAGAGAGCTTCGGTGGTTGACTTGACCACATCGGTTTCTAATTCTATCAAAATAGGGTTAAAGTTTAATGTTTCGGCAGTCAAAACTAAATTGCTAATTGATTTTTTTAGTTAGAATCTGCAAGCGCTTAATCATGTTAAGATTAATTTTCTCAAATATTAAATTTGTTGGGTTTCACTTTATATCATTTAAAACTAGCGTTAAAATTGGAATGAAGTCGTAGTATATTTTTATTTTGATTGGATGTATAACGTATCAATTCATTGTGATTGACTATTCGTCGTACGCATTAGATCCTAACGTATCAAACTTGTTGTAATTCGACGTACGTATCAGATTTGTTACCAAAAAGTGTCACATGATCACATTATGTAAGTTTTAATGTTGATTTTAATGTAAAAGTGAAACGTAATAAATTTGTTAATTCGAAAATTCAGTGAGACACTTTATCACAACATGACTATAATTGAGATTGCTTTTAGATCTTTAACCTTTTTATATTTATATTTTGCTAATTCATATTTTACATATGTATATATTTTATCGGTTGTTCAACTATCAGCTAGTAATTTATTATATTTTTATTAATCATGTGTTGTATACATGACATTTTCATCCAAATTGTAGAGAAATACTAACAAAATTAGCAATTTGTAAGTCAAATGAGAATTTTATATAAAAAAAATCACTCATTACGTTTTAAGAAGCATAATAATAATATTTGTTAACAAGTCTTTTGGTCCATGATGTTTGACAAATTTTGAGTTTTGGTCAGTGATGTTTTTTTTATACTTAATTTTGGTACCATATGTTTGCAGATATTTTTCTAGTTTTGGTCTAACCGTTACATTCTGTTCATTTTTTGAGATGTTCAAGTCACGTGATCCACCCTAAACTTTCAATTTTGTTCAATTTAGTCCCTCTAATACTTTCCTAACCATTTTTTTTGGTTCAATTTAGTCCCGAAGTTTCAAAAAATTCAATTGGACCTATTGTCCAATTGGGGTCAATTTTGAAACTTCGGGACTAAATTGAACCAAAAAAAAAGGTTAAAAATGTATTAGAGGGACTTAATTTAAAGTTTAGAGTGGATCACGTGACTTGAATATGTCAAAAAATGGACGGAATGTAACGGTTAGACCAAAACTAGAAAAAATCTGCAAACATATGGTACCAAAACTAGGTTAAAAAAAAACATATTTGACCAAAACCCAAAAGTTGTCAAACATCATGGACCAAAAGACCAGTTAACGCTAATAATATATGACTAATCTCACTTTATACCATCAGAAAAAAAAAAAAAAAAAAAAAAAACTTTTATACGGCACACTAGACACTCCTGCATGGTAAAACAAAGAGAGTTTTACAATAGGGAACTTTTACCTCGCTTTCCATTATCTACAATCTCATTTTGGTTCTTCAAAGATCCTTTTTCATTTTAGTAAACCTAGTATTTCAATTTTACAGCAACTTTTTAGTCATCTCCAAGGTTCTATGGTGTAGTGGTTAGCACTCTGGACTTTGAATCCAGCGACCTGGGTTCGACTCCCGGTAGGACCTCTTTTATTAAATCTATTTTTACTGCATATCTTGTAGCCAATACAAAATTGCAGCAATGAATTCAACAGACTGAAACATTACCCGGAAATCATTTACAGGCCGAATCTTGGATGTTGATTAAAATTATTATCTATTCGGACCTTTGTCATAACAACAGTTTCTGTTAATCAATATTCATATCATCATCCTCCATCACTTTCTGTACAAACTGTTTTACTGCATCTGCAAATCAAAATTCCAGCAAATGAATTCAACAGACTCAAACATTCATTATGTTAATAAATATTCACACCACCCTCCTTCCATCACTTCCTGTAATAATAATCATCTGCTAGAAAGCTAGATAAAGCTTTACATCATTTACATAGCTAGTATTTACATAGTTATCTACACCACACACTTACTGAATGCCTATACTCAAGTTGAGTAATGCTTCACAAGCAATGCCAACCCTTTCATCCTCTGCATCGAAATAATGTTTTAATTATTGGTTAACAGGTCTTTTTGTCCATGATATTTGACCACTTTTGGATTTTGATCCATGATTTTTTTTTGCCTAGTTTTGGTACTATATGTTTGCAGATTTTTCTAGTTTTGGTCCGACTGTTACATTCTGTCCATTTTTTCCGTTAAGTGACATGTGCAAGTCACGTGATCCACCATAAACTTTCAATTTTGTTCAAATTTGAGGGAATTGACCTATTGAACTAGGTTTAGGGTATCAATTCCCCCCAAAATTTGACCCATTAAATCTGGTTCAATTCGCCCAAATTGAACTAGGTTTACGGTGTCAATTCCCCCAAATTTGAACAAAATTGAAAGTTTAGGGTGGATCACGTGACTTGCACATGTCACTTAACGGAAAAATTGGACGGAATATACCGGTCGGACCAAAACTAGAAAAATCTACAAACATATAGTACCAAAGTTCCAATACTAGGCAAAAAAAAAAAAAATCATGGACCAAAATCCAAAAGTGGTCAAACATCATGGACCAAAAGACACGTTAACCCTTAATTATTATACGGAAAATAGCAAGCAAATGATATGTTGACTATAACAGAAAATGATGAGTGCTGTGTTGTTACCTTGAAGAAGTTTTCTTAACTTATTATTTTCTGGATTTGAGACTTGGAAGCCACGGCTCCTTCTCGAATTATTCCCCTCTTCTGCAACTCCATCGTCTTCTCTGTTGAGCTTCTTCCTCCTCTTTGGATCATTCACTGAACCTGTCTTAATATTATACTTGGGCTTGCTGCTACACTCTGCTATTCCTTTGAATCCCTTATTTGTTATGATGTTCTTCATCTGGCAATGGGAAGAAGTAGACTGATTTTGATGCATTGTCCTTGACTATGGAGTATGATTCAATAGCATTGCAACATTACAAAATGAATGTACATATACATAGCAATGCTACAAGGTCTGAAACTTTAAGTGCAATTTAGAGTGAAAACAAAATCTTTTCCATTTCAAGAAACGGTTGACTTCCTAACTCTACTACTACTCAATTCCATATATAATAAGATTTTTCACTTTGTAGCATTACTCTTATGTATAAGTTACAAGAGAGACTTACAATTTGTTCTCCGGATTCAGGAACTTGGGAATAACTTCTTGTTTTCTCTTCATCATTATTATCATCACATCTTGATTTATAAACTTTCCCTTCATAATATATTCCAAAATTATGAAGTCAGCTAGCCACTTTATATAAGTCCAAACGAAACATCTATAATAACAAAAGAGATGCTTCCGGTTTTGAGAAAAATACGAGATTTTGAAAATGTATTCATTCCGATCACTCAGGAACTTATTTCTGGGCATATACGTATTTTTCTAACATATCCAAACAATCAACCCTAGCTCGACAAAAGTCTCTTTTATTGATTAGGTAGTAAGTAATTACCATTAGCATTAGCATTAGAATTTGGTTTTGGAGATTGTCGTTCCTTTTCATACTGATGGCATTCATGTTGTTTCTCTAATTTCGCCAAACTACCTTCTTTAGCACCATTTGTTTCTTCATCACCATCACTTTCTTCCTGTAAAGCACAGATTTTTATTTATACGGATCAAGATTCACTCGATAATACAAACAATGTGCAGAGTATAGTAGCTCCTCGAGACTAAATACTATGGCTAGTTCATGAGTATTTTTTGAATTATTACTCACCAGAAATTTGCAGCGATCCACCACAATGGCGATGAAACCACCAGCGGTAGCAATACCTTCTCGAAGAGACAAATATGCCTGCATGTCAAAGAGACCTTTCTGTAACTAAAAAAAATTCTTTTTTTCCTTCAATGTATAATAAATTTAAGGAATAAAGACAAATCTACCTTGTTCATGCTGTAAAGAGCCTCCAACATGTCCTTTGTTCTAACTTCATGCAGCTCAACTCCCACCTGCACAAATACAACACGCACATTATTAGAATTTAACCAAACAAGTTATAAGTAACTACATAGAAGGGGAACTATATCATACCTTGAGCCAATCGGTCCCGTACTTCCTGTATGCTTCATAGAAGCAGAACAACTCTTGAGAACTCCAGGTTGGTCCAAGCATACTTCTCAAATCTCTCCTCTACAAGAAGAGACTATATAAGACTGTGTTCTTTTTTAGGCCACCAATGTGATTTATTTATTATCTACTATCATAAGCCCCAAACAGATTTAGTTCTCTGTATAATCTACAAAAGTCACCTTTGTTCTACGAACTGAATTCCCCCGATCTTTCTCCATTTGACTTACGGAATTTGAGTTCATAGTCAACACCATGGACGAATGAGATTACCCAATCTGAACATAAAAAAATCCTACAATTATTAACAATCTCTTATTACGGTAAGAAAAGGTAGTTTGAAGCAGATTGAATCAGTAGGAAGCAGGAATTGGAATCAAAATAAAACAGAAATCAAAATAAATAGACAGCGTTGATGATGGGAGAAAACAAAGACATGTTTAGATGATGACAAATTATGTGCAACTAAAAGAAGATCCGGGTGAATCGAAAAATCAGATCATAACCCTAAAAGATATCCTTTGAAGTGCAAATTACAACTGAACATACAGATGCATAATGTTCCAATCAAAATCAAAGTTTTAACGGAATGTTGAAAGATAAGTGACAAAACTTTGCGAAACAGGCAGATTTTATCACAATTCCCATCCTAATCAAAACATCCAGTGATCAACATATCACAGCAAACTCCATGAAAGCTTCAAAAGAGGGGGTTTAGGGTTCAAAACCTGATCGGTAACCCTTGAGCAGCGTGATCAGTAGTCAAGTCCCACAATTTAGACTTAGAGGCAGAAGTAGTACTGAAAGCCTGAATCTATCGAACACGAACAGGTAATCGGCGTATAAGTAACAGCGATAGAGGAATGGCAGCAATGAATGGTATTGAGGCCAGTAGTACAGTTTGGCGGGAAGAGGAAGTTATACTATAAGAGAGATTAACAGTGGCGCACTTCGGTTACGAAGTTATATACACCCGGTGCACAAACATGCTTCTAAAAAAATTAATCGCTTTAAAGCTATTTTGGGGAGATCATGAGAACATCCGGTGTACCTAAAAAGATGCTATTTCTTAATAGTTTCGTAGGGCTCCATTTATATGGGCTTGCATTGGGCTATAGACTTCCATTGGGCTTGCAATAGCGTACCCCCAATTTTGGTCCTATACTACTCACACCATGAACTTAATTTTTATTATTATTATACCCCTACTTCTTTTCAGATATACTGCATGAACATTATCTTAATAATTGGAGAAAATAGCATCAAAAACAAAAATATAGTCTTAAAATAATCTTTTAAACTAGTAAAATTAACATAAAATGAGAAAAACTTGAACGCGATGACATCTCTGCATATATTCGAAAAGCAGTGCATTTTTGGGAATGTTTGTTTATAAAAAAACAGCATTACAATACTGAAAAGGTAATAATATTATAATAAATTAAATGAAATAAATGTGTCATTTAATAAAGAGAAAGTAACACCAATGCGTTTTAAAACTTAAATTCACCGATTTCATTATTAATATTTTAACTTAATTTAGAAGAATCAATCAGAACTATAATCCTCTAGATTTAGATGGATTGATTGATTTTATTCTCAATTTTAACTTCTATTTTAATATTTTACTAAAAATGCTCTTAAAATAATTGTTCATGATATACATCTCTAAGTCACTCTAATATACTACTACTTTTAATTTTGTATAATTTAGTCCCTCCAATTTGAATTTATAATGCCAAAAAAAACACGCATTTGCAGACTTCTTATGCACCACTATAAATCCCACTTATATACAAATAAACAAATTACCAACAACATTTCCAATTCCAAAGGTGGTAAAAAAGATGACCTGATTCTCCTGTCCATGAAAACTGAAACCCTACTCCATATATGCAATGCCCGCCATATTTGTAACGTAAACCTTTCTGAAATGAGACTTAAAACCACTCGAACATACAATTCGGATAAAACCCTTCTTTGCTAGCAACAGCAGAAAGACCCATCAGCTCTTTCTGCACCTTTCGTCTCTCGTAAAACACCGGGCACGCCAAAGAGGTGCACTTGATTCCACTCTCAACAATCCAATCTCCACCCCCACAATGATCACAAATCTGCATTTTTCAAAGTTTTTACGCATAAATGAGCAGTTTTTAGTAATCACTTACTCTGCAGCAGTATTTTTATGCATAAATGAGCAGTTTTTAGTAATCACTTACTCTACAGTATTATTTTTATGCAAATGAGCAGTTTTTAGTAAGGGTTAAAAACCTATAAACCGTCTGAAGTTTGCCCTATGTGAGATTTTGGTGTCTGGAGTTTAAATTGTTGATATTGTCTGTCTGAAGTTTCAACTATGTTGAAATTTGCTGTCTCCGTCCAAATTTGCTGTTAAAATTGACAGAATTTAGTCATGTGCTTGTCACATGACTCAATAAAAAATAAATTCCAAAAATGCCCCTAGGGTGGTGGCCGGCTGGAGTTGGGTGGTGGTCGGTCGGAGTTTGGTGGTGGTCGGCCAGAGTTGGGTGGGTGGCGGAGTAAAAATAAAGGTATCAAGGGCAATTTCGATTTTTCACACAATTCTGTTAAATTTGACTGCAAAAATGGACGGAAAACAAATTTCAACAAAGTTGACACTTCGGACAATCAATATCAACAATTTAAACTTCAGACACCAAAATCTCACATAGGGCAAACCTCAGACAATTTATAGGTTCTTAACCTTTTTAGTAATCACCTACTCCACAATAGTAATTTTACACAAATGAGCAGTTTTTAGTAATCACTTACTCTACAGCAGTATTTTTACGCATAAATGAGCATTTTTAGTAACCACTTACTCTACAGCAGTATTTTTACGAGTTAGAGATGTTCGAAAGTCCAAATAAGGGAACTTACTTCGGTGAGATGTTGCATCTCCTTCTCCAACTTTGCGGTTTTCCCGGTCAGAGTAGCTGCAACCACAGAACCCTTTTGCTGACATTGACTGCATAAATTTGCAGTGGTATTAGGAACCAGCTCGCCGCAAAGCACACAGTGTCTCGACACATAATAATAGTCGATTCTCGTCCGCTGTTGATTCTGAGCATACACGGGTCGTTTTGCATAACTTTCCCTTGCTGGGCGGGGCATCTCTAGATACCACTGGTTCAGATCAGCTCCAACAAGACCAAAAACCCTTTGCAGAGCTGGAATGATCTGTTTCGTAATATAGTACTGTCCGTTCAGTCTGTAGGGAGAATCGAGTGCCAATACATCCAAAGGATCGACTACCATATCTGCTAGCCGTGCTCCGGGCTCTCCATGGACTACCACGTAAGGTATTCTCTCTGCATATCGGGGTTCTGCTCTTGGGTCAACTTTCATTGCTTTGGTGGCAACAATGGCAGCTGGTGGTAGAGATGAAGATCTCGTGCTGTATGTACCGAGTCGGACTTCCTTGGCAAATATAAAGTCCTGGAGAGAAATTCGCCCGGATAGAATTCGTGTCCATTGACGTTGCAGATATGATTTAATCTGTGGACAAGGTAAAATTCTCAGATCAAGACATTCTTTCAACCAGACCAAATACTATTTCAATGAAATTCAGAAGAACAATAGAAGATCGTGGGAGAAGTAGGTTTACCTCGGAAATGTTTTGATGTTCAAAATATAGTCTCAAGGACTGCTCCATTGCTTTGGCAACAGCCGGACAAGTATCTCGACGTACAGTTTCAATACCTTTGGCATCAAAAGTTGGTTCGACCTGATCAGGGGTCTCGTAGCTGTACCCAACATAACGTTTCTTAGTTAGGAGAAAACAAGGGTGATACACTTTCTCCATCTTTAGAGTTACTGGTTCTGGATTTATCCCACTTATAGCAGATGCAATCTCTTGGCCAATTTGAAACGCTTCCTTGACTGTCCGCTCTTTGAGAAGCACAAACATGCTGCACCCCAGTAGTAATAATTGGATAAATAGTACTCGGAAAAAAGAAGCAAAAATTAAAAGGAATGCATAAAAATGAGTGTAAAAACCCTAATGAGACTACACACTTGGAATTTTTTTTTTTTTTAAAAAAGACCTCCACTTGGCATTTGCATTCTGTTTAACATAAGGAAGTATCTTACAGGTACCATAAAAAAATCAATTGTTAACCACATGTTGCAAGATGGCTGTGCTGCACTAAACTAGTTCATAAAAGAAGTGCATCTATATTGACCAAAGAGGAAGTCTTTACATACCTATCAGTATCGCCATAGATAACTCGGGCTTTCCAGTTATTTTGTGCATTCACATAAGAAATAGCATTCTCCAGTGTTCTACGGCCACATTGAACAATACTATCAGCAAGTTCTGCACATGGCATGCGACCACTGAAGCCAGCAGCAGTGTATCCATACGTCACATTAGCTATCAGCTTGAGAGCAAGTTGTCTTGCATTGAAAATCTGAAAGATGTGAAGACTAGTGAAAAATGTGCACCAACTCATATGACACGATGTATAATTTTCTAATAAAAGAAACAGTTTTTGATTGCACGAGAAAAAAAGAAACATCCTAAGGTCTGGCAAGGAGAACGATAAATTTAGTTTGACATTGAACTGTACATTCTTTAAATATTTATGGTCTTAGAAACCAAGATGTAATCACTTCTTGGTAACTCTATAAAATCCATAGTATTTCTTTATTCTTTAGAGAACTATTAAGAGATATAAGAGCTACAGAAAGTATTATTCAGTAAAGTATCCACACTACAGTTTAGCTGACTGCTCTCAACTGGTTAATTAATCGACTTTCAAACATAGCACTTCCACTCCCGTAATGTAGAAGTATTTTACACCACATGTGATCTTTAGTAAGTACTAAGTAGTAAGCATCCTGGTAAAAACTGCCTAATTGGATATCAAAATTACAAGCAGACACTAGTTGCTAGTTTACATGTGAAGTCAATTAATGTGGATGACCCAAAGTTAGTGCCAGTACCAGGTGGCGACTAATGGTGAAGAGTTAAGGCATGCCAAGTCCTTTCCATTAGTCACCTACGTATTCTATGAAGTCATATAGGCACCAAGGTTGATTTTTCAGAGGATTTCGCCAAATGTTTAAATACTATGAAAAATAAATAAATAAAACCCACTTAAACTTGTGGAGTAACCTTCAGAAAACAGGACATAAAAATTACTGCCATACCCTGCGAAGAACATGCTGAGAAGGACCCAGTTTCTTCATTGCTTGTTTTATCATGATTCTTGTCGACAATATTTCCTGCAGCAAGCGAGGTAGAATGCCCTCACGAACCTGAAAGAGGACAAACACATGTACAAGATATCAAAGAAGAAACAAAGCAAAGAAAAGAAGCTTAACAAAAAAGAACCAAAAGATTTAGCTAAATTTGAACGACTGAGTTATTAAGGATTTCACATCAACTCTAAGAACTCAACTTGATAGGAGGTGACAAGTTCACATTCATATTTTATCAAGTTACAAATGCTTCTAGACAGAAATATCAAATATCCATACCTTGGTAGGAACATAGATAGCTCCATTAGGGGCAAGCAACAAACGATCTTTGAAATTGCACAGAGCCTCGGGATCTGCTGAATACGAAGTAACTCCAAGTATGTTGTCTTTAGAAGGGGGAACTTTCCCGAGGCAAGTGCAGAAACAAAGATTGTATGCAATTATCATAGACGGATAAAGAGATTGGAAGTCTAAAACAACCACTGGGTCACCATAAAAGCCAGATTCAGGTTCCATGACAAGGGGCATGCACTCCATAGCAGGTTGTGAGGCGACCTAGTCAATAATAGAAAAGTTAGGAAGAAACCATTTAGATAAAGACAGGTTTTATTTATCATATAGTCTCTGCTTCCTCAGAGTTTTGCTTCTTTTAGACAGCCATATTGGACAAATGAGAAATTTATTTCACTTTTGGTTGAATACAAAGAATATCTTATTCATCGCACTTGCAGTTAAGAAATAACCTGTTGACTCCCAGGAGAAATGGCAACATAATTTTGTGTGTGTGCCAATCTTAGAAGCATAGATTCAACCCGATATTGTGAACCTCGAGAAAGAACAGAAAAGAAGTCAATGCCGAATACACGAGCAAGTTCTGATGTTCTGTTAACCTGCGAAACACCGTACATAAGCTAGCAGAGAAGTAGCAAGAGCAAGAACTTGAGCGCTGCAAAACTTGAACGGAAAACTATATATTCAGTCATTTTCTGCTTGAAAGAAAAACATGTCCTGGTGCTCTTTGCACTATACAGTGCAGTGCCACATGCACAAACAAAAGAACCTTTGCAAGCGCAACTCCGTTTACATGAACGTTTGATCAGAGTTTCCACATCAATTAGAGTTCACACTTTAAGGTCTTGCAACCTACTCCTGCTATAATTACATTCCACAAATCACCACCACAAAAGAAATTTTTCAACTCTGTACCCAAAAGCCAATTCGCAAAAACAAATAACATAGACAATAAAGATTGTATGGCATAATCCATATAAGCCAATCCATATAATTGTATGGCATAATAAAGATTAACTCCAGTAAGAGGTACTACAAGTACTAATAATGCACATATGCACATAAAAGAGACCGCCATTACAGCTAAAAAGTTCCAAGACATAAAAGATAGTTTAAGAAGGTTTGTTGGAAATACCAGGTCTAGTTGATTCATAATCTCAAAATTTAACTTCACTCTCCTTATCACATACTCAATACACCGATATCTTGCCCGTCCAGAACCAGTAGAGAACCATTTGGTGAGTATCTTGTTCTGTATAGATGGAACCTTTTGTCTCAAAACAGCTTCAGCAACAGCTTCGATTGTATACAAGTTGAGCTTAATTTCTCCACGAGTTAATCGCCAAAGATTAAGGACAATCCTTCCGCCAACATGAAGTCCACTTGCATGGGTTCGGCCCCATTCATCCTCAATGACTGCATCACCACTGGTAGAACCCTCAGAAGCCACGTTCTCTAGCAATTTCATATCAACTTGGTCAGGACCTTCAGTACTAACATTACTTTCTGATGGCGTCCGTGATACTAGATTAAGCAAGCCAACACCAAGATATGAAGCTCTTTCAGCCAAAAATCCGAGTGAACCCCCTTGGACATCCCAACCAACTAATATATCAGGGTTGAGATCATTTATTATCTTCACAAAATGGATGACTAACTGCTTTTCCTCAGGGAAATACACAACCTTGCAGCCAGATAATCCATCGCGACTCCTGCATGAGCACAAGTGGAACACGTGACCTATCAGGAAACAAGCAAATGAAGCATTGCAAGAACACTTTGAAGAACAAAAGTTTAACATGAATTGTTCCCAAAAATGAAAACCAATTGAATCCAACAAGAGATAGGAGACAAGCAGAAGACATTATCTAGAGAGAGAGAGAGTCAAACTTTGCTATGAGAATACGATAAGAAAAAAAAGGAACAGGGAAAGAAATTGAGTTGACTAGAGCAAGAAAAAATGTGCAAAATAGATATCATCCAGAACAAGTTGTTATCTTGTTTAGTAGAAGCCTTAATTTAGCTGAGAGGATCATTATTTATTACATTTAAGCTATAAGAAACCACAACACTGAAATTATGTGCTCCACTCATTTTTCAGACAGGACTCAGACAGCTTAAGCAGCGATTGGTCCCTAACCAGATAATGCTTTGCGATATGAAAGCAGCCAGCTTAGTGCAAAATAATTTGACCTTCCAAAATCAAAGATAAACTCAGATAAAGATACAGATCAGTAAGAATTAAATTCCTCGACTCCTTTTTCTTTCACTTTCTTTCTGCCTAGTTCAGCTTAGCACCCATCATACGAATATATCATCAAGAAGAAATTTGAGAAGAAAGAACCCATACAAAACCTTAAAAGATACTGTTCTCACCTCTGATAAGATTCAGAACTACAATTTAAAAGTACACAAATCTCAATATCTGCCTCATCATCACCCATAATAGCGAGAGCTAGAACATTAATGGCATCAAAACGAGGATCAGGTCGGAGATCTCCTCTTGATTCTGGTTGAACCTGCGATCCAATTGATATTTAACTATGAGTTCCGAGTCTAGAGGTTATGACAATCTATTACAGGCTCTAGGATCATTTCTTTGTGGTGGGAAAAAGTAGCAGGGAAGTCATAGTGAAGCGTGAAGCATTCTCTTTGTTTAAGACTTAGGCTTTTCACCTACTTTAAGGCAAATAGATAGTTGAGAAAAAAAAAATTGGGTTCTTTCCCCCCCTTTTTTGTCAAAAGACAAATTGGAGTTTCACCATCAAATAACTTGCCTTCCTATTATGCTTGTAATCCAACCATGTCCTCTCTTAGTCTCAAACTTAATGTTTAATATAGCATATAGGAAGATGGGGAGGGGAGTGCCTCTAGATAAGTGCAGCAACTAGACTATGAACATGATAGTAAATTACTAATGGCTCTTTTCCCCCTCTTGGTTTAGTCTGTAAACATTTAATTGAAATTCCAAGCAGGTATTAAATTAAATTATCAACCTTAGAGCTCCAAAAATATGTCTCACTCATCCTCCAGGTCTTGCTCACTCTCTTTTTCTATCTCATTTTCCAGACACATAATAAGGTAGTGAAGAAACATGATGTGCCTCCTTTTTTATAAAGCGACTGATAACAGATGACATGTGCTTATCGTCATATGATTATCATCATAAGCATCCTCTTTTTAGCTTGAAACAGTTTTATGCAAAATTCCAAGGAAGTTCAGTTACCTCGATACTTAAAAGAGTCAGTTGTTGCCCTGCACCAACACTTGCAGGATCCCGGAATCCCAATTGACTAAGTGGAGTTGACCCTGATTTTCCATCTGGACCTGAAATCTGTGAAATATCTTGAGAGATATTATTGTATGCTTCCTTTTTTGCAGTTCTTTCTTCAACATGCAATTTTATTGTTGACCCAATACAGTGAGTATCGATTTCTGCATGGTGCCCTCCTTGTTCATTTTGATGAATAACATCTGTGGAGTGCATAGAGCGGGATAAAGAACTAGGGTCTGCCATAGTCTCGGTAGATTCACCAAGGACTGATGCTTTGGAACTAACCAGAGATTCAGAGGATCCTGCAATATTTCTAACGTGAGGTTAAATTGTACACCGACTCTCATAAAATGCAATATAAACAAGAAATATTCATGCTAGCTTTCAAAGGCAAATAATGCATCTTTGACACTTTTTCCTAACAAGAGGCACCTGAGTCGAGAAAAATGCCCCATTAACAGGAAAAAGTTGCATGACAAAACAAAAACTAGTGCTATCTATCGAACTACCTTCTTCATGGTGCAGCCAACTTGTCACACTTTCCACTGAAGGAGGTGGAATTACAGGTTTCAACAAATATAATCGAGAACCATCATGCATACAGTAGGTAGGGACACCCATCATAGCAGTTTGGCAGTAACTAGATTTATCATCTGCAGCACTACAACTCAGAAGCTGTTTTCCTTCTCGGTAGTCACCAGGAAGGACCTCATCCACTAGTCTCGCTAGAAGAGAGGAAGTGGAAACTTCATCAGAATCAAGTAAACCAGCACTGAAAAAATTAGGTTGAGCATATATACAACACCACTGATTTAAGAAAGGAAAGCATGCACATATCAGTTATACACTACATTTAAGATCCTACCTGGAACTTTGTGAATATTTTTGTGTTCTGGAGGAAAAGCATGACACAATGCAGCGTTAGCAGATTGATCATATTCAGATGCCTTATATTCCCAGATTATATTGGTAGTTTCCTCTCTTGGTCCATGCTCGTCAGGAGGACTACTTTGTGTTATTGTTGCTTCAGTGATACCATCATCAACAAAAGAATTCTCAAAGGACTTTTCGCTCGAGCACGCTCTTAACCTTCTTCCCCTATCTTGACTAGCATTACAGTAACCAACTTCTTCTAGTTGAAACTTATCTGATGTGGATCTCAAAATGTCAGAAACAACTGATTTATTCCTAATGTCGGGACATTCTTCCCCATGCATATCAGAAAATCCAAAAGAATCTGACTTCTTATTAGTTACAGATATATCTACAGCAAAATCAACTAAGTGAATATCTTTCTTTTCTGAAAGTTCAAGCAATGGTTTCGGATTATCAGGGCATGACCTATACTGCATGATACTTTCCTCATCATCCGAAAATTGCAAACTAGTGCGCTCCGGGCAGGAAAACACATTTAATTTCGGCTCTTTTTTAGGCAAAACTTGAGACTTACGCTTTTTCCTCATCAAATCCCTCACAGAGAATCCATCATGTGATCTTGCCTGCTTCAGATGTTCTACTTTCTTTGATGTACTAAAACAATTTTCCACTTGTCTGTGGAAACCTGAATCATCAGGACTTTGATAATCACCTTCAGAGGAAAACCCATCATACACTCTAAAATTTGTAGATACATTGTCATCATCATCTTTAGTGTTGGGAAAGGGTAAATTCCCCCACGAAGGACCTTTCACCTTCCTCTTACCAGCAGAACTTATCCCAGCATCATGTAAAGCCCATCTTTCCATGAGTATGCCGTCTTCAATCTTCTTCTCAGATTTAGATGATGTTTCTACTGCACCACCAGAAAATGAAGGGTCGTCACCAGAACCATCCACTTGAGGAATTATTTTATCTTTTGATGGTTGACGAGAATCTCTGAACAGTCTTTCCTTTGGATTCTCGACGCCCAAGTCCTCCTCATCAATGGAATCAAGAATATCCAGACATTCTCTTTGGGATTCACTTTCATAATCCATATTAGCTTTCTCTAGCACCTTATTCACATTCGTTGTAGGTAAGAGCGGGCTCAGAATAATCTCTCGTGCAAGCTCATCGTCAGAATTTAATTCTTCCACTGCCTGAGTAGTGGCTAACCACTTCAGAAGACCCAGTGCTTCTGCATCTGCTGCCTAAATCACATATTCACCTTTAATATGTTACAATAATCATAAAATCTAAGCCTCAATATGCGCATAGAATATTCTATGGATACTTAACTTCATAATTTCCAGGTGCAAGTGTAGTGCCTTCTCTAAAAAGAAAAAGGTTGCAACAAATATTTACTACCCTACTGCAAAATCCTTGTGACCACTTAAACTTAATGGGTTAATCACCACTCAGAGGATGAGGTCATCAAACTAATGGACACTACAGTAAGAACTGAAAATCACATAATCAGGTCATTTCTAGATCATGAAATATATATATATGGGCAAACTACTTTCTGTGGAACATAAGTTGCTCAGGGACTAAAGAAGACTAACAAAATCCAATGCCTTTACCTTCCCTTCTGATTCTTGTTTTGACATAGATGACTCTTTCCCATGAGTAAATGGTTCATGACATGTAGCTTTCCCCTTGGCAGTCATTGAACCTACTTCTAAATCATATGACAGATATTGTGGAGAAAAGGACTCATCATCATCTGTGAATTTTCCTGAACGTTGTCCACATTTTTTACTTGAATTTGCATTTTCAAAATCAGTTAACTTCCTATCATGAGATGACAGTGGCGTCAAACTCAGAGGACTGTAATTATGCTGCGAAGGAGTTAAAGTTTTTTCAACTTCATCACACAATTCCAGGAGTTTATTTTCCAATTCAAGCCCATCTGACAGAACTTTCAGAACGTCTCCAGGTCCTGGCTTTCCAGGATCAGGAAGTGCTGCCTCATACATTCCACTCCTTTCAAGCTCCTCCTATTAGACCCAACAAGATCTCAGTTGGAAACATAATATCTTCATCTATTAGAAGTAAAAACGAACACAAATCGGACTGAAGGAGACCTCCCAAATTGGCACGAGCGATTGAACCATTTTTACATCTGAGCGGGCTTGTGAAAGAGATGCATATGTTTTTAAGTGTTGATTAACAATATCTGCACATTAAAGAAAGAGCAAACACCTTGTTTAAATTAGCTTGTTAAGAACAGCTGAAATCTATGGTACGAGAGAAAAACAAACCATCAACTACAGCATCTCCCTCAAGTTCACATGTACTTTGACGTTTGACCCCATAACCCTTGTTACCCACCGAAGAATCCAAATCATCAGGTGTCTGCCACCTCCAATCATTTGCGATCGTAGAATTGATCCAAACTGTATTCCTTAGATGAGCCTTTGAACCTGCCTATCAATAAATTTCAAATGTCATTTTAAAATAGGGAAAGAATACTTATCATGCATCCAACGTTGACAGTCCAGAACCAACACTCACGAAAAAGGGAAGAGATAAAAATGAAATGTAATTTGGCAGCGTTACATAAAGAAACATCTCCATGGCCTACCTGCGTGTGGTCATTAATTCTTTTTGAGAAAACATGATCTGGTGTTGGATGTCGGAACTTCATTTTTGTTACATGTAGATGGCCCATCCCATATAAGTTATAGTCAACCTGAAATAGCATCATTATTTCTTGAATTATGGATTATTATTTATTTTTTTTCTGAAGAACCAGGGAAGTGGAAATCCAACTGACCACTTGGAACATAAACGTGCCTAATAGAAAATGACGCCATGGTTTCATGTATGCAGATACAAATATAGTACAAAATCTGTAGTTACCAGAAATTGAAGAAGATAAGGAATATGTGATTCATGTGGCTGTACACTTCTATCAAAAACTGCACCTCCCTGTGGAGGAAGGAAAAAGTAGCCTGATTAAAATCAATTCCATAAATGTCAAGGAGCGAAATAAGACAATGTACTGAATATTCGTAAACAGTATCATTAATAGAAACTCAGAGAAGGATTAACAGCAAACAAGCCGATGAGAGAAAAACAAAACAAAACTCTGATGTGAAAAAATAGAAACTCAGAAAAGACACCAGGAGGCAAAATGTGTACCAGAAGAAGTTTGGCAGCTCGTGAGACATCATGTGGATGAAAGCTGCAGATATTGTAAAGGTGGCAAAGCATATCTGCTTATATTTAGGACTGGAAAAAAAATTAAAATAAATAAATAAACAAATCTAGGATACAGGTATATCTTGACAAAAAGCTCTTCAGATGCATGATAGCCATAAAATCTCCTCGCTCGAACTAGGTTGCAACCATGAACATGCTGCCGTTTTGCCCCAGAACTGCCTTTGAGCTGCAATGATTTCACATTTGAGTCCTCGCAATGTCATGAAGCAATCACAGATTCAAATTTTCTTGTTTAGTAAGTCTGCACAAGTAAGCATACCTTCAAGGCTTTCTCCATAGCAAGATACACTTCATGCTTATAGGCGCTCTCTGTGTTCTCAAACATGAAAACTAAATTAGCCAAGGCAAAACCATTGAAGTATTCTGAGGAGTAATGTTCCTAATTTTCCTTTCATTAACCCTAATCATGCTCGTTTTTGTGCATATAGTAAATCCATAGACTAGATTTCTAGCGACCAACTTGAGACTAATCCAGCATAACAGGCAGCTACAAGTCAAAAAAATTGCTTACCCTCCAAGCCAGAGAGGGGAATGTCTGCACAGGGCACATATAAGTAAGGTAACGCCTACAAGAGCAGATGGGGATTAATTAGCAGGAAGGGAAAAACGTGTGCCACCATTTCATACGAAGATGACACTGATCTAGTTTCATGCTAACATTATTGAACAACTTCTACAGCTTCATATTTCCATTTGAAATTTTCCATCTAAAATCCTTTTGAAGATACTTTTGTTCACTTAAGCCAAATATAGATGAGAGAATCATGTTAATGCAGCAACCCCCTCTTGAATAACAAAAGACGACGCAAAAGGTATAACATTAACAATTACCTGGTGAACATGCAAGCAGGTCTTTTGACCAGCTGGGGTTGATCCATATATTCTTATTACTGGAAGTTCATTCACTTTTTCACCTAAGAAAAATAAAAGAAGACAATTGATCGAATCAAATAGTATTAAACAATTCAATCAACTATCCACGGCCAAAATAGGATCTTCAACCCCTCACACCAAAAAAAATATATTTATTTGAAAAAAGTTAAAGAAACTAACTTCGATCACATTCAAGTGAAATGAAGTGAACTATAAGAAACTACAAAGATGCAATTCAAAATTCTAATTCCGTTTCCTCATCTTACCCGCCACCTCTTCCTCCACATAGGAAAACTTAAATTTAAAATAAAATGAATTCTCCAATCCTAAAGAAAAAACACTTCTACTGCGTTCTATCTTCTAATTAACAAGATGTCGATGAATTGGAAAATTCTCCACAGAGTACGCAGACCAATTTGCGATCAACAAATTTGAGACCCAATCGAGGGCATTCACAGCAACTACAACATACTGAATTAAGTATGACGACCAATTGCAAAATTGGAGCTTAGTAACACAGAAACATACTGAAGGAAGCCGTGCTTGGTACTTGCTTACCTTGGAAACTACTGTAGCAAATATCGACGCCAGGGATCGGTAGGGCCATGTAGTAGTCAATGGAGACGATTCGAACACTGAAGATGGGAGATTCTGGCTGCGAATCGGGCGTCGGAATAACCTCTTCCATCTGTACCCGCCGGGTTGGAAGTGATGAAGAAACGAAAATTTCAAGGGAGTCGCTTCCTTTGGCGCCAGTTCATTTGGGCATTCATACCGCTACAAAAGTCAAAACTGCTACCTAACCGAAAAATTAAGCTTCCCTAGTAAGCTTCTATTGGATTTTGGGGCTTCTCCTTTTGCAAGCTGGGCTGTCTTCTGGGTTTACTGTTTAGTTCTTTCGACTTTGTGTTTATTTTATTGTTGGGCATGTGGCCCATCCATTCCCTACTTGTACTTGTTTAGTAGGATGTTATTGTTATAGGGTGTTGTTGGTTTGGTTCAGTTTTGTGTGGACCAAAGTTCTCTCTTTTTCATGGAGGTCTGTTTGTATGAACCTTATGTATTTTAGATTTAGGGCAATTTTGATGGCATGCATTAGCTAATATATGTATTAACTAAGCATCGACAAAGATATTCTAATATATGCTTAGCTAATACAATGTTTGGTTGAATCATGTATTATGATATCCTAATACAATGTTTGGATGAACTTTGTATTAGAATATTCTAATACAATGACTAAAAGACCTAAATGCCCAGAAATAAATATGTACATTATTTTAAGTATTATTATAATCGAAATCCGGCTGGGGTTCACTAGAGTCCGGCCGGGGTTCGCCGGAGTCCGGCCAGGGGTCAACGGAGTCCGGTGGAGGTCGCCTGTGGCTGATATTATGAGTCAAGATTGGTGTAGTCTGAGAATATTCTAGGGGTTTCCATGCCTTTGTTGTGGTCAAAGAAGATGAATGAGACGATTGAGTGAAGTTCGAGAAGAGGTGTTCGTTCATTGGTTGCCGGAAGCAGAGAGGCAGCAGTTATGCAATGTGTCGTAGGGTTAAGATTTTGAAATTAGAATGAGAAAGCATTGAGAGGAACGTGTGAAGTATAATGGGTAAATTAGGAAAAGTGTAAATTGGAGAGACAATCCTAACTTTTAAGATAGTCTGATAGAAGAATAGGGATAGATGTTATGAAGAAATAAAGTAAAAAATCTGAATTTTTAAATATAATAATAATAATTAGGGTTAATAACCTATGAAAGGTCTGAATTTTGATCATATTAACCGGAGATGTCTGAATTTTCAAAAGTTAATTTGGAATGTCAGAATTTTCAACTTTCTTGAACTTTTGTTATCAGTCCATTTTTAGGATTAAATTTAACAGAATTGTGTGAAATGACACTTTTATTATTTTAATATTTTTTTATTTAATAACTTATTTGAGAAAATGTGAAATAACAGAGGGTAATTAGTTGATAACACTCTAGTTGTGGAAACTGAGATTAAGGTTCTTAATGTTTCTTCAACTACTGTTGAGTTGGAGACATTTATAAGCAATCTGGACAACTTCATTACTGATCATGCTGGTCAAGGTCAAGACTTTGCGGGATCAAGTTCTAATGGTGGCTTGAAATCTGAAGTTCCGAGCTTGAAAGATGTGGAAATAGCCGAGCAGTCCCTAAAAGAGTGTCTTTCTGATCTCTTTAAGTTGAACATTAAGGATAAGTTGGCTACATCACTGGAGACTCTAAGCCGAGCTAAACAAGGGCGGTTTTCTTCTGAGGAACAAAGGGCAATTGAGGTGTTTTGGGGTGAATTTGATGATTTTGTTGCAGATTTCTTAACTTTTGAACATGAGAATTCTGAGTTTGAGCTACACAAGTTAGCAAGGGATCGGATGCTTCGTTCCATTAAGAATTATCATGAGACTTACCGTTCCTTTAAGCTGCGTTTGGATGATCTAACCAAAGAGGAGGAAGAATACAAGAAGAAAATGGAGGAAGCTAGATCTAAAAAAGTTAAGCTAATCTCTAGCTTGCAGATTCCAATGATGGAGGTGGATAAAGCAAAATCGGAGTATACATCTTTAGAGAAGAAATTAAAAGAAGCTGATGAGAGGAAGATGAAAGCTGAAGAAAGAATGCCACGTTTCAACGCGGCTTGGTTATCACTGAAACAACATTTTTCTAATTAGACATTTTTTTCTCACCTTTTGATTTATGGAAAATTTGGAGTAAACCTAGAGTTGAATGAAATGCTTTGGGATGTTAACTTGTGGAAGATTGCAAATTGATCTGCAAAAGATTACCTGATATGAAGACTATTTTGTCAAACTTAAAATTCTAACTGGGCTTCATAGGCCCGCTAGATTCTACCGGAAAAGCCCAATAGTCATTGATGTTTGGAGCCGTTAGTAGCTAGAGGAAGATCCGACGGTTCTAAATGACTCTAATTCAAATTGGAATCCGTTCAAATCACACACACTGCAACGCTCTACGCTCTTCTTCCTCATTTTTTATTTTCCTCTTCGTGTTCTTGGCACTCTTAGTCTCTGCGAACGATTCTCTGAGCTTTTTACTTATTAGACCTCTGCAATTCTTCTTCAACAGTGTGTCATGGACAGTGACAGTAAGTCTCACTTTATTTGCGGAATCGTGTTTTTACCTGGTTAATTTGCATTCTCTTTTTCTTGAATCAAATCGTTCAGTTTTAGGGTTTTGATCTATTTCTATTGATAGGTCAAATGATTAAGAGTTTATCTGAGGAATTCGAACGGATTTGTCTGGATTCCGCGAAGAAAGCTTTTCCCGTATGCAAGTTTGGTACAGTTCTTGGTTTCTGGCCTATTGCTCTGATTACGTCTGTTCTTTAATTTTTTGCTCATTATCAGCTTCAATAGGTTGTTCTTCGGATGGTTTATTAGTAGGATACGCTAATTTCTGAGGATTTTCTCCTAGATTTTTTGTGCTGATTTTCGTTTCTTTGCTTCGGAATGAGGAAATTCTATGACTAGCACCACTTATGGTTTTTCACTTTAGCAAAACCATTCTGTGATATTCTCTGTCTACTGTTTTGTAAATAGAGACATCACTATTTAATGCAGCCTTACTCGTGGTCTTCGTGTATGTTCTTTACAATTATTCCTGTGTCATAAATTCAATCTTACTGCTGAAACTGCAATGAAGGTTGCGAGGTAAAGGCCGATTCACATAATGAGAATACTAACTCAAATGGAGTTGGAGAGAATTCTCCCGGAAAGGACAACAAACTCCCAGTACTGAAGAAATTCAAGGATTTGAGCACCAAAGTAATGGTAAGTAAAATTGAGAAAAATGAATTTGATCCAAAAAAAATTGTGTTTTTTTATTCATTATAACATTTGCATATCAATATTTACTTATTAAACTTGTCTTCCCTATTCAGGACTTAAAGAGGCAACATATCAGTTTGTCGGTTCAGATAAATGATTTGAATGATATTACTGCAAACGTTCTTGCTCAACCAGAAGTTCTCACTATAGTTGAGCATATTGGTAATTCAACTTGTTTATCTTTCTAGTTATTCAGTTGTGTCGACCGCTTAATTTTGATGGTTTATTTATTTTACATTGGTAATACAGGTAAAGAGAATGAAAGATTAAGAAGGAGATACCTTAAAGAATCATCTGAAAGGAAGAGGTTGTACAATGAAGTACTTGAGCTTAAAGGGAACATTAGGGTCTTTTGTAGATGTCGACCACTAAACCAGGCTGAAAGTGGAGATGGGTTAGTTTCTGTGGTAGAGTTTGACCCATCACAAGATAATGAACTCCGCATCAACTGCTCTGATTCTTCAAAGAAACAATTCAAATTTGATCATGTCTTTAAGCCTGAAGATGACCAAGGTACTGAAATCTCTGAGATTAGTTTCAAGTTGATGTAAATTATGGGAAATTGCCTTATATGAGATCACTGTCCATCATGCAGAGGCTGTCTTCGCAGAAACTAAACCTGTAATCACTTCAGTTTTGGATGGATATAATGTCTGCATATTTGCCTATGGGCAAACCGGAACTGGTAAGACCTTCACTATGGAGGGGATACCTGAAAACCGTGGAGTTAACTATAGGACTCTAGAGGAGTTGTTTCACATATCTGAAGAAAGGAGTGGTATAATGAGGTACGACTTGTTTGTGAGCATGCTAGAAGTCTACAATGAGAAGATAAAGGACCTCTTGGTAGAGAATTCAGATCAACCATCTAAGAAGTAAGTCATTTATTTCCTGACCACAATCGTAGAACTCTTTTAAGTTTCTGCAATCTTAACATGCTACCAGTAAAGTTGATGAAATTTGAATCTATAAACTGTCTTTCTATTTTCGTGATGAAGATTGGAGATTAAGCAAGCTGCAGGGGGAGCTCAAGAGGTCCCAGGACTTATTGAGGCTCGGGTTTATAGTACAAATGAAGTCTGGGAATTACTCAAATATGGAAGCAAAGCCAGATCAGTGGGATCCACTAGCGCTAATGAACTCAGTAGCCGTTCTCACTGGTATTATTGCTATCAACTCTTTCCCAGTTTTTTTAAGGAATTGTGAAGTTTTAGTTGACCCAAAGACCATGTTCAAAGACTTAGAAAATCTTGAATTTGCAACATTTAATTGTGAGAAATTAATGTGTTGACAGTTTGCTTCGGGTGACGGTAAAAGGTGAGAATCTTCTTGATGGGCAGAAAATGAAGAGTCATCTTTGGTTGGTTGATTTAGCGGGAAGTGAGCGTGTTGGACGAATTGATGTTGAAGGCGAACGCTTGAAAGAGTCTCAATACATAAATAAGTCTCTTTCTGCGCTTGGCGATGTTATATCTGCTTTGGCGTCAAAATCTGCCCACATTCCTTACAGGTCTATTGTTTTTCTCGTACATATAATATTTCAACATTTTTCTGGTGTTTATACCTAACTGACTGACTGCTTTTATTTTATTTATGAACAGAAATTCAAAGTTGACCCACATGCTGCAGAACTCTCTAGGTAATCATTGCCATATATCAGCTCAAAATTGGAATTCACATTATGTGTTGTTGCAACAATAGTATTTCATATGTTTGTGTAATTGATATCCTGAAAATGTTTTTTTAACTGAAATGCAGGAGGAGATTGCAAAACCCTGATGATTGTACAAATTAGTCCAAGTTCTGCGGACAGTGGAGAGACTCTTTGTTCTCTCAACTTCGCGAGTAGAGCTAGGGGAGTTGAGAATGGCCCCGCTCGCAAGCAGAGTGATGTAGCTGAGCTGTTCAAGTACAAGCAGATGGTATGTACACTAACAGATGTTCTCATCGAGCTTCTCATGAGAAGTGGCTACACTTGCTTATAGATGTAGTACTTTCTTTCCTTTGTCCTGATAGGTGGAAAAGCTTAAGCATGATGAAAAGGAATCAAAGAAATTGCAGGATAGCTTGCAGTCTACTCAGCTAAGACTTGCTGCCAGAGAGCATTCCTGTAAATGTCTTCAGGATAAGGTCAGAATTGTTTATTAGTCATAACGTTGTTGCCTGTTACTTTAGAAGGATCGTTGGATAGTTCAATTGACTTCAGCCTATTTGACATTTCATGTGTACTGAATAAAAAGAGTTGTTGGAAAAATCTGCATGTTATACCGAAACAATAATTCATGATCATCTAAACTCAGTTTTTTCAGATGTATGCCTCATTGATGAAGTACTAAATGTTTATGATTAGGTTCGGGACCTCGAGATGCAACTAGCAGAGGAAAGGAAGATGAGAATGAAGCAAGAAAATCGAACATTGACATCTGTTTCTTCTTATGCTGCTCAGTCTTCAGCCCTCCCACCTCGAAGACAAGCTGCTCCACTAAAGAGCATAGCCGAGAAAAAGCCTCCTCTTGGTTCATCCAAGCAAAGACAACCCCTTCGAAGATTAACAAACTTTGTGCCAGCACCAATGCCACCTTCTGCTTCAAGAAACATCCCCAGCTTCAGAGGCGGTCCCTTAGGCTCCTCTACAGATGACAAAGAAAACCAAGTCAGGGCCGATGCTGCTAAGAGCAGCTTCCTCAGAATGCCTCGACGGATGTCCATCGTGAAACCACAGTCAGCTGCAACATCAACAAACTTTCTTCCAAGAAGAAGGGTTTCCATGGCCACACTTAGGCCCGAGGTAACAGAAACGCCACTGGACATGAGAAATGAAAATGGTGGCAGCAGACAATCTATTTTGAGAGATAGGAAGGGAAGGTACTCACAACTGTTCTCTTCAAGGCCGGATATGTTATCAGATGTGGGAACAACACCAATGGGCACAAGAACTAGCTCCAAGTTCATGGGAAGCCCAGTTTCACAACAGGTGGGGTCTTGGAAGCCAAAGCATCCGACGGTTGTCGCCTTGCAGCGCAAGACACTAGTGTGGAGTCCACTCAAGGTAAGAGGCCTGCAGAAGAACGCTACTAGATCGTTTAAGCCTGTCCGCTCGTAAAGAGGTAAAAAGCATTCGTCTCCCTCCTTGTGTTTGTTTACTCTGCATGCCTCTTGCCTGCTACTTTGGTTCAATAGTCTTGTGTATGAAGTTAGGTGGTATATTTGACATGAGAAATCAATTGATATTATAACTCTATTTGTTGTGGCTGTTCTGTTTGTGTAAGAGCAAGATAAATTTATTTGTTTGTTGTATTTCTGAAGCTGAACACACTCTCTTGTCTTCATGCATGGTTAAATACATTTCAAATAGATGAAATTAAGTCTTTCAGGTTTGCACCATGTTGATTTTAGGTCTCCAGGTTTAAATTGTTGTTTTTAGATGTCTCAAGTTTAAACCATGTTGCTTTTAGGTGTTCTAGATTTCGTTTTTATTGCTTTTTGGTTTTCCACCCATTTTTCTGTTAAATTTGACAGATTTTGGTATGATTTTTTTTATTCAATTAAGTTAAATTAACCTTAATTTTGCATAATTCTTTAATTTCACTATATCTACACACTAATTGACATAAGTAAAAGGGAAGCAAAAGTGCTTCTTTGTTCTTTTTTCTTATTTGAATGCTCTAACCGTTGAATTTTATGCGGTCATGGACCAAAATCCGTCAAATTTAACAGAAAAATCAGACAGAAACTAAAAAATTAGTGAAATCGAAACCCGGGACCCCAATTAGCAACAATTTAAATCTAGAACATCTAAAAGCAACATTGTGCAAATTTGTAACTATGATTAGGTTTTTTAACCGAAATTAATCATTTACTTATTCACAGCTTTAGTTTTAGCAATATAGAATGTAGGTTTATAGAACTTAATAACTTGATCCTAACATATTTGAACTCTACAGCATACACACTACTTACTACCTTCACCTATTTACTTCCACAATATCCTTGCAATTCCTTGGGCAACAAGTCATACACTTCCCACCACTTCTCATTCGCCATATTGCTTGCGAAAACATGGTTATCCGCCTTATCCCAATTGCAGTCATACTTTCTACCGCACATCCACGGCTTGGTCCCCAAGTAATGTATTGCGTAGAGACCATCGGGTACCTTGCGTTCCAAGTCTCTTTTCTGAAAGTACTTGAGATAGTTTATGCTCGCCGGAAGCCGATGCCACCACACAAAGTACTCGTTTAGAAAACCTTGATCGCCTCCGTTATACGACTCCAACTCGAATGTCTTCAACATGAGCTCTTCGAACACACAGCTCGACGGCTCTAACACCATGATTCCTGAATTAAATAAAGGGTTACTAACCAAATTGATGATACATGATTTTTAATCGATTTATAAATTGTAAGGATTGAAGAATCTTTTGGTGCTATATGTTTGACAAAGTTGATTTTTTGTCCAATTAACCTAGGTCCGATCTAGTCCTGCACTGGGCTAGGTCTACGAGTCAAGTGATTCGATTTGAAAACTTTAGGACTAAATTATACAAAAAAAAAAGTTAGAGAAGTAATAGATTTACTAAGTTAAACAAAATCAAAAGTGTAGAGTAAGTCAAGTGACTTGCACGTACTACTTAACATACCAAATTAACGGAAAGTTAACGGATGCACCAAAAGTTTACAAAAGTCAAACGTATGACACCAAAATCTACACAAAAAAAAATATGACACCAAACACCAACTTTGGTCAAACATATGACACTAAAAAACCATTTAACCCTTATTTAAGTTTCGCTACCTGAACTTTTAATTGTAGAAAATATTGTTACATATGTTATAATTTTCATCAAATTTGATGAAAATGAGCATATGCAAGCCATGTAAAGTCATTTTGATATTTATGACTTTGCAAAAAATTGAAATGATTCAATACATCCAGTCGAAAGTACTTAACTACAATCCTTTCAAATTCTTACTGAATCCTTCTTGAGTAGACGTTACATGTTTATTTCCGTCCAATTTAATAGAAATTCTAATGAAATTATTAATTTGGTCTGAAATTGAAAGTTCAAACGTCTTCAACTAACATACCTGAATTGAACAAAACCCTACTGTTCGGCGCAGCGGAAAGTTCCGGAAACCGAAAGAACTCATCCATATTCCGAAGCACGATGAAGTCGGAGTCGATGAAAATGAGCTTTTCGTATTGGGCGAGCTGCCATATGCGGAGTTTACTGTAATTCCACTCGTTGTAGGCTCCTTTCCTGGCGTGAGGAGATCGGATTCGTTGAATCGGCACGATTCGCCATCCGGCTGCCGTTAGAGCGAATCGGGATTTGTTAGTTATGGAGTTGTCGGCGAGAAGGACGAGATCGGCGGTTGAGTTGGTGGTCTTGATGCTGTGAGCTAAGGTGATTGAGCCGCAGACGTATCTTTCCGATGAATGGAGGACTGTTACGTAGGCTTTACGTTGCTTTTTGTAGGGCTTGGCTGTTTCTATTTGTGTTGAGTATTTTTGCATCAAGTACTTCCGCCACCTTTCGTCTCCTATATAAAAAGATTGAAGCAAATATAAGAGGTATATAATTAAGTATTAGACAAATATAATCAGTAATTTTAGTAATTAGTAATCATAATGATAGCTAATTTAGTTTGCTAAATTATAATTTTTGCGAATTAATTATGATGCAGTTTTTTTTTCCCCACTAAAATGAATGGATTAGTGGTGCTGACTCTAGACTAGGGCTGACAATTCGTGCGGGTCGTGCAAGTTCGTGTCGTGCTAGATTCATGTCGTGTTATGGGGTAAGCCCAAACACGACCCAATATGAAAAAATGGCACAAAAAACCTATAGTAAATTGAATAAAAAAATTAATATTTAACCATTTTAGTTTAAAACACCGTGTTATATCGTGCTATCGTATCGTGGCGTGTCACTAATATCAAACCCAAACCCGTAATTTTCATGTCGTGTTCATGTCGGCCATCGTGCCGAGCCTGAATTGCCAGCCCTACTCTAAACTCATTTCGCAACGCAATCACTACAAGAAATTGGTAATTGTGACAGCGTTTTTTTTTAAGGAACCAATCTCTTACAAATTTTAAGAATTTCAAGGGATTTATTACGTTTTCACTTTTGAGGGAAATTCATTTAAAACTCAAAGTTTTGTAAGAGATTTTTAAGGAAGTTTTAGTCACACTTTTTGTTAGGAGTCATTTCTTTAAAAGATTTTGAATGTTGTAATTGTAAAAGATTTTCATCATTTTCTTTTAAATAAGTTTATATATTACTCACAAATAAATCTTTCACAAATGACTAAATTTCTTGTAGTGGATGTTCAGGCATTCCTATTTATGGCTTGTGGTTTTTTCTGAATGTATTTAGTGAACAATCATATCGTGCACTAATCCCGTCAATGTAACCCCAACAATAGTCTAGTCTAGTACAATAAAGAGACCAGCCCGTTAAATTTAATTCTACTCAGCTCCTCTTACGGCAGTCGCGGTTTGGATAAAAGAACTTGGTACAGAAAATTTGGTGTTAGTGTATTTATTTATTTTCTAACGGTATGCTGATAGTGAAGATTAAATTATTTATATAGACATTTAAATGTGGCTATTAGACATTTATATTGTAACCTAAAACTGTCAAAGATTGGTAAAGTCATTTTCATTTTTTATTAAGAAAGAAGACCTTATTAGTTTACTTAATTAGCACGAAGATCAACTAAAAATGCTAAATCATTTAGAAACGTAAAATTATCAAGCAATACATGCATCTAAATAATTGTTATGAATTGATGATGATGAAACCGAAAAAAACATGTATGGTAATTGTTTTGGCACAAAATAAATTGATATAGAAAATGATCAATTATGAAGTATTACTTTTTTTAAAATTAACTACTTGTTAACTGATTTTTGGAGATATAAATAGTTTGGGATTTAAATTTGTGCAATTTACTAGTTGAATCAATTAAATTTACACTTTATTTAATTTTAGAATGAAAAAAATTAAAATAATTTATTCTAATTAATTTACCTGAGGCCGATCGATTATTATAGGATGAAGCAAGTTGGCATGATCCGACAGGCATCAAAACCTTCTGTAATAACCTCATACGATCAGCTTTGTAATGCCAATAATCTCCAATTCTCATCACCAAGTCATCACATCGGAATATCTCAACCATGGGCCCACATTTCCCGATGAAAACCACGTGGACCGTCCGATCAACCCGTCCCCCCTCGATCTCACCGTTCGCCACAGCTAAGCTAGCTGCCGCTAGGTTTACTTGCAGCCTAAGCAAGTCCCTTGCACCAGCCTTACCATTGTTGGTTGAGCCACAAGGCATTTGCGCCACTACCACATCGAGATCATCGTACTTTTCCAAATCCGGCATCGGGATTTTCGGGCACGAAGATCCCGATTTTATCTTATTGGGGAAGAATTGCGCCCAATTTAAGAGTTCGGGGACTGGAGCGAGTTTTATAGGGACAATTTCGGCTAGGGTTTCCATATTGCGGTAGAGTTTAGGGTTTTCTATGTAATTGATTAGCCCGACTTTGACTCTCCTGCCGTTGATTTCTTCCTGTATTAGGAAATAAATATATTAGGAAAATATATTTTATTATATACTGATAAAGTTATTTTAGAAATATATATATTTTCATAGGTTACCAGATCTTTGACTCAGTTACAAATTGTTACCCGAAGTTTATTACTTTTTTAAAATTGGCTACCTAAACTTCCAATTTACGAGTAATTTGGTACCTCTGTTACAATTTACGTCAAACTGGACATAAAATTGAAAGTTCGGGTAGACTAAATTTAAAAAATTAAAGTTCATGTAGAAATTTATAATTGAGTCAAAGTTGATGTAGCCATTGGATTATTACCCTATTTTCATAATATATTTATTCTCTAATACCTTGATGAGTTTAAACCATTCGGGGAGATTGCTTCGGCTCCAAGGCACCTGGAGAGTCGTAGTTCGTTGCAAAGTCGAGGCTATTTGAAACCCGGGTGGCTGGAAATTGACAGTGAGGAATAAGAGAGGGACACAGAGAATGAAAAGGAAGAAAAGAAAGAGTTTGGTATGCTTTGGAATTGAAGGTGCCATTTTTAAGTTATGAAGCTTTTCTGCATTGTTCATTGTTATATGGGGTGAGTGTAACAGTAAGAGTATTAAAGGAAAGGAAATGAAATGCGTATATATTTCTCCAAGGAAAATTAAAAAAATAAGCATAATTAGTTACTTCATTGCTATATATATAAGATGTGATTTTCCATACAGGTACATGTAGGCTTTAAGTTTTCGCCTTCCCTTTTTGGAGTTAGAATCAGTTTATATACGAATTCGATTCAGTTTAAACAATTTCTTGTTCTCCTTAATAAGCTTATCCCACTTCTTAATCTTTTTGCAAGTACCAAAAAGCCCCACCAGAATTATTCATGTTCGAATTCTACTCGGTAAATTATGAGCAAAAATTGAATTGAACTTACACATTAGTTCGATTCTAAGATCAAGTAAAATCTATAATCTAATTTTGATGAGTTCTGATATGAAACACACCAAATATTATTGCATTGCATTAAAACTGGGCTAAGGTCGACCACACCTCTAGTTAGTCAAGTCAAACCAGTACAGTAATTCGAGCTCGGAATTGCTCGAGCCAAATTTAGTGTCAAGATAATAATAATAATAATCATTTAAAAGTCTCAACTATGGGGATTTGATTTGATTTTTTTTTTTTTTTTTTTTTGTGGCTGATGGGGTTTTGATATTTAGAGTATGCAATTTTTTTAGGGTTAAAGGTATTTTTCGTACCACATGTTTGATTGAATATGACTTTTAGTACTGTATGTTTAGTTTTGTATACTTTTAATACCAAACGTTTGAAAAAATGTGGCTTTTGGTACATCCGTTAGTTGGCCGTTAGTTTTGGCCGTTAAATGACATATGCAAGTCACGTGATTGACTCTAAACTTTAAATTTTGTTCAATTTAGTCCCTCAAATATATTCATAACTTTTATTTTGTTTAATTTAGTCATAAAGCTTCAAAATCGAACATAATCGGGACCTATCCCCAATTGGGTAAATTTGACCCAAATGGGGCTATGTCAATTGAATTCGATTGGTTTAATCGGGTCCGATTTTGAAGTGTTATGACTAAGTTAAACAATATAAAAGTTAGGAATATATTCGAGGGACTAAATTGAACAAAATTTAAAGTTTAGAGTCGAGCACGTGACTTGCACATGTCATTTAACGGCCAAAACTAACGACCAACTAACGGATGTACCAAAAGCCACATTTTTTCAAACGTTTGGTACCAAAAGTATACAAAACTAAACATACAGTACTAAAAGTCACATTCGGTCAAACTTGTGGTATGAAAAGTAGGGCTGAGCATGGGACAGATGGGCGGACTTTTTCTAAAAAATGGCCCAAGCCCTAAAACTAGGGCCACTTAATGGCTGTCCCGAGCCCTATCCCAAGCCCTAACTAGTAGGAAAAGGCCCACCCGTCACGGGTCTACAGGGACTAGGGACAAATGGGACAAACCCAAATTCCCATCCAAGTTCAAAAAACAAAAAATCATACTCAATTTAATTAAATCATAACCAAACATAGAACAACAACAAAGTTTAGCACATACCACAAAGTTCACCTTAAAACATCAAAATCACTCAGAACACCAAGTTCAACACATAACTTGGTTCTCCAAAATAGTTCACCAATGACTCCAAAACTAAGTTTTACCAAGACTCTAACACAAAGTCACCAACAATTCTGACATAACAAGTTATAAATACAAATCCCGGATCAAATGGAACTTAAACCCAAGCCATCACTAAAGTTAACTTAACTAACTATAGTTTATAGCTGATTAGTTAGCAAAAAGGGACGGGATGAGTCTTTTGAGACTTCGTAAAAAATCCCTAGCCCTAGCCCTATCCCTAGTTGAGAAGAAAAGTCTCGTCCATTAGGGTTTGGTTACATTTTTGGGACGGGCTAGGGCGGGACGGGCGGGATTTTGAGCCTCTCGGGATATTTGCTCACCCCTAATGAAAAGTACATTTAACCCATTTTTTTTTATTATTTGAAACATCAATTTATTTAAAATGTGACTTATTATTCAACCGTATCTCGTATCACTTAGTTAGGGAGCTCGCATTAACTTTTTTAATCGGTTAGGAAGAGTCATGTCTCATCTAAGCTCGAGCTCGTTCTAGACATAATCTCGTGCATACAATGGTAATCAGTTTGGACACCTATAAAATAATGCGGTGAGCGTGGACGAACTAAGCTATCCTCACTTGATGACTTATTGCAATTAAACAGTAGGCCACAGCAAAATTAATTTTCCTTTCCCGTAATTAGTTTTTATTTCAACCAAACGTTAACAGTCATCTCTGCTCGATAAGTAATTTGAACCCGAGCTTAATATTAACATTAAACTGAATATTTAATTTTGATGAGCCAATTCTAGCTCATTCATTTTTATGACCGAACATGCGATCTTCGGGGATTTTCAGTCCGCTATTTGCTTTTTTATACTTAAACAAGGAAGCACCATCTTTAATTTTCATGAGCCCTGCTAGTCCATACCTCCTATCAGTTAATCTAATTTTGTTTAGCCGAGATGAAACACATGCATTCAACTGAGCTCGAAGTTAAGATTTGCTCAATTCAACTGCACCTCTAGTTAGATATTTTGTTTCTTAGTGTGTACTGTGTATGCTATATAGTAAGCGTAGATTTATATGTACAATCATCCATCAAATCAAATGATTAACTTTCAGGGTAATAAGGCAAGAAACCCTAGTTTAATCCAAACAAAACGCAGTTCCTTTAATCGAGAATTGAGCAATACAGTCGAACCAACTCATTAAGACTTAAACTACAGCTTCGTCATGACCTTCGATTCTGCATGAAAATCAGTCCTTCCAACGATATTGCCAATCATCATTGATGTTTACTGTTTGTAAATGAAAATGAATCCATCCAACGATATTCCCAAATCCAGATACAATTTGTAAAACAAAGCTAAAGTTCACGAAGCAACTCATAATAACTCAACATCACAAGGCGAGAGAGGTAGAAGAGAGAAAGGCAATCTCTTCTGTATGTCATTATTAACATGACATGATGGCTCAACTGGAGGAGTTCTTCCTTGCTGCGTAAACGCGATATGCTGCCAACCCGACCACTGCTACAGCAGCCCCAACTGCCATGGTTTAGAAATGTATTATATTATGTGTAATCTATTCTTCTCAAATCATAAACAATACATGTAATAACATTTCTACTATGTGTAAAGCCCAATTATTGTGTGTGCATAATGTGGGAGTTTAAATACACTTGACACCTATTAATAGGCTTAGTTAGTGTAAACAAAACCTAATCACAGTATCAAGTTTGCACCATGTTGCTTTTGAGTGTCTCAGGTTTAAATTGATGCTTATAGGCGTACCCTAGGTTTCGTTTTTGTTGCATTTTGGTTTTCCGTCCGTTTTTCTGGTTAAATTTGAAGGGTTTTGGTCTAATGGCTCCATAAAATTCAACGGCAATAGCATTTAAAGAAGAGAAAAGAACAAAATGACATTTATGCTTCCATTTAACTTATGTCGATTATTTTGTACATACAATGAAATTGACAATTTTATGCAAAATTGAGGTTCAATTTAACTTAATTGGTATAAATATATTTGAAGTGAAAAAAAAAAAAAAAAAAAAAATCATACCCAAATCCGTCAAATTTGACCAAAAAAAAAAAAAACGGACGGAAAACCAAAAAGCAACGAAAACGAAATCTAGGGCAACTATTAGCAACGAAAACGAAATCTAGGGCACCTATTAGCAACAAAAACAAAACTTGATACACTTATTAGCAACAATTTAAATCTGGAACACCTAAAAACAACATGGTGCAAACCTAGGACTGTGATTAGGTTCTTAATCCTTTACAATATGTAACATGGCGACGTTAATTGAAGAAATGTAAGGAGGAATTACATACCAGAGACGAACATAAGAGAGCGGTTAACGAGACGGTTAAATTGTTTACGGCTTCTTCCACTTTCAGTTTCAGGAATGCTTAAATGAGGATGCTCCGCTGCCCCCACAATCCTTCTGAATACATTATTCAAATCTCCCAACCTAGTGCTGATTGGGATTGGTGGTTCTATTCCCATGTCCTGACTAACCTGCATTAAATTAGCATTAGCATCAGAGGGACCAACAGAACCGAAGTTAAAGAATTAAGAACTATTGTCGTTATTATTATACCCTTGTAGAGTCTTGTATAGCCATTGGGAATGGCTCTAGATCATCTTTTGCTGCAATTATGAGGCAGGGCACTTCAAGCCCAGTCAGCTCTCCATGTGTGGCAACTTCCACAAGCAATTCTGTTGCTCTTTTCCATGAAGATTCACTAGAACTGCAGCAGCAAGTGTAAGTAATATCCAATATATATAATACCAAAACTCATGCATCACATATTGCATATACAGCACAAGTTAAGACTTATACCAGTATTGGATCTCTCTTAATTCATCATAAATTTATGCATGATATGAATTTGAAACTTTATCATGCACATGCAGCATGCTACTTAATTGCAGGACAGGTCACATTAACGACAGTCAATAAAGCCACCCAAAATACCTGTCATGCACAAATATGGCTACATCACAGGCAGCCAGAGACTCCTTAATGGTTAGCAGCTTCTTTGCTTGACCTTCTGCAATTTCTCGCAGCACAAGCGTTTTCTTGGATCCCTTCAGGTAAAATGGAAGCAAGAGTAATTAAAGTTATATTACAAATACTTTCTACCCAAAAAAAAAAAATTTGTATCACAAATACAATAAGAAACAAGTGCAAAACAGATTAGCGAAAGTGTCTGAACTTACAACTGAGTGATCAACAACATTCACTGCATAACGCTCTCCAGGAGTTGAGCTATGGTCATCAGAGAAGGGTCTGCATACAAGGTAGAAGAATCTTTGTCAACAAGTTAAAGAAACAAGTCAATCACAATTTACGATTTTATTTGTCAAAGGCACATACCTTCCTAGAAAAGCGTTCAGCAATCCCGACTTCCCAGCCCCTGATGGTCCAAAAACAAAACACTGCAGAACATTTCGATCTTGGCTTTGTTTCTTGAGATTATATCGCCTTGTCTTCATCACTCTTATTGCAGTAGAGGGATCGGAAGGATATCCAACGTACACCAGATTCTCCATAGTCTTTGCTGGTTCTAATAACGTCATGAGCGTCCACTGCACGGAATATCTCAACGCATTATGCCTTGCCAATTACTACAAGCTTTTCTATTTTTTGCTAGAATAGAAATTTATAATTACAAGAAGCTAAATGGAGTGAAAAGACTAAACACATGATTGCTCCCCAACTTCAACCCATGATTAGCTTCTTGTAACTAAAAGGAATTCACCCAATACAGCAGCAAATCAACTATTAGGATATTTTTTTTGGCAACCCAACTAAGGAGATCCACATTTGAGATTATGAGAAAAAGATTCCCCAACACTCTTTTTCCAGTAAAAAATTCAAGCTTCGAAATAAGTTACTTATTTTTCGACTGCTCACTAGAACATTAGGCTGATGGAAAGACTACAATGGTTCAACTGTAGCATCCACTAGTTGGTGATTCCTAGGTTTTAAGTTTTTCTAATATATTTCACGGTTTACGGAAATTGAATTATTTGCCCAGTCAATCTTAAAAATTATGAATAAGAGGTATTCTCCTGCTTTGCAATAACCAGTTAACCACACACACACAATTCTGAAGCACTTATCCATCAAGCTAGAAAGCAAAATACACTCCCACCTAAGATACTTTGCATCAGCCTAAACAAACAATACTACATGTGAATTGAGCTCTGAATAGAAAAAACCAATACCTGGGACAAGAAGCCATCAATTGATAACCCTCCAAATGCAGTTTTTTCAGCTGCATCTTTGTATGGAGCTTGGTTCCATGGACTGGAGAACGAAACAAACAAACAAAAATTGTCCAAAATTGATAAAAACGACGGATAATGTTTGTAAAAACTAAGATTAACAATCATTAGTCTTCCCTGTTATGACCTGTTTTATTTTCTATAAAACCAGATCCATATCTCAAGTTCTAAACTCACTTCTTAATGGCGTCAATGAAACATAGAGCATTCTAGTGCGTCAAGAAGTCAACCAAATTATTGTGTATAAAAGAACATGTACCTAAATCAACATTTAGCATCAAAAGATAGGCAAAAGTTAAACTGTAAACTTACCATTCTGGTGCGGTTGAAAAAAGATCCTCAATTTCATGAGGTCTCAGAGCTCCATCCTGATTATGAGCAATATATCTCAGAATATGTAGAACCATTGCTAAACATTAATGGTACCAACAGTACCCTGAAATATATAAATAATCCACAAACCTCTAAAAATGAACCCATCAAACCCCCCATATTTTCCTTTCCCTTTTTCTAGTCTGACAATTAATATCCACCTCACGTGTAACTAGGAATCTTAACCAGCATGTTCACATGTATATGGCCTAATCATTACATTGGGTCTTTAACTAAGATGTGGACTTACACCGTCAAAGATTGCAGATAGCTATACAAAATAACCTAATCATGAGCCCAAGCACGACCCATATATCAGTTATACACTCTTGATTGTGGGTCTAGCATGTCAACAGACCAAAAAAAGTCCAGATACAAATATAAACTGGTTACCAAGGACATATAAATAACAAAACCCTATATTCAACTCAAAAACTTAAAGTGAAGTACAAACATTCCTCTAAGTTATAAGTGTGAGCTTTTCTATTTCCTTACCTAGAGGAAGACTTTTAGCATGAAAAATAATCAATTGACAATGAGGCTGAGTACATAAGAAAATATTTACTCCAGCATGAGATGAAACGTACCCCATCACTGTCGAATAAGTCGAAGATCGCCCGTAGAAAATCAACAGCTTCATTTGTCAGCTCCACACTCTAAAGAGATCATGGACAGGGATAAGAAAACTCGGACTAAGTTTTTCAACCTCAAAAGTCAAAAGAAATGCTCTAAACAAATACATACACAAGTAGGAAATTACATATCTTGAAGTAAGTAGTAACCAAAACTTGAGAATGAATAAAACACGAAATTAGGATATGCCAAAGCACTGGCAGAGAAAGAACAAGTGGAGAGTAATATTGCTGGATAAACCTAGAAAATACAAAGACACCCCCACTTAGCTCAAAGTTGCAACTAACCAATGTCATGGAATGCGACTATAGTATCTCCAGTAAGAACAAGCAGCACATGAAAATAGGACAAATTTGAATATACCTGTAGAACATTCATCTTCTAACCAAACCACACTTACTGTAGAAAAAAGTTCAACTCTAAACAGTTATACTTATACATATTTCAGATGGCCCGTCAATACTAAAATGCAAGATACAGATTTTGGGGAACAAAAAAGATATTTGATAATGGCAAGTAAAATGGATATAGACATTTCTGCAAACAGTTCAGATTTGTTCAATGTCCATGAATCAACAAGACAGTGTTTTGCTTTGATCGCCTCGCTTATTTTGAAGTTTGAACATCTTCATTGCGTGGTGCTCATTATTGATACTATCACATTTATCTTCATTATTTCTTGCAGAGAGCAAACAGCACTAATCTCAGTAAAAATAGTACCTGATCTGAACTTCTTTTAATAGTAGAAGGAATTAGTTCTTCAGCTAGTTTGATATCATTGTCATAACCAAACTTTCTCAAGACCGTCCATGTTGTCTCCAAGCGTCCTTTCTCTATAAATAATGCATGGAGAAAGAGGAACCCTGTTAATGTCAGTCCATGATCATTAACACCTTCTGGTAATTTCTCTTGAACAACCCTCTTGACACCAATTATTTCGGATGGTTGCAAAGGCGCATTGAAACATTTGACCTGACGGAACATAACACAATTAAAGCCATGAGCATTAAATTAATCCTAGTTACTGATAAAATTTGAAGAAA
Source organism: Clarkia xantiana subsp. parviflora (assembly GCA_036873135.1). Taxonomy (NCBI): domain Eukaryota; kingdom Viridiplantae; phylum Streptophyta; class Magnoliopsida; order Myrtales; family Onagraceae; genus Clarkia; species Clarkia xantiana. Next base: position 22,211,920 of record JAPTYO010000003.1, read on the forward strand.
TAAAAAGGAATACCATATTAACCACAAAATCACATATAATATTCAAATTCCAGCATGAGCATGTATTCATTCTGAGACATTATGAAGAAAAGAAATTTTTTCTTAGATGAAATCATTTCAGAATGGAAAATGGTGGTAATATCCGGATATCCATTAGATTTACATAAGCAAAGGAATCAGGAGTAACCTGAAAATCATTCAGTTCTGCATCACTGAGGGCACCGTCTTTATCATGATCACAGAGAATAAATATCCGCTTCAGAGCTCTCACACATCGAGGCTTCAATGTTTGTGTTTCTTGATCAAATAATGGACCTGTTGGATGAAGTACTGCCTTTTGTGCATAGTAGAAAACTTCCGGTATCTGAATTTGAAAGGATTGAAGTCTTATACGTGAATATAAAGGACAGTCAACTAATATAGTTCCAAAATGAAATTTATGCAATAAGAATACAAGCCATATGTTAATGGAAAGGAGAAAACTACAAATGAAAGAAGTTGCAAGAAAACAAATGAAATTTTCCTCAATCAAATACCCAGAAGAAAGCAACAATAAACTAAATCCTGTCAGAAAATGAAACCTAAACTATCGAGATGCTATTCTCAGAAATTATTTGGGTTATATTTTCAGAAATTATCATTAAAACTGATGAAAGAGGTTGCAGAATATTTGGGTTTCATTTTCAGAAGTTATCATGTCAATTTAAATTTGCTGGCCATATCTAATGTTAGGTGATACGACGTAATCACTAAAGCACCTACAAAGTAAACGAAATTGCAAACTAGAGAAAAAGGAAAAAATAAAAATATATACTAGAGCTGTCCCACAATGTGTTTTCGACAAGCCAATTTTTTAAAATTTTCCAAAAATTAGCATACATCAAGACTCGTTAATAGACCAAAACATGTAAAGAAATGAATAATTTCCACGATCGAACTCATAAAGTTAAATCAAAATCCAATTTTATTACTACCTGAATTTGTCTAAGAGCAGAACACTCGATACAAGTTTCAATCTCCCGAAATCTTTGCATGATGGGTGACATAACCAGCTCCAAGCTAATCTGCTGCTGCTGGTCTCGCAGATCCAACTTGCATCCCACCACTATAACGGGGACCTTAACCTGCAGTTTATAAATTACATTTATAAGCAACCAGTACATATAATATATGTAGGAAAATACATTTTATTTTAAATGCCTACATCCTTGAGGGAAATGGAGATGAAAGAATAAAAGAACAGCACACAGAAGAAGTAAAAAATCAAGAAGGAAACTGGAGAGAAGAAGAAACACGATAACATAGCTAACCTCCAGTCGACGAAGCTCGGGAAGCCAAAATGTACTCAGCCTATCAAGAGAAGCAGTCTGATCACAGGCATATGTGAGCACAACAGCATCTGCGCGTCTCAGTTCTTCACCCAGCTTAACACTATCTTCCACTCTGATCATATACGTGCATTAAATTCAAACATCCAGAATCAGATCACTCATATTTTTACTTTCATTTTAAGTTTAACCAACAAAAGCATCTTCAATATAGAGAAGAAAGGTCATCAAACTCATAAAAGGATAATCTCTCTGCCTTTTTTGCTTGCTCAGATGCTACAGCATTAAATGAAAGAGACAAGCCACCATGAAAGACCGACCTTGAAGATGTGTCAACGATCGTAATTGGGACACGGTCAGGATAGAAATCCTCCGGTAAGCGCGTAGGCGGCAACACTGGTGGAACATTAGCCGGAAAAAGATCGGTAGCAGCAGTGCAGATCAAACTCGACTTGCCAGTGCCACGGTCTCCAGCAACCACAATACGGACTGAGGTTTTACCCCCAGGGCCAACCGGTCCACCTGAAGCTTTAGCCATTCAACCTGCAAATCGATATATGAGGCTTCTGCAAAAGAAACTAGCAAACTCAAGAATCTATTAGATGGTGCCTGCGAGAGATATTGATTAGCAGAATCGTTAGGCGAGACAACAACACGATGCAGCATATACTGAAACAAAGAGGCGGAGCTCATCGTATGCCAAATTATTGAAGTTCTGAGATTCATCAATTGCAAATGAAAAACAGCCACAAAAAAAAAAAAAAAAAACTGCACCAATCGAAGAATAGTTCGCATTCAAAGATTGTGATACGGATCAGATACAAAAGGAGAAGAGCTGAAAAGATGGAGGACCGATACCGCTGCGAGATTTGACGAAGAAGGTGGAGAAGATGAAGCCACCAAAAACCCTAATGGCTAGGCTAAGTATGAACTAACAGAGGCTTCAAAGCTCAGGGATGAGTGCTCTTCAATCCAGGGTAGAAAGAAACGCTCTCAAATTAACCTAAACTAATAATTTTTACTAGATGCTAATCTCGCGTACTGCGCCGATAAGAATATCGAAATAAATATAACCCTAGTAAATGCCAATGGTGCAATAATCGAACCGGGGCGAATCGTATTAGGAAACGCTTAGATTTTGGTTCGTAAGCGCCGGTCCAGACGGATTTTTCAGTTTGTTCAATCAGAAGGTTCGGGACGTGATTGGCAATAATATCATCAAAAATGTTAGAGCTTTCTTCGAATCAGGTAACATTAATTCTTATCATTGTTATACTGGTATAGTCTTATTCGAATAATACTCTGCTATTATAATACCACCCAATTTTGCCCCATTAAACCTTTCTAATTTTAGCTATAGCTATAAAATTATATCCAAACTTATAGTAAACCGGCTGAAACCAATTTTATCCGCGGCACAAAATAGGTGGATAAAATTGGTTTACAATAAGTTTGAAGAAGGCAAGGATCCGAGCAATGAGCATCAAGAGATCAATGTCATCGTTTCCTAATTTCTTCTTGCCTTCTTCTTCAGTTGCCTTAATGGGGTCTTTCTCATAAAGCATGTAACATGCACATGTTGAAATTAACGAAATAAGTTACCGGGCAGTTATAGAAATTGGTGCAAATAAAAACATCGCCAAATAAATTGGGGGAAAAAACAAGAGCGTTTCAATTAATCACAGCTTATAAGGGTTTTTGTGCCACATATGTATATAGGGCCGGCAATGGTGCGGTGAAAATCAAATAACTATGGTTATTCGCACCATTTACCACAATGGTTAATCGCACCATTGTGGTGAGGAGCGGTTATGGTGATGAATCTTGTAACCGCAATGGTTATGGTTATGGTTATATTTATGGTATTCAGTCCATAACCGCGGTTATAACCATTACCTCTATATATATAATATTAATACATATATTACTAATACTTATATTATTATTATATATATACATTATTATTATACTTTAATTATTAGTCAAATATTATAATTTTTATTTCGTTCGCTTTCCCACCCACCATTTTTTTTTGTCTATCTTATTATTAGGTAACCACGATTGGAAGTAATGGTGAATGAGGATCGAAGATCGCAAGTGATAGGCGATTGAAGATGTTTTTTTTTTTAATTAAGTGAAACAATGAAGTTATGTTTAATTTGGATTTCGTGTATGAAACAATGAATGTATGTTTATTTTTCTTGTATGAAACAATGATGTTGTATTATTTTGAATGATTGTGGTTAAATGGTTTAATCGTGGTTAAATGGTTTAATCGTGGTTAAAAACCATGGTTATGGTTATGGTGATGGTATGAAGAATCATAACCGCAATGGTTATGGTTATGGTTATGGTTATGGTATGAGTGAAAAAAATATGGTATGGTTATGGTATTAGTGCTATTCGCACCATACCCTCACCATCGCCAGCCCTATATGTATGTGACTATGTGACTATAGTTGGGTGCATTCGTTAGCTAATAGTTAAGTTTGGCCGTTAAATGCCCATATGCAAATCATGTGACGTCCCTCTAATTTTTTTATTTTTGTTTAATTTAGTTCTCTAATTTATATACCTAACTTTTAATTTTTGCAATTTGATCCCTAAAAAAAATCAAAATTGACCTAGTCATGGTGGAACCCACGGCTAGGTCGGACCACGACTATGGTCACTTGACTTGGGCGACCCTATCCGTATTGCGACCCAGTTATGGGTTGCATCATGACTAAGTCGATTGATTCTATGGTCCAATTTGATTTTTTTAGGAACTAAACTGTAAAAATCAAAAGTTATGTATGATGGATATACGCCCAATTTGAACCCGTTGACTTCCAAACCGTTGTATTTTTATCGTCCCATTTATGATTGCAAATCGAAACTTCAACCCGGACACTTTGCGAGAACATCGACGGCTCGGACGGGGCCGAAGCGCCCGTCCGAAAGAGGCGAACTCACCTAGGTGAGGTTGGGTGGCCACACCCGACCTCCCCTAGGGGAGATCGGGTCAGCCAACCCGATCTCTCCTAGGAGAGATCGGGTTGGCCAACCCGATCTCCCCTAGGGGAGATCGGGTCAGCCAACCCGATCCCTCCTAGGAGGGATGGGGTTGGCCAACCCCACCCTCCCTAGGAGGGGTTGGGTGCCCTCACCCAACCCCTACCCTTGGGGGTCGGATTCCTCCCCCCCCCCCCCCAAGGGTCCCGACACCATCTTCGGACACCCATGCTCGGTCCACTCCGCCTACCTCCTCCGAATCCTAAGGTCTTAATTATATGCTTAAAGGTTAATTAATTGTGTTTAAAGGCTAACGATGTCATTAAGCCACCTTAATGACACCGTCGCCTATAAATACCCCGCCTTCACAACTCATTTGATCATCTTGGCCATTTGGACATTTTAGCTCTGACATCTCTCTAGCTTTATCTCTCTAGAAATATAGTTCTGACTTAGGCATCGGAGAGGGTTCACCAGGCACCACCCCCCCTCCTCCGTGTCTGGTATTGCCCCTTTTGCAGGGCAAAGGGAGAGAAGAAGAGAAGGAACCAAGGGAAGAAGAAAAGGAAGAAGGACATAGGCAAAGGCAAGGCAACTCGAGAAGACCGGATCACACACATCCCTCGTAAGGAGTGGGATCAAAGCCGACACCCCGTTGACCTAGATCCCATAACTTAACACTTGGCGCCGTCTGTAGGCTTCGAGCAAAAAGCCTGGCTATCACACGAGCTATGACGAACAGTAGGGTGTCCAGGCCCCAACACCCACCTGGGGGCAATGGGCGGAGAAGAGAACCCATACATCCAGGGAGGCGGCCTAACCCTGGGAAACAGCCAATGCATTCAGAGCCCCAAGACATACCACAACCTCCTCAGCAACAGAACAACCAGGAGGGAGGACCTTCACGCCCAGCTGGGGCTGAGTCCTCCACAGCCTCCACCCCCCGGGCAAGAAGACCACAGAGAGAAAGAGGACAACAGGGAGTGCCTTCCCACAACACGGCACCCCCTGAGGGATACTATTATGAAGAGCAACCCCAAAGGTACCCACATGGGATGCCGGCACAGAGAGATGGCAACCGCGCCCACACAGCGTATGCAAGGCCGGCATACACCCAAGGAACTTACACTGAAGCTCAGGAGGAGGAGCAAATCCCAGCAGAAGAGTACTACTCGCACCCTCGAGCAGGGCAGCGAGAGGAACAAAGAAGATATCACCAGGAGCCACCCCCAGAGGGCAGGCAACAATTTGTGCCTCCTAGGCAACAGCATAGCAACAGGGCTTACACACCGCTTGGGGAGGAAAGACAAGCAAGACCTCCAAGGAGGCAAGACTTCCATGAAGGACCCCAGCAGGCGTACCAAGGGTACACCTACAGTCCAAACCAGCAGGGACAAGGGAACCCAGTAAGCCCAGTCCACAACTACAATGGGTATCAGAGGGGTTATACTCCGGCACCGGTGATGATCACCCCGGAGGAGATAGAAGCTATGATAACCCGGAAACTGAATGAGTCAAAGAAACCCAGCCTGCATTGCCTAAGTGACAAGACGAACCACCCTTTCACAAGGGAACTGGAGATGAACAGGGTGTCAGACTCCCTGCACACAGTGCAAATTGCAAAGTATAATGGGAAGGGAGACCCCCTAGAACATATCCAGCAGCATGAGGCCTCCCTATTTGGGAGGACCACTGATGAAAGATACAAGGCACTCCTTTTCCCAAACACCCTATCAGGGGTGGCCTCACATTGGTTCTTCAGCCTGCCCTCTGAGAGCATCCACTCATGGGAGCAGTTAAAAGCTAAGTTTCTGCAGAGATACCTAGGGGAGAGGAAACTCCTCAAGGGAACAGGCTCCATTGATGACGTAAAACAAGAATACGATGAATCCCTGGCTAGTTACTATACTAGGTTCAACCAGAATATTGCAGACATCCAGGGAGACATCACTGAAGGGGAGATAATCCGAGCCTTTATCAGAAACTTAGGTCGCTTTGGGTCAACATTGGCTGAAAAGATGGCCAAAAAGCCAGCAAGCACCTTGGAGGAGCTTGCAGGGAGAGTTAAAACGCATATTGACCTTGAGAGGCACAGGGCAAGCAAGAAGGCCAAAATCCAGGCAGCCAAGGAGGATAATCAAAGGCCAAACAAAGGAAAGCCACCCCAGGCACCGCAGCAAGCAAGGCAACAAGAGTGGCGTCCGCCGCAGCATGCAAGACAACAAGAGTGGCGTCCGCCACAACAAAGAAACCAAATGGGTGAACCCTTAAAGGCTAGAGAAATCAATGTCATTAAGTTCATCCCACTGAACGCCACTCCAGCCACCGTACTTAGAGAGATGCGGAACCAAAAGCTATGGTCACCCCCTGCAAGGTGGAGAGCCCCAATGGTAGGAAATCACAAGGATAGATGGTGTGACAACCACGAGGCTTATGGTCACGACACAAATGAATGCTTTAGCTTAAAGCTAAGCATAAACAACATCGTCCAGAGGGGAGAACTGAAGCAGTTCGTAGACCATGGGGGCAATAGCATGCAGCTGGGGCCACCACAGAAAGACAAGGGCAAGGAAAAGGTAGAATATAACCCTCCACCCAACAAAAGAGGAGTCATCAATATGATACATGGAGGAGTAGCATCGGGTGGCCCAACTGCTAATGCAAGAGAAGTCTATGCATCCAAGCTAAGCTCAGTGCCAAGGTGGAGAAAAAGACCAAGAGAAGGAGAAGAAGTGAAGATAGAGTTCTCGGAGAAGGACAAAAGTCACATCGTCTTTCCGCATGACGATGCTCTAGTTATTACTTTAGATATTGATAATTTTGATGTAAAAAGAATTTTGGTGGATGGGGGCAGCTCAGCTGACCTCCTAAGCCTGAGAGTGTTGGAAGAGATAGGGAAAACCAAAGCAGACATCAATCCGGTCAACTTCCCTCTAGTTGGCTTCTCAGGGGCAACAAGTTACCCCCTGGGGATGATAACATTGCCAGTGACCATGGGCCAAGGATGGACCCAGCTGAAGGTAAATGTCAATTTCTTGGTGGTTGAAAGCTTGGGAGCCTACAATGGGATCCTAGGAAGAACAACCATAAATCCATATGAAATAGTGCCATCCACTGTTCACCAGAAACTGAAGTACATTACGGAGAACGGAGTTGGAGAGGTCCTGGGTGATCAACGCACTGCAAGACAATGCTATGTCAATTCAATGAGACATGGATCACACAGGACAGATACAGTGGCTATGGTCATGGCAGGAGCCAACCAGGAAAGAAGAAAGAGGGGAGGAACACAAAGGCAAGGAAGGAGAAGGAGTGGAGTGACACTCCGCCTGAGCAGACAGTTTTTTCAAACAGTGCCTACAAGGAGACACAGGGGCAAGGCTGTGAAGGTGACATCCATACCTTGGCAGCCGGACACCATAATAGGGAGCAGGACAAGGGACTCCATCCTAAGAGGCTTCCGCCACATAGATGATATCAAGCAAATGCCGCAGGAGCCCATATCAAGCTATTTCCAGAGATTCTTCAATTATGGTGCCAACATGGACATCACAAGGGGAGAAGCAGTCAGAGCATTCATCAGACACATGCATCCAAGCTCATTCGAGGCCTATGGAGGGCTCTATGAGATGGTCATGACGAGCACAATGAGAGAGCTCAAGGCGAAGCTGGACAGGGCATTTGAACAAGAAGCGGAACAGTTGGATGAAGTTCCAGAAAGAGGAAGAGAAGCAAACACATTGGGAGGAGGTGTCAATTTCACATTCACACCCCTCACACTCAGCATAGAAGAAATCTTCCACAAGCGCCTCAAGCAAGAGTTGCCAGCATGCAGGGAGGAAGGCAAGGCCTTCCTAGGTAGAGATGCACAGGGTTGGTGTGAGTACCATGGGACCTGGGGGCATCAAACCAACAACTGCATGGTGTTGAAGGTGGAAGTGGAAGAAATGATCTACAATGGAAACTTCAAAGAGTACGTGGCAACAGATACAGTGACCACCCCATATCCTTAGTTTCATATCTAGCATTTTGCTTGTTTTAGCTTTACAAGCTTTTCAAAAACAACTCTTGAGAAGGAGAACTCACGAAGTTACTCCAACTCTACAACTATCTTTGATTTCCTACAAAGGATGTCTTGGTGCACCAAGGCATCCCGAGTGTACAAAAACATGAATGCTCCTAAGAGAGTAGTAGTTATTCAAAAGTATTTCCCAGTGAATGTGATGTTACAATCACCAAGTTATCCTTACACAGATATGACTTCAAGTCAACAACCTTCGACGCCCCCAAGAGCGTATCTTGAGAGTAGTCTTCGTACTACGACATTCGACGCCCCCAAGAGCGTATCTTGAGAGTAGTGTTCATACTACGACCTTCGACGCCCCCAAGAGCGTATCTTGAGAGTAGTTATTATACTACGAACTTCGACGCCCCCAAGAGCGTATCTTGAGAGTGGTTTCCAAAAACTACGAACTTCGACGCCCCCAAGAGCGTATCTTGAGAGTAGTGTTCATACTACAACCTTCCACGCCCCCAAGAGCGTATCTTGAGAGTAGTTATTACACTACGACTTCGACGCACCAAGAGCGTATCTTGAGAGTGGTTTCCAAAAACTACGAATTCGACGCCCCCAGGAGCGTATCTTGAGGTAGATTTGCAACCTACCAGATTCGACGCCCCCAAGAGCGTATCTTGAGGTAGAAAAAACACTACCAGTTCGACGCCCCCAAGAGCGTATCTTGAGGTAGATTTCAAACTACCAGTTCGACGCCCACCAGGAGCGTATCTTTGGTCTAACCTGAGCCCTCCGGGAGCCTATCCTGTGAAACGTTAAGTGCCGTCCGAGAGCCTGTCTCGTGAACAGTTTGACACCCGTCAAGAAGGTATCGGTGGACTAACCTGTGCCCTCCGGGAGCCTATCCTGCGAAACGTTAAGTGCCGTCCGAGAGCCTGTCTCGTGAACAGTTTGACACCCGTCAAGAAGGTATCGGTGGACTAACCTGTGCCCTCCGGGAGCCTATCCTGTGAAACGTTAAGTGCCGTCCGAGAGCCTGTCTCGTGAACAGATTTCGACGCCCACCAAGAGCGTATCTTTGGTCTAACAGTACAACGTATACCGTGTAAGGGGTATCAGAAGAGATCATCATACCATGCTTAGAAGGATACCATGCTTAGAAGGATACCATGAGAAAGAAATTTCTAAGTAATGTGAAGAACAAGTAATGTTTTTTCTTTATGAAGTGACAGGTATGACATGAAGGAAACCATGAAAGAAGAATAAGTAAAGGAAATATACCAAGGGAAGGGTGCATACCCAAAGAGCCACACACAAGGCATAGGGAGGCATCATGAGAAGAGATATATACAAAAGCATGAGAAGCACTAATATAAAGGCAAACAAACCATGTAGTTAACAACGTAATGCGGCAAAGGAAAGTAACAACAAACACCATCACAATCTCAAAAGACACTCAACCCGTACAAGGGGAGAAGGAGTGTAGTTATATATACAAGGATAGTATGAGATAAACAAGTCAGTCAGAACCTTCGGGGGAGTCACCCTCACCCCCTGAAGCTGAACCGCCAGCGGAAATAGATGAGGAAGAGGAATCTGAGGTACCAATCTCCACAGGTGTAGCATCCACCTGGGCTGGGGCAGCCTCGTCTGCAACAGCAGCCTGGCCCATCAGAACAGTCGCGTAGCCAGTGGCATATGGCCCAAAGTCACCAAGGTCACCAAACGGGAACTGAGGATCAATCCGGTATATGTGATCAACCAGATACTCACCGAACTGGTTCATCTCCTGAGTGAGACGCGTGCTATAATCGGCGGTGAAGGCAGAGGAGGCCTTGTACTCAGAAACCGCGACAGCCCTCTCCTCCGCCCGACACTTAGTCTCCAACCTCCGCAGCTCCTCAGAATGGACAGACGCGGCAACCTCAGCTTCCCGGCGCAAACTGCCCACAGTGGTCTCAAGCAAGGACACCTGGTCCTGGAGCTCCTGCAGCCTCAAATCAGATATACGCGCCTTCTCAACAGCAGTGGCGACCTCCGCCTTGAGAGAGACCTGGCTGTCCTCAAGGGTCTTCCTCTCGTCAGATAACTCGAGCACGAGCGAAGACATGTTCACCATGTCAGACATACCCTAACAATTCAAACAAGAGATGAGTAACCAAAGGATAGCAATTATGAAAGTAATGAAAGGAAAGCAAGGAACAACTCACAGGTGCATAACGAGAGAGTACCCCCTGAACAAAGCGCCGAGTCTCTCCAGGAGACTTGGGCGGAGCAACACGATCGCCAGGGGGGATGGCGCCGCGGAGTACGCGGACGCCAACCTCAGGAGTCCGCAAAGAGGAGGTGCTATCGAGGTGGAACTCCTTCAGACCAGCGAAGGGAGTCCACTCAGACCCAATAACATCTTCATCAGTCAGCCGTGCGAAATCCTTCCGACTTAAAGTCGGAGGCCCACCTACACAAGCAAAGCAAGTCAAAGGAGAGTATAAACATACAAGGATCAACACAAGGTAGAAATCATACCTGAGGACCGTGCCCTCGGCTGGGGGGCAGGGGAACCACCACCAGCAGGTCGCTTCCCTTTGTCAGCCAGGGAAGGAACCTCTTCGACCACCATCTCCTTATCACGAGATAGGGTCGGAGGACGAACAGTAGGCGAAACAGGATCCACAGCCTTCTTTCTCTTAGCAGCCGAGGCCCCGGCCTCAGAATCAGATCGCCGCGGCTTGGACTTGGAAGGTCCAGAATCTCTGCCAACGGAGACGACCCTCTCAGTCACCAAGGGGGAGCGCACTAGCAAGGTAAGAAAAACAAGATAAGGAAAACATAAGTTACATCATAAAGAAGCAAATAGAAGAAAGCATACCAGAGGCCCCAGCCTTCTTCCCAGGCAGGGGGGATTTCTTCAAAGCAGAACCAGAAGGAGCCTTCCTCTTGCTCAGATCAACAGGGGCTCCCTGCATGTTATAGGTTTTTCCATGAAACCAACCTACAAAGGAAGAGCAGAAGGTAAATAAAGATGGAAAGACCAAGTGACATACCGAACCCCCGGAGTCAGGAGTCAGACTGATCCCGGCCTCATAAAGATCCGTCTCAGTCACTAAGGACACGGGACAGTAAGACCGGGTCCTGTTGCTCTCGTGAATGATCTTCATAGTCTTCAAGTCATCCGAAGAGAACTCTCCAAAAGCAGGCCAACCATCGGACCGATCTTCATTCAAGACCGACCAAGTGACATATCGGTCCGTAATGAAGAAGTAGTGCTTAGCCCAGTGACTGGCCGAATTGTCACTCTGGGTCACGAAACGGAGGGAGGTATCCCACTCGATCCCACTCAACCCGAAATCAGAGAATCGGGGATCTTTGAAAGTCGGATGGCGAGTTACAAAACTCGCAAACCCCACCCTCGTCCGGTACTGAAACCGATAGAAGCATCGGAATAGAGCGAGAGAGTACTTCCAGGAGTACCAATGGCACAATACCCGGAAGCCCACCCAGACACGGAGGGCACTGGGGGCAAGGTTCACAGGAGAAATCCTGAAAAACCTGCTCAACTCTATAAGCTCGTCACAGTAAGGCAGTCTCAGCCCGAATCGGATCTGAGAAGGGTATACGGCGACCGTCCCTATGGGAGGCTCCGTCACCGTCGCTCGAGTGTTCCCCAAGGAGGGGAGAAAAGGATACAGAGGCTCATCTAGGGGACAGATATTTCCTAGAGTGACATGTTCGTTGTAATCGGACCTAGTGAGAAGGTTCTCTGATAGGATAGCAAGACCTAAGGCAAAGGTAGCAGGAAACCCCAAAGCACAAATCAAATTTCGACTAACACCCCAATGAAGGCCACGATACTAAGCTAGCAATAGAAAAGGAAGTAACGCGACCGAAAAGGAAGGGAAAAAGGAACTCACTCATCCTTCGGAGAATACGGCGTCTCTGAAGAGTCTGCGTACGTGGACACCACCAGGAGTATAGTACCTACCACGACACAACAAGTATCAAGATAAGAAAAATTTCCGAAGAACCGGAAATACTCCGACACCCGATCAACGACAACAATCAAAGATCCAAAGACACCCAGCAAAGATAGTCAGTGCGAGCCAAGAACACCACAACAACCAAGTCAAATAATTTTATCCAAGCCTAAGATCGGGTCTTGGAAAAAATTACCATTATACCCTCCAACAAAGATTAACACACCAACGGCGGCACGACATCAAATTTAAGACCGGGATAACCCAATTGGACAAGAAACCACATCCGGACGACCGGCAAACATTTTTCCCCAAAATCCACAACTACCAACGGCTATCTACGACAATCCCACATTTAATCAAATTTCGGCAATCAAACATCGGCAATCAAGCATCGGCAATCAAATATCAACGATTCAAAAATCAACGTTTTACGCGGTAATGAAAAGGAAAAGAGCGGACCTTCGGAAAACCCGACCCGATATGGTAAACGGGCCCGGATTTCGAATTGGAAGACGCCCGAAAATCAGTCCCTCGCCGGAATTTGAGCCTTGCCGTCGCCGGAGGTGACCTTGCTCGCCCCACCGTCGCCGTCGCCTGAGAAAAGCCCAGTCGCTCACCCGCCGTGCCCTGCCGGTGATGTCCGGCCAATGTCGTCGTCACCAATCGATCCTCCACGCCGTCCAGTCGTCGTCGCCGTGCCTCGCCGTCGTCAGCCAAGCTCTCGCCGTCTCCGCGTCGCCGTCAGCTGTTTCCCGCCTGGAGCTGCGTCGTCGCCTCCGGCCAAGCTCCCTCCCGTCGTCGATTCCGGCTAGGTGGCTGGCTGGATTTCTGCTCCTTGGTGGAAATTCCGGCCGGCCCTTACCTTGGGGGTGCTCTCCAACCTTTTCTTGCTCTCCAAGGGTAAGTGGAAAAGAAAGATGGTGGCTATGGTGACTCTTGGAGGTATTTTTCTAACTCTCTTCTTTTATGTTAAAAGGGTGATAGGGTTTTTTAGGGGGTTTTAATCACCACCATCCATCTAGCCTTAAGTAAAATCTAAGGGCCAAGGAAAGATCATCATCTTTATCCCTTTCACCTATAGCTAAGTATATTCCCATACTTAGAAAATTATCAAGTTAGTCTTATTTTTGGAGCATTCCATACTTAGGAAAATTTTTGGCCAAAATTAATTTTTCCCCACTTAGATGAAATCCCGGCATGAATTGGAAGCGTAAGTTATTTAGTTGCATTCGTATCACATCCCTGTGCAAGTTTGTATTTTTTGAGTATACACCTGTAGCAGAGATAAGTTTATCACTCCCGCCTCAGACGGACGCGTGCCTAGGCACACGTCCGTGCTACTCTGACGTTTACAATTCCTCTATCTCATTAGACAGGGGGCAGAGTCAGAGGCACGCATCCATGGGTAAGCAGGCATTCAGACAAAGAAGGTAAAATCCCGGTTTCAAATTGCGCGTGTCATACCATCCTAAAATAGAGTCAATCAAGGGTTAGGCCATTGGTTGACTCGGGGGCATGTGATGGATATACGCCCAATTTGAACCCGTTGACTTCCAAACCGTTGTATTTTTATCGTCCCATTTATGATTGCAAATCGAAACTTCAACCCGGACACTTTGCGAGAACATCGACGGCTCGGACGGGGCCGAAGCGCCCGTCCGAAAGAGGCGAACTCACCTAGGTGAGGTTGGGTGGCCACACCCGACCTCCCCTAGGGGAGATCGGGTCAGCCAACCCGATCCCTCCTAGGAGGAATGGGGTTGGCCAACCCCACCCTCCCTAGGAGGGGTTGGGTGCCCTCACCCAACCCCTACCCTTGGGGGTCGGATTCCTCCCCCCCCAAGGGTCCCGACACCATCTTCGGACACCCATGCTCGGTCCACTCCGCCTACCTCCTCCGAATCCTAAGGTCTTAATTATATGCTTAAAGGTTAATTAATTGTGTTTAAAGGCTAACGATGTCATTAAGCCACCTTAATGACACCGTCGCCTATAAATACCCCGCCTTCACAACTCATTTGATCATCTTGGCCATTTGGACATTTTAGCTCTGACATCTCTCTAGCTTTATCTCTCTAGAAATATAGTTCTGACTTAGGCATCGGAGAGGGTTCACCAGGCACCACCCCCCTCCTCCGTGTCTGGTATTGCCCCTTTTGCAGGGCAAAGGGAGAGAAGAAGAGAAGGAACCAAGGGAAGAAGAAAAGGAAGAAGGACATAGGCAAAGGCAAGGCAACTCGAGAAGACCGGATCACACACATCCCTCGTAAGGAGTGGGATCAAAGCCGACACCCCGTTGACCTAGATCCCATAACTTAACAATGTATATAAATTGGAAGTCTAAATTTTGGGCAAAAAAAATGGAGGTCTAAATTGAACTAAAATGAAACTTTGGGGGAAGTCGGCAAACTTGCACATGGGAACTTAACGGTCAAACTTATGGTATTTCTATCATACTCCACAAGCACCATGTTTGTGCTTTTTTTTTAAATATTTTTCTATTGCCCTAAGGTGAGCCTAGAGGGAAATTGACAATTTTCTAACATGCTTGTGGAGCACCATGTTTGTATTTTTTTTATTACTATGATAGACTTAAAAATTAAAAGTATGAAATTTTTTAACTACACCTAATAATTAATAATATTAATTTTTATATACGGTTCATATTTTGGACAATAGAAAAATCTAAAAAAAGCTATCACAAGCATGATGCTTGTGGAGCATAGTAGAAAGACCCGACAAATTGTTATAGTAATAATGTGATGCAAATTTGAGATGTAGTTAAAAAAAATTCACTTTTAAATTTTTATCTATGCTTTAATTAAGTCCTCATTTGTGTAAAAAATACCACAAGCGAAGCATGATAGAAAATCTCTCAAACTTAACAGTTAACTAACAGATTCACCAGAGTCTACAAAATGCAAACATATCGCACTAAAAGTATACAAAAATGAAACATATAGCACCAAAATCTAACTTTGGTCAAACATGTTGCACCAAAAAGACCCTATTCAATTGATTCCCCTTACAGATACAACATGGACATGAAAACACAAAGCAATCAAGTTTCTGTAAATAGACTGAACTCATCTTTGATGATGTTATTACTCATTTGGTGTTGATCGATTGAATAAGACGAATCATGGGGTTGGAATGCTGTAGCAAATTTGAACTCCTTTCCCTCCAATTGTTGTGATCAGGCACTGGAACCCGCACGTCTGGAGCTCGGCAATTACTTTGTCAACAACAGCTCCTGATAGCACTGTTTCATCAAGTCAAGGAAAAATGCTTCACATAAACAATACAATACCATTCCAACAATATGATCAAATCAACACATAAATGAAACTGAGTGTACTTAATCCTTGAACTCTTATTATCAGTTGGCAAAATTGTAAATTTCCGCATAGTTTAGATAGGAGATTGCTAATTTCACAAAAGTTCAGTTATCCTTTTCTAAAACAAAACTGAGCAAGACACAAAGAACATGCAAATTAGATGTAGCTAGCATATTGTAACTTTTTTTAAGTTCAACTAGCAAACTGTCTAAAAAAAGGTTTAGCTAGCAAGTTGTATGAACCCTTAAAGTTCCACTAACAATGTGCTAATTAACCCTTAAAAGATTAAGCAGAGATCAATATAAATCTCAGAAACTGAACACAACCGAATAGCAACCCCTCACGGTATGCACCAATCAGTTCTATCCATCGGATTTCCTTTCTACTAAGTATGAACAATGTATGCAAACTAATGCCCTGTAATTGCTAATTTTGTTCTTCCTGATGCATCTGTTCCTTAAAATGTGACATGTTGGCTATCAGTGTTCATTCAAGCTAATATTCAAATCAGTATAAGGAAATAAGAAGGATACGGGTTGGTAGCAATGTCAGAACGCATCCTCCACCGCCAGCTCCAGTCAACTTAGAAGTTAATTTGTATTTCAAGGTTGTGCGGAGAACTGTTTCAATGGAAGCATGGCTGACTCCCATAGACTGGAGCAGACCTTGATTCATTTCCATCAGTTCTCCAATCTTCTCTTCATTCTCTGTTAGAGAAAGGTCATCAGTAGCTGATGACTCAATAACTGTTGACAGTTCATTGCTGATAGAGTCGACTGCATTGAACACAGATGTCATGGCTTCTGGATGCTTCCGAGCTCTCTCGGTAACACCAGCAACTAAGGCTTTTGTGTTCCTTCCCACCTTTGTGTTGGTAATGAGCATTCTAAGAGGCAATCTGGACACTAAACGAGTCAAATTTCCAGACTTGAACTTGATCATATTACCTGTTGAAAAAAAAAAACCAACATTAGTATATGTAAATGAAGGCAACAAAGAAAATTAAACATGCGGGTTTTTTTCTAAGAAGAAACATACCGTATGTGCTCACTGTGTTGTCAATACCCGAGGGCTTCCCATGTAATATCTTTTCACCCTCAAAAGCCCATTTGTTTACCAACTCTAGCTCATTCTCTGCAAAGTTTAGCCATCCTTGGTGGGTCACATCCAAGCTGACCGAACTAGAGAAACC
The DNA here is from genome assembly GCA_036873135.1 of Clarkia xantiana subsp. parviflora. NCBI lineage: Eukaryota > Viridiplantae > Streptophyta > Magnoliopsida > Myrtales > Onagraceae > Clarkia > Clarkia xantiana. The sequence goes on from JAPTYO010000003.1 coordinate 22,228,764, forward strand.
AAGCAGAGCTGCTGAGAGAGCAACACAGAAAGCAGCAGATGATCCTAGTCCGGAGCTCAAGGGAAGATCAGAGATGACAATAACTGTTGCAGGTTTGAATCTACCATTCAAAACGAAAAACATAAAAGAGTTTATTGAGGACATACTTATAGACATTGTCACATTCATTCAGCAATCACAGTAAGATTCTTGAAAAGCTCTTACCCTTGAATGGAGGTGTAAAGCCAGAGAAAAGCTGAAACTCCAGAAGCAAGGCCAATTTTCGCCTCTGGAATATTTTGTTCTTCAACTAGAGTAGAAATCACTTCGGCAGACTCCTTTGAGCATGTGGTTGGCTCGGAGCAGCTGCTGCTACTTGATTCAGGCAGCATTTGTTTGAGTCTTCCAATTGGCCATGAGAACTCCAACCCCATGTCCTTAAGCTGAAGTTTAAGCATATCATCGTTCTCTGCTTGAAAAGAATGATTCGTAAAGACTAAAGTTGCTGCTGTCACAGTCCTAGATTCCTAGTATTCAAACACCAAGCATTTGAAAGCAAAAAATAACAGAAAACAGTGAAGTTTCTATTAAAAAAAAAATTAGAAAAACACATCCAGTTTAACCAAATCTGGCAGCTAGTCCAAAATTTGGGAAGAGAAAAACCACTCCTCCCTGTAGATAATACTACTAGCTTTCTCTTTCAATAGTTGAGCTCGATTCGATATAAATGGTTCTGTATAACATTCTACATCCGTAGAAGCATTTGCAGAGCCTCTTACTAGATAAGACAATACTAATAATAGATGAAAATCTGGAATTACGACAGCTGATTGGCAAAAATCAAAATTCTATCAACTTCTCAATGGGAGAATCAGATTACAATTCAGTACTTGCCACTACACATCGAGCGTACAACCAACAAACTTGTTCGAACAAAGAGATTAACGACATATTGAGTCGATGATGAGCAGATGAAGAGAAAATGTACCAGTCTGTGTAGGAAAGTGGAGAGTGACAGAAGTGCAGAGATCAATTGCCGCAGCAACCGCGCTGGATCCGTGCACCACAGCGTGTTCGCCGGAGAGGATAACCTTTCCCGGAGCTCTCGCCGTCACCTCCATCGGAAATTTTCCTCGATCAATCCGCAACGACGGCTCTAACTCCCTGTAGATGGTTCGGTTTTATAGCGCGATGAATGACTGAATGGAGATTGGGAAATGGAGAAGACGGAAGTGCGATGGCGATGCAATGTGAAAGGGATGATTCAGTTCTATGTGTTGCTTTCTCTCTCTGTCTGTCTCTCTCGATGGAGAGTCTACACTGGAGTGCTACTATGGCGGAGGAACCCAGTATTATTCTCCCTTTTGGTTCGCGCTGTTCTTGGCTGACTTGCTTCTTTCTTTTCTTGGTAAAGCACATATTTGGTCCTCGAACTATATAGATGAGTACCAAACTACCAATGTGCAATTTTTCTCACGCAGCACGATAATACTAGGGTGGCAATTCGTGCTATCGTGCGTGCTATCGTGCGCATCAGTGATCGTGTCGTGTTAAACTTACTGAACACGAACACGCACGATAAGCTTATCGTGCCACATTTTACAAACACGAACACGACACGGATATTTTCGTGCGTGTTCGTGTCGTGCTATCGTGTTGTGAAGGATATTCGGTTGTATATATATATATATATATATACGAGATCGTTGAGCAAAAGTCAAAATAATTAACTTCATATTTAAAAAACCATGAATTAATATGTCACTATTCATAAGTTAGTATTATATAGTTTAAAAACACTAAATAATAAACCACTAATTGGAGGTAATAGATAAGTTTTGCTCAAAAAATACTTAAAATTTAGTCTTATTAGCACAACTTTATCGTGTTATCGTGCGTGTCGTGTTAGGATACTCAAACACGAACACGGCACGGAAGTTATATCGTGTTAGTCGTGTTCGTGCTATCGTGTTATCGTACTGCCATATGCTAGCACGAACACGGTTTTTTTCGTGCGTGTTCGTGTCGTGCTATCGTGTCGTGTCACAAATTGCCAGCCCTAGATAATACAACTGAACACGGAGTAAAAAAATCATATTTATTAGTAAATATATTGTTAAAGGTACTTATAGTCTTTTAGTGTCACATGTTTTATCCGTGTAGTTTTTTGACGTCATATTTTAATTTTGTAGGCTTTTGGTGTCATATGTTTGAGAGGTCGTATGTTTTTTGTTCTTCCGTTAGTCAACAGTAAGTTTAACCGTTAAATATTTTTATTTAGTTTAATTTAGTCCTCCAATTTATATATCTAACTGTTAATTTTTACAATTTAGTCCCTAAACCAACTCAATTGCACACTAACCCTCAATCAACCAAGTCAGGGTCTGACCCAGCTAGGGTCCAACCCATGGCTAGGTCGCCTGACGTGGCCGACCCCGACCAGGGTCCGACCTCGACCAGGGTCCGACCCCGACCAGGGTCCGACCCAGCCATGGATCGGACCCTAGCCGGGTCAATTACGGCTATGGTCCAATTGGGTCAATTGGACCCTAAACCCAAAATTGACCCAGCGAAGGTCGGACTCATGGCTGGGTCGTGTTAGGTTCCGAGTCTAGGGTCAACGGGCGGTCGACTCAAGTCTCGTTCCTCACTGGAGTTGTTGCGGGTTTGGTGCTCTCGGGTTGTGCTGTCCTAGCTTGCGTCCTTCCGTCCTTAGCTTCTCTTCTCCTCTCGCCCTGCAAGAGGGGCAATACCAGGCACAGAGGGGGGGTGGTGCCTGATGAACCCTCTCCGATGCCTAAGTCAGTACGGTTTTAGAGAGATAAAGCTAGAGAGATGTCAGAGCAAAATTATGCAACTTGCCAAGATGATCAAATGAATAGTGGAGGTGTTGTATTTATAGGCAACGGTGTCATTAAGGTGGCTTAATGACATCGTTAACCCTTAAACACAATTAATTATCCTTTAAACACGTAATTAAGACCTTAGGGTACGGAGAAGGTTGGCGGAAATAAACCGAGTATGGGAGTCCAAGAATGGTGTCGGGGCCCTTGGGGGAGGGAAAATCCGACCCCCAAGGGTAGGGGTTGGGTGAGGCCACCCAACTCTTCCTATCACCGTTGGTGTTTTCGTGAAGTGTTCGGGTTGAAGTTTCGATTTACAATCATTAACGGGGTGATCAAAATGAAACGATTCGGAAGTCAACGGGTTCAAATTGGGCGTATATCCATCACATGCCCCCGAGTCAATCAATGGCCTGACCCTTGATTGACTCTATTTTAGGATGGTATGACACGCGCAATTTGAAGCCGGGATTTTACATTTTTGTCTGAATGCTTACTTACCCATGGATGTGTGCCTCTGACTCTGCCCCCTACCTTATAAGATAGAGGAATTGTAAATGTCAGAATGGTACGGACACGTGTCCAAGCACGCGTCCGTCCGAGGTGGAAATAATAAATCTATCCTTGCCACGAGGTGTATACTCGAAAAATACATGCTCGCATAGGGATGCAATACGAATACAGCTAGGCGATTCATGCTCCAATTTTATGCTGGGATTTGTCTAAGTGAAAGAAAATTTCAATTTTGGTCCGAAATTTTTCTAAGTATGGGATACTAGAAAATATGCCTATAGGATGTTAACTAGGGGTGAACATGGACATATCATGAACATGAGGATGTGTACTAGTATACATGCGAGTAGGAACATAAGGATGGGAGTGAGTAGAGACATGTTGCGATTGTAGTCATGAATGTATGCATGAATATATGGCGGTCATGTACATGGATGTCTAAATGTTTGAACACACAGGAGTGTGTACGTGGGCATGCATATGAGTGCAAGCATGAACATGTATGTGTGTATGGACGGGTTGTGAGTATAAGCATGAGTGATGACATTGATGTACCTGTAGATGTTAATCATGAATATGAGCATAAGTGCAAAGGTGAAAGCATAGACCTCTCCTTTACCTGAGGGCGGGAACTCTGCCACTCAATGGGACACAACGTTCCGCCTCCCTCGTACTAGCGTGAGCGTTGTCCATTAACCTCGACCTTCGGCACGTGTAACATTTTTCCTTCATTGGTTGGAGCGTGTGTATAGCTCTTGACCTTTACCCTGCAATTTGTTCCCCATAAAAGTGAGGGTGAAAATGCTTACAAGTTTTCTTCTTACCGCCGCGAGCGAAGGGGTCTATTGACATGTGTTAAGGGTTGACCCTTCCTTCGGATGTGTTGGAGCGTTGCTCCATTTGGGGAAACTAAAAGTTCGCCCTCTTCCCTTGGTGTTAAGGTTGCCCCCGTAGTAGGCGTATCTCGCCCCTCCATGAGTAAGACTCGATCTTTGCATTGGTTGCTCGCATAGATGACTCACTTTTGGGAAGCTTTCTTCTTCAGACAGGGAGACCTTGAACATCGTTTTCCAAGGTAGTCAGACCAAATCTGACTGTCCTGTGTCTTGAGTGTCCGAGGTGGACTCGTATGAGGCGGGGACTCGTATGACCCCTTGTAGGTTGATTTCATGGAGAAACATATAAGGTGTAGGCAGAGCGTTCCGAACGTACCGTTGAATCGGATGAGAGGGAAGGCCCCTCTAGTTCCGCTTATCAAGCCAAGAAATTTTCTAAGTCAGGGAAGGCTGCTAATGCTTCCAGTATGTTCTCATTCCATTCTCTTCTCTTTGTGATATACTTATGATTGTTCTCATGTTGCTTCCTTCTTGTTGTTAGAACGTTCACCCCTGGTTACCGAATGGGTTCTTGCGGTTGGCGAGAGTTCAAGTCAATCTAAATCCAAGGCGTGGAAACCTGACTCTGAGGTCGGGCCCTCGGCTGCCAAGGAGAAGGAAACCGCGAGGGGCTCTCCTTCAAGTGCCCCTTGCTGACTCCTTCTCATGATAAGGAGGTTGTGGTTGAAGAGGCGCCCTCTTTGCTTGACAAAGGGAAACAACCTGTGGCTGGCGATGGGGTGATCATAGGTCTTGATGTCTCTTCTCTATCCTCTGCCCCCCAGCCGAGGGGCTGAGTCTCAGGTTCATTTCATCTTCATGTAGATTTGACGACTTTTGAAGGTGTCTTTGGCTTTCCTATGGGTTATGTTATTAACCCCTGCGTTGAAGATTTTCCTTTTGGTGATGGGTGTGATCATCGCCTTTTATTGAGGTTCCTTTCTCTTGTCATGGTTCTGATTAAGATAGCAAATTCTTGGTTGGGAGTTTGGTGGAGACTGTTCTTGAGTTATCCTCTACTAGTATCGTAGTTGTGATCGTTGTGGGGATCGTTTTGTTATATGCCATCAATAGTGCTTGTCGTGATTCTTTGCTTCATGGTTGATTTCATGAGACATGGAGGTTGTCTTCATAATGAGGACGTCTCCTACCTAGTATCCCCCAATGGGTAAATATAAGTGCCTACCTTTGATGAGCGTATGGAGAGTGTTGTTTTTCCTTTTTTCTTGAACCTCCTTCTAAGGCTAGGCGTAGCCTTTTGATGTTCGTGGTCGGGATGATGTCTTTACAATGTATGTCTTTGACAGATGTTTTACGATGTGCTTCCATGATAATCACTTCGAGGTATGTGGACATGATAGCCACTTCGTGACGTGTGGGAGTGATAGCCCTTCTGTAGTGTGTGGACATGATAGCCACTTCAAGGTATGTGGACATGATAGCCACTTCAAGGTATGTGGACATGATAGCCACATCACGATGTATGGAGTTGTGCTTTAGTATTCTTTTCTCATTGGAGAGCCTTCATTGCTATAGTTGCTTTTTGTTTAGGCTATGCTTGTTGGGTTAGGTCCCGATATCTCGTCTTGTCGGATGTTGTATCATTTATGCTCTTTAGATGTCTCCTTCATGAGTTGTGCTTGACGATTTTCAAGTCTGATACGAGCATAGGTCACGCGAGGGCGACATGCAAAACAATAACGTTTGTCGGAGGTTGATTTGTGCGACTTGTAAGGCAATTCTCTTCTTGATGGGTCGAGTTTATTTTGAGAGCCTTGAACTTTGGATTTCATGTCTTTGCTATCCTTCTTGGTGGTGTTGGTTTCCTTTGAGATACTTCTCTTGACTTGTGATATGGATGGTAGGATAACTCGTTACTTTTCATGATAACCTCTTGTACTTCTGTATATGATCCTTTGGTCATGGACTTCTCCTTTGTATATGCCTTCCTTTCCTTATCTTTCTTTTGTGTTTTCCTTCACATCATACCTGTTATTTCATCAAGAAAAAACATTATGTGTTCTTCATATCACTTTACTTTGAAATTACTTTCTCATGGGATCCTTCTTAGTATGGTGTAATGCTTCTTTCTGATTCCCTTTGAATGGTATGTATGGTATTGCTAGACCAAAGATACGCTCTTGGTGGGCGTCGAATCTGTTCACGAGACAGGCTCTCGGAGGGCACTTAACGTTTCACAGGATAGGCTCCCGGAGGGCACAGGTTAGACCAAAGATACGCTCCTGGTGGGCGTCGAAATCTGTTCACGAGACTGGCTCTCGGAGGGCACTTAACGTTTCACAGGATAGGCTCCCGGAGGGCACATGTTAGACCAAAGATACGCTCCTGGTGGGCGTCGAAGTCTGTTCACGAGACTGGCTCTCGGAGGGCACTTAACGTTTCACGGGATAGGCTCCCGTAGGGCACAAGTTAGACCAAAGATACGCTCCTGGTGGGCGTCGAAATTTGTTCACGAGACTGGCTCTCGGAAGGCACTTAACGTTTCACAGGATAGGCTCCCGGAGGGCACAAGTTAGACCAAAGATACGCTCCTGATGGACGTCGAAGCTGGTAGTTTGAAATCTACCTCAAGATACGCTCTTGGGGGCGTCGAATCCGGTAGTGTTTTTTCTACCTCAAGATACGCTCTTGGGGGCGTCGAATCTGATAGGTTGCAAATCTACCTCAAGATACGCTCCTGGGGGCGTCGAAATTCGTAGTTTTTGGAAACCACTCTCAAGATACGCTCTTGCTGCGTCGAAGGTCGTAGTATAGAAACTACTCTCAAGATACGCTCTTGGGGGCGTTGAAGGTCGTAGTATGAACACTACTCTCAAGATACGCTCCAGGGGCGTCGAAATTCGTAGTTTTTGGAAACCACTCTCAAGATACGCTCTTGGTGCGTCGAAGGTCGCAGTATTGAAACTACTCTCAAGATACGCTCTTGGGGGCGTCGAATGTCGTAGTATAAAAACTACTCTCAAGATACGCTCTTGGGGGCGTCGAAGTTCGTAGTATAAAAACTACTCTCAAGATACGCTCTTGGGGGCGTCGAATCTGTTCGCGGGATAGGCTCCCGGAGGGCACAAGGTTCGTAGTTTTAGAACTACTCTCAAGATACGCTCTTGGGGGCGTCGAATGTGTTCGCGGGATTGGCTCCCGGAGGGCTCATAATATTACCTTATCTTGTGTCCCTTCTCATGTAGGGTGCGTCTTTGGTATGCTTTTCGAGTCTTTACTTGACTTTTCCTTCTATGATATTGCATGTTACTACGCTTTTTCTTCAATGTGGGGATCCCCTTTCGAGGGCGATGTTTGTGTGTTGCCAACTTAGGACAAGTTCGTGCAGGGAGTTGAGGATGTTTTCCTCTTATGTGACCTCTTCTGGGAGAAGTGGTATTGCACTTTCTTGTGATTTTCTGCCTCTAATCTCTTCTTTTATACTTAGGTGGACTACCAAGCACTTATTCGTTTTGGTGCCCCCAAGTTGCTTGGTGGTCATACCGCCTTTCATATTTGGCCGTTGAAGGCCCCTCGTTCATTTTCTTGGTTGGGTACCCCTTATGCCCGGGGCTCCCTTGTCTGCTTGTTTGAATGCGATGTTTGTATCCTAGGGGTGCTTGTAAATTCTTCCCCCCCCTTCTTTGTGTTTTAGGTTGAAAAGCTCTCTCATAGAATGGTGTCTTGAGTTGTTAATCTCGTAGGTGTGTTTCAGACTAGTCAATCTAATCCATGCTCTTTGCTCGTGCATGGGGGGGTCTAACCGGCTGTGATAATCTTCTTGGAGTGTTGTGGCACTTAGTGTGGTTTGCCTTTTCCTTCACATTGGAGTATCCTTCAATGCCTTTAGGGGGTGTCACATTAGTCATGCTCCTCCCACCTCGAATCTTGATTATAGATTTCCTTTGAATTAGGACTTGAACTTAAAAAGGATGTCTTCCTCTAGGTTTGCAGGTGATGTTCCATGATTTTCCATGGGTTTGTCCCCGTATTGGCTATTCCTTGCTGGATATCTTCATTAAAGGCTGCATTTGTATTGCGTACGTATACGTGTTTGAGGTGTGTTGAGCTGACAAGTCCCTCCTTTTGTATTTTGTCATAACCTTCATTCATCATGTGTTCGGCGTATGGCCTTAAAGGCGGGATATTTTTCTAGTGCCCCTTTTATCGGGGTTCTCCTCTTGATGGGATGCCAGAATCAAATGTCTTATCATTTGCAGACAAGGTGGTTGATTTGGATGTGCGTCTAGTGTGAGGGTCGATCTTGAAACCTTATTCCCCAAGCTTTTGAGCTCTTCTTTGGTTGATCTTGTAGAACTATTATCCTACCCTAAGACTCTTGATAGGAGATGTATCTCCTTTTTCATACTCTAGTTGTTGCACTATCTCTTTTGCTAATCTTGCATCTTTAGAGTTTCTCTCTTGGTGCATGACTTCAATGACAGGATTTTCTACCGATGTTTATTCTATTAGGACTTGTATCCTTGGTTGCCTTCCTTTCTTGTGAGATGGCGAAGGAGTGTTTGTGAACACTCCAATGTGTCGTACTTGGTAGAGGTATGCGCCTTAATTTTTATGGCGCTGTCTTGAATCTTCGTGTACCTATCTCTGATGAACATGTTATTCATTACATATATAGTACGGAGTCCAAGGATCTCCGGGTTAGGATCATAGTTTGAGAACAGAGACATAGTCATCTATTAGATAACCTCTTTATTTACGGAGTTTATTTTTGCAAGAATAAATGCAAGGATACTTGTAAGGATAGGTGTTCCATCCTTATTCCTGGTTCATTTGCAATGTCGTGTCCCTAATGGGTGTGTTGATGTTCTGACCACCTTTACTAGTAGGGGGTCCTTTGGTAGTAGGTATGCCTGACTCTTCTCTAGTATCATCAATGGTTGGTCATGGGAGATGTCTGACGGACTCCTTTCATGCACTATGGTTCTCTTCATATCAAAGTTGGTGATTCCCTCTCTTATGACTAATATATCCTTGTGTGGAAATACTATGTTTTCCATATCCCTTTTTAAAAGCTTGATGATGGTGTCACCATTCTTCCTTTGCTAGGCTTGGTGTCCTTGAGAGTTTTTGATGGAAGTGTATTCCATTACCTAGGATGAGCTTACTAAGTGTAGTTGTGTCTCTTGGCTATTTTGTGAAATCATAAAGATCCGCTGGAGGTGTTTGCTTCTGATGGTGGGCGTTGCCCATGTGATATGGTTTCCTCCATTTTTGGAGGGATGTGTTCGCGGCTACCCCCTCTTATGCTAATGGGCGTTTGTGAGGAGGGCATGTTGTAACTAGTGCCCCCTTGCATACCAATGCCCGATGGGATCCTTTGACGGACTTGGCCCTAGGATGCTTAGTGGAAGGTTATGGTAGGGGTAATCCTTTGTGGCCTTCATGGTAGTTCCTCTATAGGTTGTTGGGAGTGCTCAACTTATTTTTGGAAGTAAACCATCCCTCTTGGTGATCTTTCCCAGAGTCTTGACCTTATAGGTGCCCTTTGAGATTGAGAGATCTGTTCCTTGTGTATCTCTTGGATGGCGGCGGCGTTTTATGGACTCTTCTAGTGGTCCACCTGTGTATATATATATATCACGGAGCCCGAAGGCGTCCGGTATGGTCATTCTTGGAAAACATGTTGATATCAACTATCAAAATCTACCCCTTTTAGGGAGTTGATTTGTTATGCAGTTAAATTAAATAAGAGGATATGGGAAGGATATGGGTGTGGGGGTGTTGATATCCCCTGCTTCCTTGGTAATGTAACTGTTTTCCTCCATTAGTATGTGTGTATTTCTTCCACTTGAGGAATATAAGGTCGCATCCTTGCAAGGCAGACTAGGTGGATTTGTATCCTTCATGTATGCTATGTGCGATCTCACTCTACTACGTCTCTCCATGAGACTTCCCATTGTAGTAGCTATGTGCTAACGTGGTGTGGTACTCTATAAGTCACCTGTTCAAATCCTTGTCTTTTCAACTCCTCCCCTGTCTTAGGGGGATGTGTGCCAAGGGTTGTCATGCACAAGGGGTTTGGACCTGTCGTGCTGTATCATGGGTAGGTGGTTGCCTTGTTGTGTTGTTGGGACTATGTCCCTCCCTTTTAGCTTTCCTTGATATGTCCCTTAGTCATGTCTGTAGTGATACGGACTGTATGTGTACATTGCCAGGGTGGATGTTGGAACTCCTATATCCTTGTTGGTCTGGCATGTATGTCCTCCCTTAATGCGGTGTATGTCCCTGTTGGGGTACTTGGTTGAATCCATGCCTCCTTGGAGGTCTTGCCTGTCTATCTGCCCCCAGAGGGGTGTATGCCCTGGCATCCTGCTGTGTCTGTTGTTGCCTTGGAGGCACAGACTGCTGTCTTCCCTCTGGGGGTGGCCTTTGGTTGTCTCTCCTTTGTTCTTCTCACTGCCCTGTTCGAGGGTGCGAGTGGTGTTCTTCTTCTGGGACTTGTTCTTCCTCATGAACTTCTTCTTCTTCATGCTGGTGTTGCCTTCTCTGCCTGTTCCTCAGGGTCTCTCTATAGGCTAGCAGCTCATCCATTGCGTTCATCAACCTCGAAGTCACTGTCTGTGCTCCTTGCGAGTATGCGGGCCTTATGTTGGTTGTGTGGACACGATTGTCGTTCATTTGAGTCATTATTTCATATGGATACCCTTGAGGTTGTGCCTCATAGTAGTACCCCTATGGAGGTGTCATGTATTGGGATGGCACTCCTTGTTGCTCCCTCTCTCTTTGTGGCCTCCTTGCCAAAGGGGTTGAGGCTGTGGAGGACTCAGCCCCAGCTGGGCGTGAGGGTCCTCCCTCCTGGTTGTTGTGTTGAGGAGGCTGTGGGGTTCCTTGAGGTTCTGGTTGCACTGGCAGTTTCCCTGGGTTAGGCTGCCTTCCTGGGGGTATGGGCTCTCTCCTTCGCCTATTGCCCCCTGGTGGGCGGTGGTGTCTAGACACCCTGCTGTTCGTCATTGCTCTTGTTATTGCCAGGCTTTCTGTCCGAAGCTCACAGACGGCGCCAAGTGTTAGGTTCCGAGTCTAGGGTCAACAGGCGGTCGACTCAAGTCTCGTTCCTCACTGGAGATGTTGCGGGTTTGGTGCTCTCGGGTTGTGCTGTCCTAGCTTGCGTCCTTCCGTCCTTAGCTTCTCTTCTCCTCTCGCCCTGCAAGAGGGGCAATACCAGGCACAGAGGGGGGGTGGTGCCTGATGAACCTCTCTGATGCCTAAGTCAGTACGGTTTTAGAGAGATAAAGCTAGAGAGATGTCAGAGCAAAATTATGCAACTTGCCAAGATGATCAAATGAATAGTGGAGGTGTTGTATTTATAGGCAACAGTGTCATTAAGGTGGCTTAATGACATCGTTAACCCTTAAACACAATTAATTATCTTTTAAACACGTAATTAAGACCTTAGGGTACGGAGAAGGTTGACGGAAATAAACCGAGTATGGGAGTCCAAGAATGGTGCCGGGGCCCTTGGGGGGAGGGAAAATCCGACCCCCAAGGGTAGGGGTTGGGTGAGGCCACCCAACCCCTCCTAGGGGAGGTCGGGTGTGGCCACCCGACCTCACCTAGGTGAGTCTAACTTGGCCGGACGAGCGCTTCGGCCTCGTCTGGACCGTTGGTGTTTTCGTGAAGTGTTCGGGTTGAAGTTTCGATTTACAATCATTAACGGGGTGATCAAAATGAAACGATTCGGAAGTCAACGGGTTCAAATTGGGCGTATATCCATCAGGTCGGACTGACTTGGTCGATTGTGGATTATGGTGCGATTGAGTTAGTTTAGGGACTAAATTGCAAAAACTAAAAGTTAGATATATATAAATTGAATTACTAATTGAACAAAATAAAAGTATTTAACGGCCAAACTAACTGTTGACTAACGGAAGCACAAAAAGCATACAATTTCTCAAACATATAGCACCAAAAGACTACAAAATTAAAGGGAAAAGTATGTAAAACATGCAGCATGTTTGAAAAATATGGTTTTATGGACCAATATGTTTTAAAATGTATTAAATGTTTGAAAATGATGGTTTTATAGACCAATATATATTAAATTGTACAACAAGCTTGCAAAAGATGTTAAAATGGCATACTGTCCACTTGTTATCAATAGTCTCATTAAGTGGACACGTGCGAAACACATTTTATAAAAAGTAATAATAATTAAAACAATAAATTAATTTATACATAGCAATGATTATTAATTAGTGGATGTAGATTATTATTATTATTTCTTAAAATCGTGATCCGTACGTCTCCACTTAACGAGACTTGTGACAACAAGTGGACGATAGTCATTTTTCCATCTTTTGTAAGCTTGTTGTACATTTAAAGAAAAAAAATTGGTTCATAAAACCATATTTTTAAACATGTTGTACGTTTTAAAACATATTGGTCCATAAAACCATCATTTTCAAACATGTTGCATGTTTTACATACTTTTCCTCAAATTAAACTTATGACACCTAAAGCCTACACTAGTTAAACATGTAGCACCAAAAGCACATTTCATTTGTAAATATATTACAGAACCATAACACAATTTTTTATTTTTTTAGTTGAAATGTGTTAGTTTTTTTTGTTGTTGTTAAGATCGCAAACCCGACTAGTTACTTAAAATATAAAAAGTGCATTGACCATGTCATCATCACCCGGCCTTCATACCTACTACTTGTACATTTTCATTTTATTAATAGAAATATATTAAAATTGATTCTTATATTTTTACATAATGAATGATTTTATCCTTAGCTACTATTTTTTAGATTACTAAATTTTTCATTTAGTTGAAATTTCATATTATTTTTAATATCATTTAACTAGCACGTAACACAAACTATTATTAACTCCTCAATTTTCTATTTGTTTTATTGTCAATTAGATTATGTTATTTTTCTCTATTATATGAATTTTTATTGCAAAAACTTAGATTACTTATATATTACAATTAATTATAAATATTATCAAACTACAATTACGATTAAATATAAATATTATCATACTACAAAAATCATAATAAATTATATTTTTTAAAATTTAGATAATCTATATATTAATAACCATAGTAGTATATATATACTTCATGGTTATTAACTAACTAGGACCATTTTAATGTTCGTCTTATATAATTACTGCATGTACATAATTGACTTGTTAGAGTGGACTCGACTCATAATGCTACCCGCCAATTGACAATACTGAGTGAATGATTGGTCGACATCCAACGAAATCGTCAACTTTGACCTCTCCGGTTATCATAATGATTAATTTACGTTAACTTAATAGTAAAATTTGTTAAAATGAATATTTTTTTTAATTGACTTCCAAAACTTTCAAATTTCAAGCAAAAGACTACATCCATTAATATTTTCCTCAAATTAAGCACAAAATGTGTATATTCATGTCGTGTGTGGTCTTTTAATGTGTAACTAATATGAATTCAATAATAATTTAAAATAATTGTATAAAAATCTTTAATCGTACACTTTTTAATTGAAAGTATTTTGTTGCAATTTTTTTTAATTGCTTGACAAATTTATCTTGAATACATATTAAAATAATCTAACCTGACCCACACTTGCTTTATTTCTGTCTAACTTTTTTTAAAAGTTTTTATAAAGTTTTTTAATTTATTAAAATTTAATAAAATTTATTTATACAACAAATTGGTTATTAAGCGGAAAGAATATAATTTACCAAAAAAAAAAGCGGAAAGAAAAAATTATTACATCTTGATACATGGGCCCACCATTTTGAATATTTGGGCCCAATTTCAGCCCTGCCCAATTGGCATTGCCTAACAAAAAGCCTTAAGAAAGTAGCTTAATTTGCCTCACTCAGTAAGTTGTTTTCTCACCGATTAGTATGTTCCGAAAATACCGGGCGGTAGGAATTTGTACCATTTTACATACATTACATTACACTACTAGTATGAAAGATAAAGCCAATCCTGTAAAAAGTTCATCAAATTAAGCTACCCTCTCAAGTCTATCTTATATAATATATATGAGGTGCAACATATAATATATCAAGGGTTAAGAAGAAAAAAGATAACAGCTATATGCCATATTGTTAAATTTAATTGCTGCTGTTCCAGATTTAAAATGTTATTCGGTGTCCCAGTTGTCATATTTATTGCGTCCCACTTTTTTCGAATCATTTTGGTTTGAATATTGGTGTTTTAACAACAAAAATATGTTTTCCACTTTTTCGAAATTTCATATTTGTTCCTTATGGTTTATGCTTATTTAATCCTTACAAACTTGTGAGGGTCATCTAAATCGAGTTTGAACCAAATTGTAACATTAGAATAAGTTATTGGGACTCAGTTGTGTGACATTTGAAAAAGTCACTGGTTAGTTATATAAATTTGAAAAGTGTTGAAGGATGATTATTTTGTACTGAAGATTGACAAGGAGTACAAATTACGTACTATTGCTGGCCAACAACATGTTCCATTTAAAACATTTTGGTAACAAAAATATTTTAGTCAAACAAATTACACCATTTTCAAACTTTTCCCTACTAACTAACTATATATATATCAAAGCCGAACACCAATGAACAACAAGGTAACACTAAATATATCAGCATTCTTTTGCTGAGAAAGCAGTTTCCATCACCTCAGCTGAAGAACATATAATCTGCAATTTCATTATTGCTGCCAATTAGGATCAAGAAAAACATACATACCCCAAAAAGTCCAGTAAGAATAACGCGTAGTTCTTTCTTGATCAGGTGACGAAACATTGTCCTTCACATCAGTGGCGACTCCAGGAAATTAATAATGGGGGACATTTTATGATAAAAAAACCATTTGATGATACCAAAAAATTCATTTTTTTTATCGATACAAAAATTCATATTATACATTATAATGGTAAAATATTTATTACACTCTTTGACAATTAAAATAAATACTATCTAATATTATTATTTTTATTTACAAAACTTCATTTTGTTAAAATGGCATTCTATAACATTATTAGTAACCTATGACGTTTTAAATTTTAGTAATATTGTCTATTTACAATTTACAATGTGAGTATATAATAAACATAAACGGTATAAGCTTCAATCACGCCATCTAACGATCAATTCGAATTTTTTTCAAGGATAATTTTCGTAATTGATAGACAAATTATATAAATTTAAGTCTACCTAATAATTTAATATTTTATTGTGAAAAAATTAATACATTAACTATTATAAAGTGTTTAGAATTCGACAATTTAGATAACTAACATTTTTAAAAGATTATATATAATTATTGGTGAGTTGTTAAATAATTATTGGCATGGTTCATATCTAAGTGGTGGAATAGGTCCAAACTATATTGTAACCGTTCCCTCTTTTTCCCGCCTAAAAACTATTCCTAGAATCCCAAACTTCCCTTTGATCTCTTTCATTTCGTGATAACCACCAATCATCTGTTCCAACTCCTAAGTCTCACACCAATCACGTTCTTATCAAACGAACCGTCACGAACCACCTCTCTTCGATTACTGGCTTCCGTTGTCCATGGAGTGGTTGTGCGAATTTCAGTACCTATATGTATATATTCATTTGGATGCTGATTCACCCATAATATTTGCTTCGTTGTATGTCTAGGTGATACTCGGGAATTTTAAAAGGAAGACTATATATTTATAGAATTATTATATATAAAGAAAATACATAATAATTATATTTAATACTAAACATTGCATATTGTAATTAATAAATATTAAATATATGATGATTACTTTGAAGATCTCGAGAGTTATATTAGGTTGCTTAAAAAATTGAATTACTTCGCACTGACTCGTCCAGATATTGCATATGCAGTCTGTGCTTTTAGTCATTTTATGTATGCACCTACAGTCAAATTGTTGACTTGGAACAAACCGTATCTTACTTGAAGGGTGCTCCGAGGTGAGACATTTTATATCAAGAAACTGAATGTTTTGCAGATGCCACTGGTTTGGATTCAAGATTGATAGGAGATCTATTACAAGTTACTACGTCTTTGTTGGATTAAATATGCGGGACAAGACTTTCAACATTGACACTAACCTTTTTAGTCTCTAGGAGGAGTAAGAAGCAGACTGTGGTATCTCGGTCTAGTGCGAGTCCGATTACAAGGTTATGGTGAAAAATTCATGCGAAGTTCTATGGATATATCACTTGTTTTGAAATCCATAAAAACGACTAACATGTGATAATCAAGCTGCTCTTCATATTCCTTCAGTTCAGTGTATCATGAGATAACCAAACATATCGAAGTTTATTGTCATTTTATCCGTGAAAAATTTAGTAGAACCTGGGTTTTACGGAATATGTAAGAACCGAGGAATCAATGACAGATCTTTTTACAAAAGTAGTGAGTGTACCTTAAGTTGGATATTTATGTAAAAAGTTTGATATAATTAACATCCATCTCCGAAGAGGGTTATGGAATATAAGAGATTTCCTATATAATATTTCAATATATGCTAGTAGATGTATATATGTACATATTCAATGAGTAATGAATAAAGATGAATTCTCTCAATTTTGTAGGGAAGAATTTTAGTCTAATGGGGAAAGAATGATATTTTCAGCATCTGTTCCACTGTGAAGGTGATTGTTGCACTGAGAATAAGTGCTACTGGAATCCACCATACTTTAGGAATCTGTCAAACAATATGTTGATGTAAACTTGAACGATTCACCGACAAAATACGAAAGTATATCTAACAACGTAAGGTTGTGGTTGAAAGAACATCACAACTTTTTTAAAGGTAAACTTAAAAACAAAAGTACAGAACATTATTCGTGGAGAAATCCAGAAGCCTTATCTCTTCTATCTATCTAGACTAGAGCTACCTACTTAATTTTTTCGCTCATCTTCTTCTGCAACCTCCATCACTCAAACCACATTATTGCTTTCATGTGCCCTCTTTTTTTAAAGTCAATTTGATCATGTCATGAACCAGTCTCTGTTTCCTTCTTACATTACCAAAAACAAAAATCAGTTTTTTGTTCGAAGTTCTTAATGTATAATCTGCTATGAGTCTTTCTCATGGCATTCTATAGTTTATAGTCAGTTTGTTGTGTGTTCTTCAATCTGACTTTGTTTCCACATTCTTCTTTCCCGAGAGCCGGTCAGAAAAAAAAAAAAAAAAGGTATTATTGTCTTGGTTTAAACTTCAAAGAAAATATATCAGTTATGGCTTAATTTATTGCTTGTTAGTTTGAGCATCTATTTCTTTCTTTTCATTGTGATCTCTTGGTTTGTTTGTGTCATATATATCATTCTTACTGTGACCTGCTATACAAAAGAAAAAGGAAGAAGAAATCATCAGCCTTTGAAATTTGGTAAGATTCTTCCTTTTGTTGTGTGGTTTTCCTCTAATTTCTTTTTTTAGCCACTTGATGATTCTTTTCTGCTACTGTCATTCTGGACTTTCCTTTCAATTCGTTTCGTTAATCTTTCTGAATCAGTTATTGAACTTGTAGATTTGAGCATCTGTTGGTTTGCGTGTGTCATATATCAGCATTTTAGTAAACTGCAATCCGAAAACGAAGATACAATCATCCCCTGAAAGTAAGTACAGATGATCATTTCTCTTGTTTTGTGGTTTTGAATTTTCTTAGTTGCTTGAGGCTTCTTTAGTTGTAACTTGTAATTGCTGAGAGTATAAAGAGTAGATTGAACATTTACCACTATAAGTTTTATGACAGATGATCAGGTGGTCAGTTTAGAATTTCATATGCAGAATATTGAAATATAAGATTAGATCAAGCTTTCACATATTATCTTAAAGTTTTAAGACAATTGGTGAATTGGTAAGTCTGAACATTCAAATCAACGTGTACGATTTCAAATACTTCAAAGACCTCTTTTTTTAATATATCATCTATGATTAAGAATAAAATATATCATTACAAGTAGACGTTGATATGTGATAAAATTTGTAAATTTTGACTACCAAACATACTGAAAAAGCTTTTATTTTGGGCCAAATTGAAAAAACATTTCAATTGAGCTTCTTTAGATGATATCATAGCATGCCAAAGATCAAAATAGGTAGTGAAATTGAAACTATAGTTATAAGTTGGGTTAAGAACCTATGAAAGGTCTGAACTATCACCCATGTTAACGGGAGAGGTCTGAAATTTAAAAAGTTAATAACAAAGGTCTGAAATTACAATTTTATTGATTTGAGGTTTTCCGTCCATTTTTAGGGTTAAATTTAACAGAATTGTGTGAAATGACATTTGTGCCCCTTTAATTTTTTGTTTTATTTAATATCTTATTTAAGGAAATGTGAAATTACAATTTTACCCCTAAAGTCAAATTAAAACCACCAACTCCGGCCACCACCACCCGACTCCGGCCACCACCACCCGACTCCGGCCACCACCACCCGACTCCGGCGACCACCACCTCGACTCCGACCACCACCACCTCGGCTCCGGCGACCCGACTCCGGCCACCACGGGGCCAAAAAAGCTCCGATCGAGGCCAAAAAAGCTCCGATCGGAGCCAAAAAGCTCCGGTCGGGGGCAAAGAGCTCCAGATCGGAGCTCTGTGGCTCCGACCAGAGCCACAAAGCTCCGATCGGAGCTTTTTTGGCCCCGATCGGAGTCCAATCGGGGCCGGTGGCTCCGATCGGAGCCCAATCGGGGCCGGTGGCTCCGATCGGAGCCCAATCGGGGCCGGTGGCTCCGATTTTGGCCCAATCGGAGCCTTGGTGGTGGTCGCCGGAGTACGGCGGTGGTCGCCGGAGTACGATTGGTGGTCGCCGGAGTACCGTGGTGGCTTCAAGGGCATTTTGGTATTTTCACTCCATGCATGTGAGAGGCACACTTGATAGAAGGGCATTTTTGGAATTTTATTTAATTTCCGGTCACATGCCAAGCATGTGACCAACTTCCGTTAGTTTTAACGGAAAAAACTAACGGAGACCGCTGTTATCAACAAAATTGTAATTTCAGACCTCTGTTATTAACTTTTTAAATTTCAGACCTCTCCCGTTAACATGGGTGATAGTTCAGACCTTTCATAGGTTCTTAACCCTTATAAGTTTAGTGAAATTCAGTATATTTCTCTGAAGATACAATCAATTAAACTAGAAAAGACTAAATTAGGAAAACTAGAATACAAATATATAGCTTAATTAATTTTATATTTAACACCGTTTCTCAAGTTGGAGCATATATGTCGAACATGCCCAACCATATACTGTTAATTGAAGCTTTGCGGATAGGAGTTGGATACGTAGATACAATAGTATGTTCGATTTTTGTCAATATGCATGACAGTCTGGTTGTCACAATATAGCCTCATCAGATCATCATGGAAAATACCCAACGTACGTAGCGTGTTGTTTGCCATTGCACGATATTCTGACTCGGAAGCGTTAAGGTTAAAGCCTTAACCTAAGGACGTCTCCAGCGGCATATGAAGATTGTAATACCCCATATGAAGACTAATACCCCATAAGATGTGTATACCCCCATTGCACGGTATTCTGACTCCGCACTAGATCGAGATACAACGGTCTGCTTCTTACTCTTCCACGATATAAGGTTCCCACCAAAGAAGACATAATACCCAGTGGTGGACCTTCGAGTAGTAGGACACCCCGCCCAATCGACATTAGTGAACGCTGCGATTCTACTATGTCCCTGATCAGAATATACAAGTCCTTTACCTGGGGATCCTTTAAGGTATCTAAGAATCCGAATTGCTGCATCCCAGTGTGTTGTGCGCGGAGCTGACATGAATTGACTCACAACACTCACTAGATAAGAGATATCAGGTCGAGTAACAGTTAAATAATTCAGCTTCCCAACCAGTCTTCGATACTTTTCAGGATCATGTAGAGGTTCCCCTCATCAGGTCGGAGCTTGGTCTCAGGAACCATAGGTGATCAACATGCTTGCACCCAAGTAACCCACATGCAGATAGCATATCAAGGACATACTTCCTCTGACAAAAGTATCTTCCTAGGAGACCGTGATACCTCAATCCCAAGAAAGTACTTGAGCTTACCAATGTCTGTTATCTGAAATTGTACGCTCAAGAACTTCTTTAATGCCGAGATTCCTTCGTCATCGTCACCGGTAATGATCAGATCATCAACATACACAACTAGAATGATGGTCTTCTCCTTTAAGTGACTGTAGAAAACTGAGTGATCATTTGCACTCCTAGTCATGCCAAATTGATTAAGTACGTGGGATAAACGTCCAAACCAAGCTCGGGGGGATTGCTTCAGACCATATAGGGACTTGCGCAGACGACACACCTTGGAAGACTCCTCTTGAACAACAAATCGAGGTGGCTGAGTCATGTAAACCTCCTCCTCAAGAATGCCATTGAGAAATGCGTTATTGACATCCAGTTGGTGCAGTGGCCAGTGACGGATGACCGCTAGAGAAAGACAGATATGAACAGACACCATTTTAGCAACCGGGGAAAACGTCTCATCATAATCAAGGTCATATTCCTGAGAATAGCCTTTCACAACCAACTGAGTTTTGAGTCGATGAAGCGACCCATCAGGATTAACCTTGATCGTGAAAACCCACTTACAACCAACTGCCTTTTTGCCAGGAGGGAGAGGACAGAGATCCCACGTCTGATTGTTCCAGAGAGCTGGCATTTTCTCCTGCATAGCACTGAACCACCCTGGATTGGCCAGGGCTTCTGTCACATTTCTAGGAATAGAGTAACTGTCAAGACTTATTTTAAAAGCACAATGATCTTTAGATAGGGTTGCATAGGAACAAAAGCTATATAAGGGATATCTGGTACTGGGGCAGTGGCCGGAACCTTTTCGAAGGGCAATGGGAATGTCAATGTCAGAGGTAGAGTCAGATCTGGGAGTTGGTACGGGATCAACTGGTTGTGTAGGAGATGGTGGAGATTCAGGTATGGATTCAATGTTTGGAACATGGGCTGCACGTGTCTCATGGTCCTGCATATTCTGAACAGAGTTAGTATTAACAGGAAGCGTCTTATCCTTTCGAGTATATACCTGAGTAATAGGAGGCGTAAGAGGTGCATTATCAGTTTCGAGTGAAGCAGAGAGGACTTGGACTTCAGGGTATGTCAGAACAGTCATGATATGTGGAGAATTACTAGACAAGCTAGATTCATAATTAAGAAAAAACGATATAGACTCCATAAAATCAACATCGGATGAGACAAAGTGTCTCCTAAGAGTGGGACTATAACAAAGGTAACCTTTCTCAGTTCCAGAATATCCAACAAAAATACAACGAACAGACTTTGGATCAAGTTTTGTACGGTCTGGTCGATTGTCGTACACATAACAAGTACAACCAAAGATCTTTGGTGAAACCGGGAACAAAGGTGCAGACGGAAATATGACATTATAAGGTATTGCACCACCAAGAACAGAGGAAGGCATACTATTTATCAGATAACACGCGGTTAGCACTGCATCGACCCAAAAACGGTGAGGAACATGACCATGTAGTGTGAGCCACCTCAAGTATGTGTATGTTCTTTCGTTCAGCCACTCCATTTTGCTGAGGTGTGTAGGCACATGATGATTCATGAATGATGCCGTTATCACTCATATATTGCACGAATTCATTTGTGAAATATTCTTTTGAATTGTCACTACGAAGAGTTTTAACGGTAGTGCCAAACTAAATTTTTCACAAAAGAACAGAACATCGAAAATTTTGCAAAAACATATTGTCTAGATTTGATAACAAAAAGCCAAGTTGCACGAGAGAAATCATCCACAAATGTAACGAAGTATCGAAAACCTGAGATAGATGTAATTGGCACGGACCCCATACATTTGAATGTACTAAATCAAAGATACCAGCAGATTGATGAATGATTCTAGGTGGATGAGAAGTACGAACATGTTTTCCCTGAAAACATGACTCACAAACTAGTTCTGAAATAGACTGGAATTCAGGACGAATTGTTTTTAGTACCTGTAGAGACAGATGACGACCGGGAAAATTGGATGACGGTAGCTCAGGCACAGACAATTGCATAGGCAAACAGAGATATAACTGGTTCTGAGAACAGACAGGTAATGACTCTGATACCATGTAAGTACTGGTAAATTCTGTGTTTCATTCACTAATCAAAACTTATAATATATAATGTTACAATTAAGCTAAACTTGGTAAATAGCTAAACTAGGAAAACATTAAATCTGCTAGGAATGGTAAATAACAATCATATACAACATTTCTATATTTAACAATCGGAAAATCAGAACGAAGAAGGTGGTGTGAACCGGCAGACTAGTGAACCGTCGGACTCTCTCAAAACTGGCTACCAGAACCGGGTTCGCATGCACATCAGTCTTTTCTCCAAACATGGCCGGTTAGGGGTCTGGTTCCTGGCCTGTCCCGGTCGGACCGCTGGTCCGGTCCAGTTCTGATAACACTACAATGCTACTATTCATTATATAACAAAGAGGATTGTTATTTATAAATTCCAACTTTTGCTAACTTCATTGAAATACAATTAGCTAAATTAGAAAAACTATGAGTACATAACATAATATACAGCTCAATTAATTCTATATTTAACAATAGCTGCTAGGCTACAATGCTACTATTCATTATATAACAAAGAGGATTGTTGTTTATAAGTTCTGACTTTTACTAACTTCACTGTAGTTGGTGTGCTTCTTAGCTATATAAGTTAGTTGAGGCAAAATAACCACAAACATACATTGTCTGCAGTGTGAGTTGAAAACGACACAAAGTATTAATTTAATTCACAATTCAACAACTATTACTAATCACGGTATACATCTCTTTTTGTGCCGTAAACTAAAAAATTATAGTTTTGATGATTATACTCGATGATTAACTCTCTATAAAACCATTATGTTTTCATAACATGTTTTTCAAGGGTTTTCCTTTCACTTGGTTTTATTAACGTTCTTGAGTGTCCTCAACTACAGGATATGCCTATCGATATTCTTGGCGCGGTATCCAAGGTCTACGAAATTGTCGGTCCAACGCTTCTCCGACAGTGTGACTACATACTATTCTGCAACAGCCATGCTAGTTCTCTCAAAGCCGAGATCAAGAAGCTAAGGGATGCTTCAACCAGGCTTCGCCATAAGATAGACCGTGCTGAAAGTGACGGGGAGATCATTGAAGATGATGTGTGGACGTGGTTGCGTAATGGAGACGACCTCATTGTGTTGGGAGATCAGATCCTGCAACAACATAATGCAGTGAGTTGTTGTTACGGATTGCTTCCTGATCCCAAGGCACGGTATGCCTTAGGTAGAAGGGCGAAGAAGTCTTTGCCGGACTTTAAGGATCACTTAGCTGAGGTGAATTTCAACGAAGTTTCTTACCGACCGGTGGTTGAACCAGTGGAGGTCAAAGTGAGGTCTGCATCATCTTCCACCGTACGCTATGTTGACCTCCGGTCACGAGCCATAGTCCTCAAGAAAATCATGGCTACTATCGGAGATCACGAGAGAATCGGGGTTTATGGTATGGGTGGGGTTGGCAAGACCACCCTTCTTAAAGAAGTTGAGAAAAAAGCCAAGGAATCCGGAAGGTTTGATGATGTTGTCAGTGCATTTATATCACAAAATCCGGATGTCGAGGCTGTTAAAAGAAAGATTTCTAATAAACTCAGGAAGCTCGAGTTGTTAGCTGAAGATGAGACCAACAAGAAGACTCTCCTTGTACTGCTAGATGATCTCTGGAACAAACTAGAGCTTACTGGAGTTGAAGATTGTAAAAAGGTAAAAGTCAAGTGGGTAATGACATCGCGAAAGCAAGATTTGCTCAACAAGCAAATGAACTGCCTCGCAACTTTTCCCCTGGGAGTCTTAGACGAGGAGGAAGGATGGGGCTTCGTCGCTGAGTTAGTAGGTGCCAAAGTTGAAGATCTGAAGAAAAACCGTACAACAGTTGAGTTGTTCAAGAAATGTGCTGGGCTACCAGTCTCAATAGAGGCGTTGGCTAAATTATGGAAGAACAAGAGGGATTTGTCTTCTACCGATGTTCTCAATATGGATGAATTGAAAATCGGAAAAGAGTCAATAGATGGCTCTGTATCTCTTGAGTTGAGTTACAATCATTTAGGCGCTTCAGAACAGGAAAAACAAGCCAAGTTAATATTTCGGACTATTGGTCTGCTTGGGCTTCCAAATGTTCCAATCCTTACGCTGCTCAAGTATGGCGTGGGCATTGGCTTATTTGGGGGCAACACTATTGACAATATCATGGAAAGAGCTAGAAGAGAAATCACTACATCTATTCGGATTCTCCAGGACTCTTCGCTGTTGTTAGAGAGTGATGACATTGATCATGTGAAGATTCATGATGTCGTCCGTGATGTGGCTGTTGGTATTACATCCAGAGATGACCATGCTTTGATATTCAACTCTGATGATGGAATGAAGTGTTGGTCGAAGGAGAAACTGAGGAAGAGCACAGCAATCTCACTGCCTTACTCTACTATTCAGAAGCTTAATAAGGGATGGAAGTGCCCAAACATGAGCATATTTATCATGGATGCTAGAGTTGAAAAACAAGGTACGTTGATATATGTTTTTCTGTGTGCATTATTAGTATTTGGTTCATATTAAATTTGGTGATGAGATATGTCTGTCTTTTTATATATGTTTAGGTGATGATCCTATCGAGCTTCCTAATTCCTTTTTCAAAAACACGGGGAAACTAAGAATCATTCATTTGAAAAATGCTCGGCTTAAGTCACTGCCTTCCTCCATTCAGTCTGATGTTTGCAATCTTACAACATTATGCCTTCACAACTGTAATGTGGCGAATGCTGCTGTGATTGGAGAGTTAAAGGGTTTGGAAGTTCTTAGCTTTCTTGGCTCTGATATTGCTGAGTTGCCAAAAGAAATAGGCGGGCTAACCAAATTGAGGATGCTAGACTTGAGCAAGTGCTCAAAGTTAGTAACGATCGGACCTGGTATTCTAGAAAAGTTGACGCGACTAGAAGAACTCTATTTGAAAGAAAGCTTCGATCGATGGGAAGATGAAGGTGTTGCAAGTCTCGCTGAGTTGAATAAACTTCAACTTAGTAGTCTGGAAGTGCGCATTCGTGATGCTAGCACACTCCCTGCAAAATTACCCTTTGGAAATTTGGTTCACTACAAAGTTCTAATAGGTGATACATGGGACTGGTCTGGGGAATTCAAAGAAGTGCGTACATTGAAATTTAAGGTGGATCTGGACAACACCTTAACCACAGGATGGCTCCAATCTTCTTTGGAGAAGACTCAAGACCTTCATTTAGATGGCTTGGTCGGGTCTTGTGAAAGTTTTCATGAGCTATGCACAAAAGAGTTTAAGGAACTTAAGCATCTCCACCTGCAAAATAGCTCTTCAATCAAGTACATTATATGGTCAACGGACTGGTTGGCTTGTAGCTCTTTTACGGTTCTGGAGTCTATGAATCTTGAGAAGATGAAGAACTTGGAGACAATAGGTGTTGGCCTTATCAACTCCACATCTTTTAGTAAGCTCAAATTCATAAAAGTACACGAATGTGAAAAGTTGAAAAACCTTTTCAGCCTCTCATTAGCTAAAAGCCTTACGGAGCTTGAAGAGATTGAAGTGAGTAATTGCAACAAGATCCAGGAGATTGTTTATGCAGAGCAAATGAATGATAGCAATAGTGAAGATCATAATGAATGTGCCAAGGCATCATCTGATGCTAAAGATGATACGGTCGAGATAAGTTTTGAGATTATATTGAGGAATTTGCGTAGCTTGGTGCTGAGAAATTTAACAGAGATGATCACATTCTTCAATAAAGAAGCACCAAGTGAACCCACAGAGACTACTGCACCTACTTTTTTCAATGAACAAGAGGTAAATGCTTGCAATAATTTAGTTTTTCTACATGTTTCAAGTTTTGAACATGATAATTAAGGCTGTTTGTTTTTCATATTTAACAATAGTCTCAAATTGCATACTTTTCACCTAATTCCGAGTTCATTTTTATTGGAAACAGATTCTATTTGTTTAGCTGATTCATTATCCTCTATTATACAATGTACAGGTTTCATTGCAAAGAAGTAAACTTTTGAAACTCTTTTCATCCTCCAAACACAGAAAGATTCAGCCAAGCATTCACCTGGAATTGGGGAATCTAAGACGTCTAGAGCTGGAAGATTGTAACAAGATTGAGCACTTTATCAACTCCAGGATGTTGTTGAAACTTTTAAATCTGGAGTCTTTAACTATCATGAGGTGTGATTCATTAGAAGATCTCTTTGATCTTGAAGGGATAGATGCCAAAAGTGGAACAATTGAAATTCTTCCTAAGTTGTCCGAGTTGAAGCTAAGAGGATTGCCCAAACTACAACACATATGGAAGAATGCCCAGAAATCAAAGGGATGTCCGAAGTTAAGAACATTTGAGATACATCAGTGTGAAAGGTTACTATATTTATCTGTTTCGTCAATGTGTGAGGGTATGGAGAATCTTACGGAGATAAATATAGTGGAATGTGGCGAGATGAAGACAATATTTTTGGAGGAAGATGGTTTAGCAAGTGATGCATCAACCCTGATTCGGCTAACATCCCTGAAGATTTTAGTGATATCAAAGTGCCCAAACTTAGAGGGATTCCTCTCAAGTAACTTGCAAGGGGCCTCCATGGCTTTTAAGTGCAGCAACCTGGGAATGACACATTGGTGTTGTGGGAAGCAAGATCTAGCATATACAAGTAGCAGCTTTTTCAGTCAAAAGGTTTCTGTTCCCTTAAAGTATCTTCATTTTTTTTTTGTATTGAGTATATAATTATCTGAACATCTACTTACTAATTAATTTTTCCCTACTAAATGTACTATTATATAATGTAGCATATATGAGATGATAATATATATTGTTTCTATCAGGTTTTCCTTCCAAACTTGGAGAGTCTAGTCCTCTCTAATGCAGGGAAGTTTGAAAAGTTATGGTGCAATGAGGAGGTACATGATCAATCATACAGCCATCTGGAATTCGTTAATGTGGAGAACTGTAATGCTCTTTTAACTGTATTTCCTGCATCCCTAGTGGAGAGATTACAGAATCTAAAACAGCTACGGGTCGAAGAGTGCAACAGCCTAGAAACAGTAGTCGATCTTGCCATCACGTGGAAAACCAGGAGAAGGCCTAAAGTATTGATGCTAACTCAATTGGAAGAAGTCGTGTTTTCCAGTCTAGAAAGTTTGATACATATTGTGGATAAGGTGTCTGAGATTGTAGTTGGCTTTCCTAGTCTAAAGAAAATAACGGTAGGTGGCTGCTCCAAGTTGATGTATCTCATGCCAGCTACTGCAGCAACAACTCTTTTGAAGTTAGAGACAGTTGAGATATATATTCTTGAGAACTTGAAGGAAGTAATTAGTGGGGAAGTAATTGGAAGGAATAAGAGGAATGTTATCACCTTTCCAAATTTAACTTCCTTGAATATGCAGACCCTTGACAGTCTGAGTTGCTTCTCTTCTGAGGGATCACAAGGTGAAGATTCATGTACTCCAAGACGAGCTTTATTTAATGACAAGGTTTAATTTTTTCTTTAAGTCTATATATTCAAATAATAGGCCGTCGATTGAATTTGTATTTAGCTTGTTTTGTTTATTGCTTTGACAGGTACAACTTCCTAACTTGGAGAAGCTACATATTTACAGAATTCAAGTAGAAGAATTGTGGTGCAACAATGAACCACCGGCAGAGGGTTTCTTTTGCAATTTAAAACTCATCACTATTAACGAATGTTCAAGGCTACGGAATATTATTCCAATATCCATGATTAAGAGGTTACAAAATCTGGAGTCTATGGAGATACAGGATTGTGAATCAGTAGAAGATATCATCAATATGGCTCCAACCCAACTTGATGAGGAAAGAATTGTGGATGTTGATACAATTATCAGATTCTCCAAGTTAACTTCTCTCCAGATATATGGCGGACCACATCTTAGTATTCGTGGGGCTTACACCTTGGAGCTCCCCTCCTTACAAGAGCTATCTTTCTCGTATACAACAGGAGCAATAGTGTCAGACTTTATTCAAAAGGTATATATGACGACACATCTTCTCTTCCATACTAAAAAGTTTTGCAAAAGGAGTTTTTTTTTTTTTGCCAAATTCTTTTTTGTTTTATAATTTATTTATTTTTGCCAAATATTTATTTATTTTGCTTTCTTTTTGAATTTAGGCTCTATTAGGACACATCCCGAATTCTCTTATTCCGAAAAGAAAGGACTTCAAGGAGACGACTTCAAAGAAATAGGGGCTGGCTAAAATGTATTCGAGTTTATTTCAACTTGATTTTTCAGCCGTTAGATCAGGATAGAATCAATCAGAATTCATGAGAGATAACAAGTTTTCTTACACATATCACGACGTGCATAATCTAATGGCTGAGAAATCAAGCTGAAATAAACTCGACTTTATTTTAGCCGAATCCTATGAATTAATAAAGGAAAATTGCACCACACATAGCATCTAACAAAGGAATTGAATTGACAGAAGAGTAACCGATCATAGTGCAGTAACATTATACGCAAACGTGGTATACACTTTTTTTTTATTGGTCTATATATTAATATTTTTTTTGCTAATCTAATTTACAGGTTTACCTCCCAAATTTGGAGGAACTAGCGATTTGGAGAGTCAAAGACATTACTGAGTTGTGGCCTGACGACAGTGAAGAACCACCTATTGGTTCATTTTGCAAACTGAAATGCCTTACAGTAGGAGAGTGTAGCGGAGTTGAGAAGAAGATATTCCCGTATTTCATGTTGAAGAGGCTACATCACCTTGACAAGTTAGTGGTGGAGAAGTGCGGTCGACTGGAAACCATATCAGAGTTGAGTTTTGGTGGAGAAGACCAGGATAATAAAAGCAATTTAGTAGCAATATATAACTTTCCTTTCCTGCAAAACTTGACTTCAGTCCATGTGAAAAACTGCCCATGTTTCAAAAATTTCTTAAGCATTATATCCGAGGGATATCATGGAGAGACTAGAATTGTGCTTCCTGAGTTAACAAGCTTGAGACTGGTAGACTTGCCAGAATTCAGTCACATGTTGGAGGGTGGCCATCATCACAAATGCATATTGGAGATGTCGTCGCTCAAGGAGTTTTTCTTGATTAGATCCGGAGCTGATCATGATGAAGCAATTAGTCATTTGCACAAGGAGGTAAGTAATATTCTAGTTACCTAACTACTCATAGAAGAATGAACCTATATATATAGATAGATACAAGACTATATCTATAACAAATAATAAATCTATAACAATATAATAAGGTAAACATAATTTGATAATATACTAAAAATATATCTATTCATAATCTAGATTTATCTGAATATAATAAAATATATTTATCTCTAATATATCTATTCCTTATACGCCCCCGCAAGACGGACGTTCTGACAAGAATGCCGATCTTGATATGAAAAATATTGATGAATGCCCGAATAGTCCTGTTGTCATCAACGGATGCCCAGAGAGGTCTAGTCGGCAACTGCGGAAGCCCGGTGATGTCCAGTCGACAACATCGAAACCCCGGACATGTCCAGTCAACAACTGCGAAAGTCCGGAGATGTCTGGTCGGCACGACGGTAGCCCGGAGATGTCCAGTCGGCACGGCGGTAGCCCGGAGGTCCAGCCGGTAATGGCGGAAGCCCGGAGAGATTTAGTCGGCAACAGCGGAAGCCCGGAGAGATCCAGTCGTCATCGGCGGAGAAGAATTGAGCCGGACATGACGATAGTAAGGACCATCGGTGTGGTGCCGTTGTCAATTGGCGCTAAATCAGAGAACTGGTTCAGAAGTCGTCAATACGGAAGCAGAAATTTATTGTCTTATTAGAAAAGAAAAAAGACTGAAATCAAAATTGAGTAGGGGGCGGCCGGCATGACAACTGCATAGATGATGGCGGTGCCGACCGCCCTTGGACAACGACGATGGTAGGGGCGGCTTGTAAGTTATACTCGTTGGAGGAATGAACGCTCTGATAGCATATAGAAGAATGAAAATAGTATATTAATCTTATTTGGGTTGAGACTTATATATATATATATAGATACAAGACTATATCTATAACAAATATTAAATCTATAACAATATTCTGTCACGCCCTCAATCTCGGACTACCGCCCTCGACCCTTATAGATGGGAGGATTGAACCTTTTTTTTTTTATCGATCATAATTTTCTTCCGTAAATTGTTTTCTGCTACATTTATTCATTTGCTATCTACAGAAACAGCTAGTTGTTAATGTTGTTGTTGGTACATGCTAATTAATTAATTAACACGTACTGACGGATCTGATGGAATAGCAGGGAGTAGTATTTCCGAAGGAGGTTAAAGTTGTTGACAATGAAGACTCTTTCTTCGGATCAACCATGGATGTGTTCACCGAGATCAAGGAAGCTCTGCAGAGTCATCAAATCATCGGAGTTCTTGGGTGGTGGTTCGGCATCAATGAAGTGGAGGAACTCAAACGTCTTCTCAAGGAACAAGCAAAACTGTTCGATATATTTCTGAGGATAAACGTATTTGATGATGCGCATGGAATTCAAGAAAGTATAGGTAGTAGTTTGGGCATTATCTACAGTGAGGCAGGTGTACAAAGAAGAGCACAGCAACTTGGTAAAACTTTGTTGACTACTAGTTTGAAAGACAAAAGAATTCTCTTAATAGTGGATGATCTGCATCAAGAAATGGATGTAGAGGCTCTAGGGATTCCACATAATAATGAGTTGCTTCATCTCAAACAGTTATTGGTATCTACAAAAAGAGAGGTTCTGGACAAAATGGGTTCTCAACATGTCATTGATTTTTGGGATGAAGTACTACAGAGATGGTTTATATTCGCAGATGAGCTGGAGGACTCGAAAGTAAGTAAAACATATTAAAGGTTTTAAATCATTTAGGTACCTGAGTGAATATAGATCGATAAATTGGTACCCGATATAATTTTTATGACTTTAGGTACTTTAGAAGTCCAGACTGTTGCAGTGTCATTTTACCCATCCATTTTGGACGGGATTGATCATGTGTCTAGCACGTGATCACTAATGATACTTGAATAGACAAATATAAATTAAATGTGTCTTATTTTATTCATTTTAGTCCCTCTAATACATTTATTCTTTTGTATAATTTAGTCCTTAAACTTATTTCAATTAAACCCTCGGCTTGATTAACCTAGCCCGGGTCGAGCTCAGGGCTAGGTCAATCGGGACCTAGGTCCGATTGAATCAAGTTTAGTGACTAAATTATATAAAAGAAAAGTTATCTTAGGTAAGAAAAAGATACGTGTATATTTGTCTATTGAAGTGCCCATCCAAAAAGAATGGATAAAATTGAGGGTAGCAACAGTTTGAACTTTTAAAATACTTAAAAGTAAAAAAAAATATCTCAAGAACCAATTTGTCAATCCATCTTTACCCTACTACCTAAATGACTTCGTTTCTCTGACCAATTTAGACTACCTGTCCGAATTTACTCTTCTCATATCACTAGAAATATAAAAACATAAATATATTATTATTAGGATTAAAAATCTAAAAACAGTTGCAACTATATAGATTGTGTTGCTAATTGTTGTTCCAATATTTAAAATTTTGATATTCAGTGTCTCAATTATCATATTGATTGATTTTAACTTTTTTCAACTGGGTTTTGGCGTTAAAATTGTTGTTTAAAGCAACAAAAACATGTTATTTTCCAAAAAAAATCATAGTATCGGATTTGTTGTTCATGGTTTAGGCTTATTTGATGATTAAAAAGACATATTTTTGTTCATTAAATTTTATGAAAAATAAGTGCAAATCAACCAATCTGATAGTTGGACACCAAATATCAACAATCTGGAGCAACGATTAGCAACATGGCCTATAGTTTGGACTGTTTTTAGGTTCTTAAATCTGTGTGTTGAGTGCTTCACCCACAAGTTCGAGCTTATGGGATAACTGGTTAAGACACACGTGTTTTATTCTTAACATGATATAAGAGCGCACCATGTTCAATCACTGGTGATGACAAATTAAAAGAGAAAAAATGTTATATAAAAAAACCCCTAATAAAAAAAGACCGAGGGAAGTCCATTATGTTTAGACCCAAGTGCCCCGAGTTGAAGCTTTTATGTTTAGACTCAAGTGAGGTTAAAACCTATGTGGTCGAGATAATGTTGAAGTATGTATAGGAGCCTGCCTAATGCCTCCACCTAGAAGTTTCCGAGCGAAGCCCATTAAGTTTAGATTCAAGTGCACCGAGCTGAAACCTATTATGTTTAGACCTAACCGAGGTCAACGCCGATGTAGCCGAAAAGATGTTGAAGTATGTATAAGAGAGTGTATCGAATAATAATAATAATAAATATTATTTTAATTATGATATTCCTTTCGTTCTTGTCCATGCAAACTATTAATTATACACGCATGCATGCAGGCGCTATATCCAAAGGAGGTATTTCCAGTTGACAGTAGCAACACCAGGATCGACATTACTATCCCCAACATCTTCCTTGGATCGACCACTGCTATCATAAATAATATCATGAAGGAACTGCACCCCCACCAAAATAATGATCAAATCATTGCGTTACTTGGAAGGATGGACGACATATCTGATTTATGGTATTCAATCTGCGATCAAGTCCAGAAAGAAGAAAATTTGTTCGATGATGTGGTGAGGATATCGATTTCTCAACAAGATGATGCTGTGGCTGTAATTCAACAAAAAATTGGAAGCAAGTTGGGTATCAATTACTGCAGCGATGAGACAATTACTGGAATACATGAAAGAGCACAACAGCTTCGTGCACATTTGTTGAGTAATATTCATCAGGAGGACAAAAAAAGATTGTTGGTGATGATAGAGAAGGAGCTGGATGATGCAATTGATCTTGAAGCTGTCGGGATTCCGTGTGGTGATGAGCTTGACCCGAAACTGCTCAAAATAATCCTCTTATCGAATAAGAGAGATGTGCTGAACGAGATGGGGGTTCAACAAGTCATCCACATTGGCAGCATATCATTCTCAAAAGAAAGTGACACAAGGTGCTACCGAATATTGGATGGATATGTAGCCGGATCAGAGCTTAAGAAATTAGCCGATGAATGCGGTTCCAGTGATCTCGCGAAACGCTTAGCAAAGAAACTCAAGGGGCAAGGCTTAGTTGGATGGGCGAATGCCTTACAACGTCTCCAAGAGTCTGCTGCATACACATATGAAGCACGGAGGAAGGTTATAGACTCCATCACTTCAATTCCACAGGTATAGTTAATATCTTCCAGCTGCTACTTCATGTATATATATATGATGTTATATTGATTAATTTGCATGATCGTCATCATCTTCTTCGTACCTATGATGAACTGTTTATGCTTCATTGTATGAATTTGCAAAGTTCTACTTCTAGATTGGCTAGCTAGTACGTAAGAAAATGACTTATGATGGGTTTATGTTGCATGCAGTTGAAGAAGGCTGACAAATTAACACACTCTTACTAAACGAGAGGTAATACTGCAGATTTGAACTTCACACCTTCCTTCATGCATTTTAGAAAATCGTGCTCGCTTTGATGTTAATCGCATCGACTTCATGTATGCTCAAGTTCATCGGTAAGATGTTGCAATTCTAGCTAGACCATTGGATTGATATTGTAGTTTTTTTTCTTCTAAAGATGTATTTGTGTGTGAGGGAAGTGGAGAGATATGAGAGTCTTGTTGTTTTGTCTTCTCAACTTGTTGCATTCTGATCATTCCTTATGCTTCTCTGTATAACTACTCGAGTATACTTGGTCATATTTTTCCAGTTGTCTTTGCCGATGAATTGTCCTCTGCATATGTCCTCGCACTATGTGATTCTTGTATTCTCGTCTTGCCATCGTCTTTTTCTTTCGCCATTTTGTCTCTTTGATGACTTCTTTGTATGTTGTTGGATCACATCATGTAAATAAACATAAATTACCGTATAATTCATTATCGTCATTCGCTTCAACGACTTGCGCGGAGTTGTATACGTCTTGGATCTGTCTTGTCCTCAGCACCGGTGATTCACTCAAGTCGTCTTCTTCTTCATGAGTGCCTGCATGTGGGGGTGATAATGGTTCTTGAACTTCAGCATGTCGGTCTTGTTTTCTTGTCGGCTCTTCTACTTCCATAATCTGCTTTGGTTGCTCATTATTTATCTCCCAGCTCCATACTTGTCCTTCGTCGAACTCGATATTTCTTGAGATCACAACCATCCTTGTGACGGGATTGTATAACTTGTAGCCTCTTGTATTATCTTCATATCCAAGCATGACGCACTTCTGGCTTTGCTGCAATTTTGCATATGCCACGCATCCGAAAACTCGAAGATGATCAATGCACGGCTTCTTCTTGCTCCATGCCTCCTTCGGTGTCATGTCTCCAATTCGCTTGGTCGGAAACCTGTTGAGCAAATAGACTGCAGTAGCAACAACGTCTCCTCAAAATTCTTTTTGGACATCTCTCTTCTTCAACATGCACTGAACTAAATTCAAGATTGTCCGGTTCTTCCTCTCGAAGACTCCATTTTGTTGTGGGGTTTGTGGCATGGTAAGCTGATGCACGATCTCATTTTCTTTGCAAAACCTGTCAAATTCATGCAATGTATACTCCCCTCCTCGGTCGGTTCGCAAACACTTCAAATAGCATCCACTTTGCTTCTCGACCATGCTCTTGAACTCCTTAAACTTTGTCAACACTTCACTTTTTTGCTTCATCATATAAACCCAAGTCTTGCCACTATAATCATCGGTGAAGGTCAAGAAATACCTATTTCCGCCAATGGACACGGGCTTGAACGGTTCGCACACATCTGAGTGGACTAAGTCGAGACTACCAGCTGCACTCTTTGATGGATACTTCTTGAATGGTTTCCTTTCTTTCTTTCCGATGACACATGTTTCGCACACGCCGTTAGGATGATCAATCGTGGGCAAACCTCGTACCATGTTTTTCTTCTCCATCAACTCCAGCGCCTTGAAATACAGATGGTCATACCGGAGATGCCAAAGTGTCGAGTTGTTTATGCTTGTCCCCTTCAGGCAATTCTTCTCATTGATCCTTAAATCCAACGGGAACATTCGAATCTTCGACATGGCAACATTTGTGATAACATTGTTGTTAGTATCACGAATGGTGAGTGTATTCTCCTTTATCCGGACGTCGTATCCCTTCTCGAGCAATTGTCTAACACTTATTATATTGTTCTTCATGCCGGGAACAAAATAGACATTGGCGATGCACAACTGTCGTCCGTTCTTGAGTTCAAAGAGAACTTTACCTTTCCATTTAATTTGGTAAAGAGAAAGATCGCCAAAAGTGATGTGTCCACTTTGTCTTTCATCGAGCTCCGCCAAAAACTCCTTCCTTCCGCACATATGGTTGGAAGCTCCCGTGTCGATGAACCATGTGTTGGACTCTGTCTCATTCACATGATTGTATGCCATCAATAGAACTTCGTCGTCGTCAATCTTCTCCGCGAAGTTTGCATTTTCTTCTTCAATGTCGTTGTTGTACCAACACTCTGCTGCATAATGGCCGTATTTTTTGCATATAGCATTGAACTCCTGATTTGTTATTTCTCTATCCACCTTGACCTCGTCCGCGACCACGACCACGACCGCAGTCTCTTCCTCGATCTCCTTCTTGGATCAACTCTCCATCATCATCAGCTTCGTTGGTGGTTATTATTCGACCACATCTTCTTCTCCGTGTTGTGAATCTTCCTCTTTGAAAGACGTCTCGCGATCCGTCATTCTTCAACGTCACTTTTGTTTGTAAGCTTGCTCCATAGATTTTTCTTCTCTTCGCTTTATAAGTCGCTGTTCATGGGCTTGTAGATAACCCATGATTTGTTCCACGGACATCTCTTCTAATTCATTGGATTCTTCAATCGCCACGACAACAAGATCGAACTTTGGATCGAGAGATCTCAAGATCTTCTCTATGACACGAACATCTTCTAAAGTTTCTCCATTTCTTCGCATTTGATGTGCGATTGAGATAACCTTAGTGAAATATTCAGAGATGGATTCCGAACTTTGTTGACGGAGGAACTCGAATTGAACACGGAGAGCTTGTAGGCGAATTTTCTTTACCTTTTCGACGCCACTGAACGCATTTTGAACTATTCCCCATGCTTCGTATGATGTCTTGGCCGGAGCGTCTATCTCGAACGTGGCTTCATCAAGACCTTGATATATTGTGAACAATGCCTCATTCTCCTTCTTCTGTTGCTCCTTCAACTAATCATTCTCTACCTTTGTCATCTCCGCACTCACATCGGGTTCCTTGAACTCGGTCTCCACAAGCTCCCACACATCAAGAGATCCCAATAGGGCCTTCATTTGGATACACCACCTATCATAGTTATCCTTCGTCAATCTCGGCACTTATATGCTTGTCGATGCCATCGCGATCTTTGAACCTTTCTCTGATACCACTTGTTGGTGTTTGAATATGTATATGTGTGTATGAGGGAGGTAGAGAGGATATATGAGGGTGTTGTTGTTTTATTTTATTAACTTGTTGCATTCTCATTTATCTCATCAACTATTTATAGGTACATTAGGATGACTCTAGAGGGAGTAAAGAAGAACTAATTGAGAAAAGACTATGAATTTCCATATATATATATATATATATATATATATATATATATATATATATATATATATAGAATAAGACTTAGCTAAGAGCCTCCTTATTAGTGGAGAAAAAGGAGACTAATTGCAAAGTGACATGTCAGTGTTTATCCCATTCCAATTTTTTGTGAAAATTACTGATTCAAGCTCTACATGTGGCTGCGGTGCTACAACACCGTGTAAATTGATCAAGAAGTATGGATGACATGACCTGTTTGTGCGGTTTCATTTGCTATCAAGTCCAGAAAGAAACAAATATTTTTTATGGTGTGTTGAGGATATCTATCTATTTCTCAAAACGATGTTGTGACTGAAAGTTAAAAACAATTGGACGCAAGTTGGGTTTTAATTACAACGAGAATGACAAAAAAAGATTGGGTTAGTAATTATTATAGAGAAAGAATTGGATAAGGCAATTGATCTCGAAACCGTCGTTATTCCACATGGTGATGAGCTTGATCCAAAATTGTTCAAGATAATCCTGGTATTGAATGATAGAGTTGTTGAACAAGGTGGTGGCTCAACAACAAGTCACCAAATAAAGCATGTTGTTATTGATACTGAGAGAGAAAAATTAATATAAGAGTATTTTATCCTCTGTATTAAAACAATTATGTTTAATATGTAAATGGTGAGTTGTCAAATAATTATTGGCATGGTTCATATCCTAAGCGGTGGAATAGGTCCAAACTATATGTAACCGTTCCTTTTTTCCGCCTAAAAACTATTCCTAAGAGCACTTCCAATGGCAAAAGACATTTAGAAGGACATTTACCGCCACGTCATCGCCATGTCATTGAAGAAAGAGAATAATGAATTTGGTCAAAGTATTCACTGATGGATAAATGTCCAATTCGGGTTCGTATTTACATTTCGGGCCTCGTAAACGTGTCAAAAATTACATCTCGGTTTAAAAAATCTCCCACGGTATCAAAACGGTCCGGAAGTGCATTTACGCGCGTCCGGACCGGACCTCCGGGTTGCGCGGCAATCCGGACCTCGCCGAATTGCCCAAATTCGACGAGGTCCAGATTGCCTTACGGGTATCGCGCGACTACCGTATCCGCGATTACCGTTGCGTGTAGAGAAGTCAAGTTCGCACATTATCAATATGGATGATGGTTACCGCATGATCTTGAACCGTCATCAAACCGCTCTAAAACCGGGTCCGGTCCCAAGAAAGCCTATAAATAGGAGGTCTTGGCCACCCATTTTCACACACTCTCATTTTTGCCCAACTTTGGTATTTTGAGCTCTGATTTCTCTCTCTAGAAATTACCTTTTTGCCCTTATAGTGACTTAAGCATCGGAGAGGGCTCCGCTAGCACCACCCCCCCTCTCCGTGCTAGCATTGGTCCTTCGTGCAGGAACTGCGTCCCAAACGCCCGCATCCGTGCACAGATCACCGACGTTTGAGACACAACCTTACCGAGACACATCCGTACCGAAATTCAGACCTCATACGGGAGCAAATCCGAACACTTGTCAGTGGCTCAACCTCCTCCTGACGGAAGGGTTACAGCCCAAAAGCCCGCACAACCACGCGAACAGACGCGTCCTTACAACCTTGTTCATCCAGACGCAACATTGGCGCCGTCTACGTGATTCGAACAAGAAGCTACCGTACCGCAGTAATCATGACGAGTGATCACAACCCTCCCGAAGAGGTGAAAAACCCAAGGAAAAGGCCCGGGCGCCCCAGGAAATCCCCAGCAAACAAAAGAACAGGAGGCCAAGCTCCAGCTGGGAGCCAGTCAGGACCCTCCCACATCCCAAGAGCTACTTCCATAGCTTCATCCATACCGACTGACAATGCGCCCAACGCACAACACAGAGAGCCAAGGGACAAACATCACGCATATCCACCTGGTTTCGAACCAGAAACGCACGAAGGTGAATCCCAAATGCCGCATGGCGAACAAAGAACAGGGGCAAACCCGATGCCCGCCGTTACTCCAGCGATGATGGCTGCGCTAGAAGAGTTACTCGCATTCCGCGAGTCTCTAAAAAACCAAGGATACGCAGCTCAGCCACCTCGGGCCAACCAACAGTATGCTGCGCCAGCAAGAGAGATGTCGCAAGACACTACTCGCTACGGCAATCCTTTCCAGGGCAGGAACCAACACGCAAGATATGAACCTGCACGGTCATACACTCCTTTCCAAGGAGCCCAACAATGGAGGAACGAAAGGCAGCCCCCATTCTACCACCCACAGCAGCCAACAAGAGATGATCCTTTTCAGGCCACAAGCAGGGATCAATCTGACATCTACCACAACAATGGTCAGCAAAATCCTTCAACAGGTTATGCTGAACCGGTAAAAAGGTTTACCGCGGAGATGTTAGAAGAAATGGTGGAGAAGAAGATGAAAGAAGCAAAGATGAAGGGTATGCACGCTCTTGAAGAAATGGCGTCACATCCATTCGCTGACCACTTGATGGACAGTCGCGTCCCAGATGCACTGTATCGAATTGGAGGGGACCTCTACCGAGGAAAAGGAGACCCAGTTGAACACGTGCAAAAGCACTCGATGACGCGGGCCAAACTCTTGACGGACGCGGGACAAACTCTTGTCCATGGATCGAATCCCAACAACTCCACTTTGCTGCGAATTATTCCAAAAGACCCAAAACACGTAACACAATGCTACGATTCACTATTTTACCTTCCAAACGCTTGCAAGGCTTGGGAAGCACGTCTATCATAGCCAAATTCGTGCTTTCCAACAAGTCAGATTTTACGGGTCTGACAAACCTCCCCCACCACTCCAAGTCGACGCCCTCGTCGACACAGATTCGAAGCACTCCTCAACCCGGGGCCCATACTCCCTTCGAAAGCGCGCCATCTCATCTGCCTCATCGCTCCTCACGCAAGCCTTGTAATGATCTTCATGAGCAAACGATGCAGATGCAACTTTCAAGCTCTTTCCTTTGTGGAATGCTTCAACTCCTCCGTGAGCTGAACGCTTCTTTGGCTCAGGCAAACACGTCTTTTCCTTGAACTTTCCGCGCATCTTTCCGCATATTCGTCGAAGTAGTCCCGTAACTCCGCGCCATGCTCCTTTGCCTCCTTGTCTGGACTTTTTCTCGCCCGAGACCACGCTTTCCGCGTCGGCTGCAACCTTAACAATCTCTCGACTTGTTAGGACGGTCTTCTCATCACTCGATGGCAGCTCACTTTTCACTTCCGAGTCGCGCACTTCAGGCAAAAGTGCCGAACTACGATACAATACATTCAACTCCAACAAGCTGGTTTCTCCACACACCATTCCACCAATACGCTCCGTGAATCTGACTTCATGACTGTCTGATTCGCACGACTCTGTGCAATACCGCTTTTTCCACGCTTGTTGTACTACTCCGCTGCGCCTTTACTTACTCTATGCACTCGCACCCGTCTTGGCCTTCATTGCAGCTTTATTCCCAATGTGCCTCCACCTTCTTAGTTTCCCACACTCGTTCGGTTTCAGCTGAATCAGATCACGGACACAAACTACATGCTCCAACACTTGCGCTAGCTACAAAATTGAAACATACTCAACTGACCTCATTGCCTTCGGGACTTCGCGGACACCTAGCACAAAATAGGTTTCCTTCGGGTCGTTGAGCTTGACTCCGCAAACATCAGGCCTCGCCATTACTTCACTCCTTTGCGACCGGACACGGGCTTTGTGCTGCCCCCTTCCACGAAAGCACCCGGGGTGGGTTTCCGAATCCTTCCAACTCGCCGTCTTGGAGTTGCCTATGTTTTGCTTCCCACGTTCAGGTTGGGGCTTCACTATTCCCTTCCCTGTTTTGTCACGAGGCTTAGACACACTCTGCTCCTTAACGTCGCGGCTAGCATCTTCCAACATACTCGGGGCTCGAAGCTCGATCCATCCGTCCGCAGTGATGATCGCAATCTTCAAGTCCTTAACTCCCAAATGCTTTAGCTCCACCTGAGTCCAAACTTGCAAACTCATAACAGAGTTAAAGATTCTACCCACCTCTTCCGAACTCGGGATTACAATGATGATAGCTGAAAATTGCTCGTTGTGCCCACAAATCGAACATGTCTTCTTGAAGTCCAAAAGCTTCACACGAGGCAACGCTGCCCAAGCTCCTAACTTTGACGTCAACTATGACCAAGTAGACAGAGGTTCACCTCCCAACACGACACAAGAAGTCACACAACTTCTCCACCAAGCAATTCCACCACCGTCGAAGTAAGCTGTTGCGCACCACACTTTTTCCGACTCAGGGACATTAGCATCTTCAAAATATTGATTCACATGCAACAAAAACTCTTCCAACATCCGGTAATCAAGAACAATTGGAAAGGGTCTTGGATCACATACCTTAACTTTTAGAGCGACCCGTGAGTGACTGTTCCCACGTTTCCTTATTGTCTTCGCGTATTCGTGCGTCGAACCCGCAAACCCTTCCAACTATGGAATCTGATTTCCTTGTGCACTCATCCTTGTCTCGAAATCAGCCAACCAATCAGCAGATCCTTGCACCTCCTTATGGACACGGACCAGCAACAACAGCACACACATAGTCGAAGCTGACCCCTCCTCGAGCATAACCACAAGAATTCCGCAGATCCACGCTAAAAAACCCTTCGAGCATCATGATCCTTCAAGGGCAGCTTTCTTCTTCTCCAAGAAAACCAACCAACCCCACGCACAACTCTCTTTTCCGTGAAGAAAGATACTCCCTTGCACGCAGCTCCTTCTTCTCTAAGAAAGATCCAATCTTGAACGTAATTCGGGCAACGTCGTCGTCTACAACTTGCAGCTACCAACGCAGCTACAAACGCAGCTCTGATACCACTGTAACAAGGGCTAAATTAGGGCTTATTTTTCGCCTAAGTATAGCACTTGCTGGCGTGATTCACTCCACAAAACCACCATCCAAACTCGAAGCCAACGCAGCCAACACGATCACCAACAAGCCAAAACGCAGCAAAGGACTTTGGGACGCAGCAAGGAACTTGAACAACAAGGTAAAACACAGCAAACACAAAGGCAATTCACAACAACACAATCAATAAAGTGGAACACTTGCCTTTATTACTCAATAGAGGCTACGCGCCTGGATTACACCCACACAATTTAGACGCTCACAATCACTCTTCAGTTTTGCCCTAGATGGGTGAGGAAAAACTGATTTACACTCAAGGGGACTCTCCCTTATATAAAATCCGAAATTTGCCTAGACTCCTAGGAAAAATCCATCTATATCTATCCAATTCTATCTATACTTAGCTAGGATATATATATTTATAACATATATATATCCATAGCTATTACAAAACCCACAAATATATCTAAGTTCCCTTTATATATAGCTATATTAGTATAGATATATATATTTATAACATATATATATCTATAACTAATTAACAAAGCTCACAATATATTTAGTTCCCTTAAATATAGCTATATATAGAATTCTCACATATCTTGGGCAG
The DNA here is from genome assembly GCA_036873135.1 of Clarkia xantiana subsp. parviflora. Taxonomy (NCBI): domain Eukaryota; kingdom Viridiplantae; phylum Streptophyta; class Magnoliopsida; order Myrtales; family Onagraceae; genus Clarkia; species Clarkia xantiana. The sequence continues at coordinate 22,271,098 of JAPTYO010000003.1, forward strand.
ATTTGATCTTCCTTGGCAGCTAAGAAACAGCTTGGCATCCCTTAATTTCGAAATTCCCTTCATCATCACAGGCTTGGGCTTGTCTTTTCCATCAAACATGGGTTTTCCACCATTCTGGTCCAATTCAGCCTTTCTGGTGCTGGGCACTTGCTGAGCACGGACTGAACACAAAAATAGCACGGTCCATGCACACAAAATGCACGGGCAAAGCACTGTCTGGGCATGGGCTGAGCAGCTTCGTCTGGAACATTTGCTAGGCACAGGACTGGCACTCACCTAGCACGAGTCAAGCACACAAAATGCACGAGACGAACACAGAATGCGCGGGACAAGTACTGAGGCTGGTACGGGACAAACTTCGCTGGTAAGGGACAAAACTCTTTGCTCGTACGGGAATCTCTTTGCTGGTACGGGACAACTCTTTGCTCGTACGGGACAATATCAGGATGGACACGGGAAAAGACTCGATGACGCGGGCCAAACTCTAGACGGAAGCGGGACAAACTCTTATCCATGGATCGAATCCCACCAACTCCACTTTGCTGCCAATTATTCAAAAACACCCAAAACACGTCACACAATGCTACGATTCACTATTTTTATCTTCCAAACGCTAGCAAGGCTTGGGAAGTACATCTATCATAACCAAATCCGTGCTTCTCAATAAGTCAGATTTTACGTGTCTGACACAAGGCTTGGTTGCATGGAATAATGTCTTTTATTGTCTCCGAGACTCTGCATATACATATGAAGTACAGAATTCCACAAGTATAGTAAATATATATTTGACAGCTAGCTAGCAAATAATACTTATTTTGTGTTCATGTTCATGGTATCTTAATTGCATCAAAAGCCAGCAGAAACTTAGAAAATGTTGGAAAATTGGGGTTAACAGTGACCTAATAATCGAGTGAATGGCATATGGGTCATCACATGAATTGTGAAGAATAATTTTAGTACCCTGCTTGGGTCTAGTTTTGCTAAAAGGGAAATTAATTGTTGCTAAAATCATATTTGGAAAATTAATATTATCTAATTAGACAAACCGAAATTAGATCTTCTATTAGTGTCCAGATACATTGCACTTGTGATTTGTGCAAGTGTATATTTTATATATGCATAATATATTGTATGCATTTATAGACATATAATCCTGACACAAAATGGTTGTTTTATTTTATATATATATTGTCACCGTTAGGAAGGAATATTCAATCTTCCTTCACTTCCTTTCTTTTATCCTTGCCAAATAAATATATATATATTTAAGTTGCCCTTATAATCCTATAAAAAAATAAGTGGTCTACAAGAAGCTCAGGGATGGTCACAGCAACGTCATCACGAGGCAAGAGACAAAGGTCCTTATGGCTTATAGTTCTACGATAAGGATGAAGGACTACCACACGGCAATCGATAGATGTCGAGGAGACCGAGAACAACACCAAGTTAGGCCAATAAGAAATTTGGATTTTTCAAGGAGGTCAACTATGGAGTCTCCGACGACTTCACCGCATCAAAGTTGCTTCTAATTCCCAATTTACGGTTCTATTTAAAATTTTGGTATAATATTCTTGTTTGAGTTCATGTATTGCCTTAAGGAGAGCGTGATCCGCACGTGCCTCAGTTAAAAAATCGTCTTTTCCTTTCGATCTACGGATCGCAATTTCGATATTCATACACATACAGATTACTTGTTAACTGTATGTTGATTATCGAATAATAATTAATTGGACATTAATCCAACGTTTTTCCAACAGAAAATAGTACTGATCTATGATGATCATCTTATAACAATATAGAATAGCTAGAAGAATATGAATATAGATCTTAAACAGCAATATAATGTTGCTGCCCTTCCTCCAATAGAGTGATTATTTCCACATGCATACTGCAAATGTAAAGGCAAAAGAACCATATCAATACAAGTTTTCTTCAAACATATATAAAAATTAGTACTTTTCATACAATATGTTTGACCGAATGTGGCTTTTGGACGTACAAGATGTTTTTGTTTGTATACTTTTGGTACCATACTTTTGAAATTTGTAGACTTCAAGTCCATTTGTTAGTTGGCCTTTAGTTTTTGCAGTTAAGTGGCAAGTGAAAGTCACGTGACTTGCCCTATACTTTTAATTTTGTTCAATTTAGTCCATCTAATACATTCCTAACTTTGTTTGTTCAATTTAGCCCCAAAATCGAACCACTAGGTTCGATGGACCTAGCCAACTTCACCCGCAAATGCTGGAGCCCAATCGGAAGGAGAAAGCTCAAGTGAATCACCCGTGAGAAAGACAAGGCGAATACGGGACATATATAACTCTACGAAGGAAGTTGATGTAAATGATGAAGAACTATATGGTAACCTTTGCCTCTTCGTAGGATATGATCCATTAACATTTGAGGAAGCCTCTAAGGATACCAAATGGAAGAGTCGTTTCAAGAAAGAGATCGAGGAAGAGGTCGCGGTCGTGGTCGCGGACGATGTTAAGGTGGATGGAGAAATAACAAATCAGGAGTTCAATGTTATGTGTGCAAAAAATACGGCCATTATGCAGCAGAATGTTGGTATAATACCGACAAAGACAGAGAAAATGTGAATTTCGCGGAGAAGCACGACGATGGAGTTCTTTTGATGGCATACAATCAAGTGGAGGAGAGGAGTCCAACACATGGTTCGTCGACACGGGAGCTTCCAACCACATGTGCGGAAGAAAGGAGTTCTTTGCGGAGCTCGATGAAAGACACGGCGGGCACATTACTTTTGGCGATCTTTCCCAACACCAAATTAAAGGGAAAGGTAAAGTTCTCTTTGAACTCAAGAATAGACGACAATTGTGCATCTCCAATGTCTAGTTTGTTCCCGACATGAAGAATAATATTTTAAGTGTCGGACAATTGCTCGAGAAGGGATACAACGTCCGGGTAAATGAGAATACACTTACCATCTGCGATAATAACAACAACGTTATCACAAATGTTTCTATGACGAGAATTCAAGCGGCTACAAGTTATACAATCCCAACACAAAGAGGGTTGTGATCTCAAGAGATGTCGAGTTCGATGAACAACAAGCATGGAGCTGGGAGATGAATAATGACCAACCAAAACAGGTTATTGAAGTTGAAGAGCCGCGAAGAAAAGAAGCTCGACGTGTTGAAGTTCAAGAACCGTTATTACCCCCACATGTTGATACTCAACAGGAAGAAGACGACTCGAGTGAATCACATGTGCTGAGGACGAGACGGATCCAAGACGTATACAATTCCGCGCAAGTTGTTGAAGTGAATGACGATAAAGAATACGGTAATTTATGTCTATCTGCAGGATGTGATCCAACAACACTCAAAGAAGTCACCAAAGAGAAAAAGTGGCGAAAGAAAAAGACGATGGCGGAAAATTCTTAGGTAAGCCTGGTGTTAACACCAAACCAATATTATAATGACAAGTGTCTTTGCTCCCAAAACAACCAATAAAAGAGTGACACTTGTCATTATAATATTGGTTTGGTATAAACACCAAGCCTACACAAAAATTTGGCCGACGATGGCATAACAAAAATACAAACGTCGTAGAGTGCGGAAAAGACAACCGGCAAAGACAACCGGGGAAACACGACCAAATATACTTGAGTGGTTATACAAAGAAGTATAAGGAAAGACGAGTCACAATGAGAAGTGATCGTGAACATCGTACAGATGACATCGGAAGAATCAAGTTTAAGGGGGGATGGTGGGAATTGTTGGAAATAATTAAACTTGATTAGTATCTAGAAGTCTCTAAGAGTGTCTAGGAGTCTAAGTAATTAAGATAGTCTAGAAGAGTCTTAAGTGTGTAGAAAAGTCTCTAGGGAGGAGTCTCAAGAAACCCACTAGAATATGAAGCTTCTAGGATGTGAAATTACTAGATTCTCAAGTCTCTAGGATCTTCCATATGTAACTATAAATATGTGATGGAATGAATGAGAAACCAACAAGTTGAGAAGACAAAACAATAAGTTTTTCATATCCTCTCCACCTCTCTCACACACATATACACAAAACACATATTCAAACACCAACGGAATTAACATAGGGCTGGATCCGACCCCAGTCGGGGTGGCCGGACCGAAAACATGTTGTATGAAAAATACATATATTATTATATGACACATATAACATATTCAATGCAACTAAACATATATATCTAATTATTTGAAACTGTAATATCCAACTTTGGAAGAAAAAAAAAAACTACAATATCAATCCAATAATCTAGCTAGAATCGCAACATCTTACCGATGAACTTGAGCATACATGAAGTCGATGCGATTAACATCAAGGCGAGCACGATTTTCTAAAATGCATGAAGGAAGATGTGAAGTTCAAATCTGCAGTATTACCTCACGTTTAGTAAGAGTGTGTTAATTTGTCAGCCTTCTTCAACTGCATGCAACATAAACCCATCAAAAGTCCTTTTCTTACGTACTAGCTAGCCAATCTTGAAGTAGCACTCTGCAAATTCATACAATGAAACATAAACAGTTCATCATAGGTACGAAGAAGATGATGATGATGCAAATTAATCAATATAACATCATATATACATGAAGTAGCAGCTGGAAGATATTAACTATACCTGTGGAAATGAAGTGATGGAGTCTATAACCTTCCTTCGTGCTTCATATGTGTATACAGACTCTTGTAGACGCTCAAAGGCATTCGCCCATCCATCCAAGCCTTGCCCCTTGAGTTTCTTTGCCAAGCGTTTCGCGAGATCACTAGAACCGCATTCATTAGCTAATTTCATAAGCTCTGATCCGGCTACATATCCATCCAATATTCTGTAGCAGTTCGTCTCATGTTTGTCTGAGAATGATATGTTGCCAATGTGGATGACTTGTTGAACCCCCATCTCATTCAGAACCTCTCTCTTATTCGATACTATGATTATCTTCAACAATTTCGGGTCAAGCTCATCACCACGCGGAAATCCGACAGCTTCAAGATCAATTGCATCATCCAGCTCCTTCTCTATCATCACCAACAATCTTTTTTTGTCCTCTTGATGAATATTACTCAACAAATGTGCACGAAGCTGTTGTGATCTTTCCATTGTCTCATCGCTGCAGTAATTAATACCCAACTTGCTTCCAATTTGCTTTTGAATTTCGTGAGTCAAAGCATCTTGTTGAGAAATCGATATTCTCAGCACATCATCGAACAAATTTTCTTCTTTCTGGACTTGATCGGAGATTGAACACCACAAATCAGATGTGCCTTCCATACTTCCAAGTAACGCAATGATATGATCATTATTCTTTTGGTGGGGGTGCAGGGCCTTCATGATATTATTTATGATGCCGGTGGTTGATCCAACGAAGATGCTGGGGATAATACTGTCAATTGGAACCTCCTTTGGAAATAGAGCCTGCATGCATGTAATAATAATAACAATTAATTGTTTGCAAGGACCAAAATATAATGGGTTTCATTCGGGAACTCGTGGTGGAGGCCTTTGGCACACTGGTATAAATACTTCAACATCCTCTAGGTCACATCGGCTTTGACCTCACTTGAGTTAAATATAATGGACTTCTACACATAATGGGCTTCACTCGAGCCAGATTGCTAATCGATGTACCAGATTTAAAATGTTGATATTCTGTGTTCCAAATATCAGATTGGTTGATTCCCTTTTTTCTCATAAAATTGACGGAACACAAATATATTTTTTAAGCATCAAATAAGTCTAAACCATGAACAAATCTTATACATCGAAAAAGTGATTTTTTTTTTTGTTATTTTTAACGCTAAAACCGGTCGAAAAAAGTAAAAATCAACCAATTTGATAGTTGGTACACTGAATATCAACATTTTAAATATGAAACAACAATTAGCTACACAATCTATAGTTGGAACCTTTTTTAGGTTCTTAATCCTAATAATAATATATTTATGTTTTTATAATTTCTAGGGGTTAAAGGTACTATTGGTACCATATATTCGACCGTTTTTTGCTTTTGGTACCATAATTTTTTTTTTTTTTTTGTATACTTTTGGTCCATCCGTTAGTTGACTGTTAGTTTTGGCTGTTAAATGATATGTGCAAGTCACATGACCCACACTAACTTTTATTTTGTTCAATTCAATTCCAAAAAACTCAAATCGAACCACAAACCTCGATGGACCTAGCCCTGAGCTAAGTCAGACCCCAGACGGGGTCTCCAGACCCAGGCGACCCCAAATGGAATCCGACCTAGCCCAGGACTAGGTCCAGGCTAGGTCCATCAAGGTTAGTGGTTCGATTTGGGTTCTTTGGGATTAAATTGAACAAAATAATAGTTAGGGGTGTACTAGAAGGACTAAATTGAACAAAATTAAAAGTTTATGGTGGGTCACATGACTTGCACATACCATTTAACGGCCTAAACTAAGGGATGGACCAAAAGTATACAAAGGTCAAACGTTTGATACAAAAAAATATACGAAAAAAAAGCATATGGTACAAAAGTATATTTAACCTTTATTTCTAGTGGTATGAGAAGAAAGTAAATTCGGACAGGGAGTTTAAATTGGTTAGAGAGAAGCGAAATTAATTGGACCTTTCTACAATGCTCTTGGAGCACCATGATTTTGCCACTAATTTTTTTATTTTTCTATTGCCCTAAAGGGAAATTGATATTATTAATAGTATGATACACATCTTATGTGTAGTTTAAAAAATTCATTGTTTTTCATACTTTTAAAGTTTTACTTATGTTACAATTAAGTCCACTATAGTATTAAAAAAACCAAAAGCATGGTGCTCCCAAATTAATTGTATGAATGAGTGTAAAATGGTTGAATTTTAAAATATTTTACTTACTTTCGAGTCCTTGAGCTCATGTGCGAATATAAACCACCTCTCTATTACTTCATCCCAAAACTCAATGACATGTTGAGAACCCATCTTGTCCAGAACCTCTCTTCTTGTAGATACCAATATCTGCTTGATATGAAGATGGTCATTATTATGCGGAATCCCGAGAGCTTCAAGATCCATTTCTTGCTTCAGGGCATCCACTATTAAGAGAATTCTTTTGTTTTTCAAACTAGTAGTAGTCAACAAACTTTTACGAAGATGTTGTGCTCTTCTTTGTACCCCTGCCTCACTGTAGATAATGCCCAAACTGCTACCTATTCTTTCTTGAATTCCATGAGCATTTACGTTTAACCTCAGAAAAATATCGAACATTTTTGCTTCTTCCTTGAGCAGACGTTCGAGTTCCTTCACTTGGGAAGCGCCGAACCACCATCCGAGAACTCCAATGATTTGATGACTCTGCAGAGCCTCCTTGACCTTGGTGAACACATTCATAGTTGACCCGAAGAACGAGTCGTCATTGACAACAACTTTAACCTCCTTCGGAAATACTACTCCCTATTCGATCAGATCCGTCAGTACGTGTTATTTAATTAACTAGCATGTAGAAAAACAACATTAGCAAGCAACAAGCTGTTTTATAGCTAGCAAATGAATACATGTAACACCATTGAAAACAATTGGCAGAAGAAAATTTTGATCGATAAAACAAAAAGGGTTAAAGTTACTTTTGGTACCATAAATTTGACCGGTTTTTTCTTTTGGTTCTAGATGTTTTTTTCGTATACTTTTGGTACCAAACGTTTGAACTTTGTATACTTTTTGTCGTTAAATGGCACGTGCAGTCAGGTGACCCACCCTAAACTTTTGATTTAGGAGAACCGAAGTAGCAATTGGTAAACTTGAACATTTAGGAGAACCTAACCTGCGGGAGATCTAAAAGTTATTTGTGTCAAAGAGGCGTATCAAAGAGGCGTAACAAGAGGCCTTAGAGTCGTACTTTGATTGAAAGAAAAGTTTATTATGGTGTTTGATTATTTGGTTCTTTGCATATGTTTACTCTTAAAAGTTTGCATTTTTGCTTTGCATATGTTTTTCCTTAAAAGTTTGCATGTTTTCTCATTGCTAGCAGGAGATTTAGGATAACTGAACTAGCAAGACATCCGGAAGAATATATTGACTCGAACTAGCGGGAGATCTAAAAGTTATTTGTGTAACTAGAGGCCTTAGTTTGTTTTATTGTTTGATCATTTGCTGCTTTGCATATGTTTTTTCTTAAAAGTTAGTCAGCTTTTCAAGCTCTGATTAATGCTAATTACTGAGCATACCCCTTATATCCAACAGTTTAGATTTAGACCTTAAGCTCAACTCGTTAAGGTGTTTAGCGGAAGGAACTTTTCAACTATTTTGTAATACCCATGATTAGTACCACGTGGAATATAAATTTTTTATTTGAAGCATATATAAGCAAGAAGGGTATTACTCAAGACCAGCATGAATTCTTCATTTTATGTGCCCAAGTGAGGACAACAGACTCTGTTAGACTGAGTTGGGCTAGTGGGGATTTTTGCTCAGACTTGGGGCGTAACAAAATTGTCTGAAAGTCGACACGGAACCGTGATCGGACTTGTAGGGAAATAGCCGACCAACGACAGATAATAGCTGGAAGTAAAGTATCGACCATTGGATTTCTGATCACTTATCAAGGGCAAAGATTCTAGATTTGGCAACGATGAGGATGTCGCGCGCATTAAGGGTATAAGTGAGTCTAATTAATTGAGTAGTGGGAGAGAAACTAGAAAGCAATGCTAATGCAATAGAGAACATTGTATTGCTCTTAGATAGTTTATACAATATAGAAGGTAGTATCCTTATATAGGACTCATGAAGGACTAGGATGTAAAGCTCCTATACACAGAACGAGGACAATAACTTAAGTCGGTCTAGGTTTGACAAGTAAGGAGGACTGTTGTTAGGACTTGGGGAATGACAGAATATTGTAATACCCTTAAATCATACTACGTCAGATATAAAAAGTAATATGAAGTCCGTTTAAGCACGAGATGTACTATTCAAGTTCGACAAGAACTTCTCATTTTCTGGACCTAACCTAAGTGATAATAACATAATCACTCAGTTGAGTTGAACTAGTGGGGGCTTGGCTATATACCATGATTAGTTAGGTAATAGCTAGTATATTACTTACCTCCATGAGCAAATGAATGATTGCTTCATCATGATCAGCTCCGGATCTAATCAAGAAAAACTCCTTGAGCAATGACATCTCAAATATGTATTTGTGATGATGGCCGCCCTCCAACAAGTGACTAAGTGCTGGCAAGTCTATCAGTCTTAACTGGGGAAGCACAATTCTAGTCTCATCATGATATCCCTCTGAAATAATGATGCTCAAAAGACTTTTGAAACATACGCAGCTCTTCACATGGACTGAAGTCAAGTTTTGCAGGAAAGGAAAGCTAAATATTTCTACTTCATCACCAATACAACCCAATACTGATATGGTTTCCAGTCGATTGCACTTCTCCACAACCAACTTTTCAAGGTTATGAAGCCTCTTCAACATGAAATACGGGAATACCTTCTTCTCAAGTCCACTACACTCTTCTATTACAAGGAATTTCAGTTTGCAAAATGAACCAATAGGTGGTTCTTCACTGTCGTCCGGCCACAACTCAGTAATGTCTTTTACTTGCCAAATTGCCAATTTCTCCAAATTTGGGAGGTAAGCCTGTAAATTATATTAGCAAAAAAAATTATTATTATACATACCAATAACAGTTGTAAAAATAGTATATATTAATACGTTTTCTTAGGCAAACATGATGTTAACAGGTTTTTGGTTCATGATGTTTGATCACTTTTGAGTTTTGATCCATGATTTTTTTTTTGCCTAGTTTTGGTTCCATATGTTTGCAAATTTTTATAGTTTTGGTCCGACCGTTACATTCCGTCCATTTTTTCTGTTAAGTGACATGTGCAAGTCACGTGATCCACCCTAAACTTTCAATTTTGTTCAAATTTGGGGAATTGACACCCTAAACCTAGTTCAATTTGGCCGAATTGAACTAGGTTTAATTGGTCAAATTTGAGGGAATGCACACCCTAAACCTAGTTCAATGGGTCAATTCACCCGAATTTGATCAAAATTGAAAGTTTAGAGTGATCCACGTACGTACGTGACTTGCACATGTCACTTAACGGAAAAAATAGACGAAATGTAACAGTCGGACCAAAACTAGAGAAATCTGCAAACATATGGTACCAAAACTAGGCAAAAAAAAGACATCATGGACTAAAAATAAAAAATGATCAAACATCATTGACGAAAAGACATGTTAACCCAATTAATTATAAAACAAAAAAAAACAATATCCTTCATCGTCATACCTTCTGAACAAAGTTTGAGACTATTGATCCTGTTGTATAGAAGAAAGATAGGACTTGTAAGGAGGGGAGCTCCAAAGTGTAGGCCCACCTAGTACTAAGATGTGGCACGCCATATATCCAGAGAGAAGTTAACTTGGAGAGTCTGATAATTGTATCAAAATCCACAATGCTTTCCTCATCTATTTGGGTTAGAGTAGTGGTGATATTGAAAATATCTTCTAGCGATTCACAATCATATATCTCTATACACTCCAAATTTTGTAACCTCTTAATCATGGATATTGGAATAATATTCCGCAGCCTTGAACATTCCTTCGTAAAGATCAGCTTTAAATTGCAAAAGAAACTCTCTGCTGGTGGTTCGTTGTTGCACCACAATTCTTCTACTTGTTGATTTCCTTTAACATATAACTTCTCCAAGTTAGGGAGTTGTACCTGTCAAAGCAATAAACAAAACAAGCTAAATACAAATTCAATCGAATATATATAGGGTTAAGAACCTATAAACTGTTCAAAGTTCGGCCATTGTGAGATTTTGGTGTCTGAAGTTTCAAATGTTGATATGAATTGTTTGAGGTTTTAGTTTTGTTGAAATTTGGTGTCTCCGTCTGCTTTTGCTGTTAAATCAAACAAAAATTGGTCATGTGATAACCACATGACCTGAACAAAAAAAATATTCCGAAAATGCCCTTGTTCGATTGTCACATGCTCGAATGAAAAGTCAAAAATACCCCTCATAGCAAAAAAAAAAGAAAATTCAGTCTCACCCTCATTGTTTGACTCCGTGGGTAATTTCGTCATTTCGCATTTTCTCAAATAAGGTAGTAAATAAAAAAATATATTAAAAGGACAAAAGTGTCATTTCACATAAATCTGTTAAATTTAACTGAAAAATGGATGAAAAACCAAATTTCAACAAAGTTGAAACCTCAAATACCTCATATCAACAAATGAAACTCCAGTTATCAAAATCTCACAAGGGTCAAACCTTGGACAGTTTATAGGTTCTTAACCCCATATATATATATATATATATAGACTTTAAGAAAAAATCAAACCTTGTCATTAAATAAAGCTTGTCTTGAAGTAGATGAATCTTCACCTTGTGATCCCTCATAAAAGAAGCAACTAAGGTTGTCAAGATTTTGCATATACAAGATAGTTAAATTTGGTAAGGTGATACGATTCCTCTTATTCCTTCCACTTACTTCCCCACTAATTACTTCCTTCAAGTTCTTAAGATAAAATATCTCAACTGTCTCTAACTTCAAAAGAGTTGTTGCTGCAGTAGCTGGCATGAGATAGATCAACTTGGAGCAGCTGCCTACACTAAGTATCTTTAGACTAGGAAAGACAACTACAATCCCAGAGTCCTTATCCACAATATGTATCAAACTTTCTAGACAAGAAAACCCGACTTCTTCCAACCGAGCTAGCATCAATGCTTTAGGCTTTTTCTTGGTTTTCCACGTGATGGCAAGATCGACTACTGTTTCTAGATTGCTGCAACGTTCGACTCGTAGCTGTTTTAGATTCTGTAATCTCTCCAGTAGAGATGCAGGAAATACAGTTAAAAGAGCATTACAGTTCTCCACATTAACGAATTCCAGGTGGCTGTATGATTGATCAGGTACCTCATTGCACCATAACTTTTCAAACTTCCCTGCATTAGAGAGGACTAGACTCTCCAAGTTTGGAAGGAAAACCTGATAGAAACAATATGTATTATCATCTCATATATGCTACATTATATGGTACATTTAGTAAGCAAAAATTAATTAGTAAGTAGATGTTCAGATAATTGTATACTACATTAACAGGTCTTTTGGTCCATGATGTTTGACGACTTTTGGGTTTTGGTCCATGATATATATATATATATTTTTTTGCCTAGTTTTGGTCTCATATGTTTGCATATTTTTCTAGTTTTGGTGTCAACTCGTCCCCAATTGAACCAGTTCTGGGCTAGCCCATGGCTTGGTCTCCCAGTTGGGGTCGCCCGGGTCCAGCGACCCCGACCGTGGTCGGACACAGCCTTGGGCTAGCCCATGGCTAGGTCAATTGGACCTATTTGTCCAATTTGAGGTCAATTTTAAAAACTTGGGACTAAATTGAACAAAAAAATAGTTAGGAAAGTATTAGAGGGACTAAAAATTGAACAAAATTAAAAGTACAGGGTGGATCACGTGACTTGCACATGTTACTTAACGGAAAAAATGGATGGAATGTAACGGTCAGACCAAAACTAGAAAAATCTGCAAACATATGGTACCAAAACTAGGCAAAAAAAAAACATTATGGACCAAAACTCAAAATTTGTCAAACATCACGGACCAAAAGTCCAGTTAACCCAAAAAAAATCAAGATAATTTAAGGGAAAAGACAAACCTTTTGACTGAAAAAGTTTCCACTTGTATCTGCTAGATCTTGCTTCCCACAACACCAATTTGGTATTCCCAGGTTGCTGCACTTAAAAGCCATGGAGGCCCCTTGCATGTTACTTGAGAGGAATCCCTTCAAGTTTGGGCACTGTGATATCACTAAAATCTTCAGGGACGTTAGCCGAATCAGGGTTGATGCATCACTTGATAAACCATCTTCCTCCAAAAATATTGTCTTCATCTCGCCACATTCCACTATATTTATCTCAGTTAGGTTCTCCATACCCTCACACATTGACGAAACAGATAAATATAGTAACCTTTCACACTGATGTATCTCAAATGTTCTTAACTTCGGACATCCCTTTGATTTCTGGGCATTCTTCCATATGTGTTGTAGTTTGGGCAATCCTCTTAGCTTCAACTCGGACAACTTGGGAAGAATTTCAATTGTTCCACCTTTGGCATCTATCCCTTCGAGATCAAAGATATCTTCTAATGAATCACACCTCATGATAGTTAAAGACTCCAGATTTAAAAGTTTCAGCAACATCGTGGAGTTGATAAAGTGCTCAATCTTGTTACAATCTTCCAGCTCTAGACGTCCTAGATTCCCCAATTCTAGGTGAATGCTTGGCTGAATCTTTTTGCGTTTGGAAGACGAAAAGAGTTCCAAAAGTTTACTTCTTTCTAATGAAACCTGTGGTATAATAGAGGATAATGAATCAGCTAAACAAATAGAATCTGTTTCCAACAAAATGAACTCAGAATTAGGTGAAAAGTATGCAATTTGGGACTATTGTTAAATATGAAAAACCAGAGTGCCTTAATTCTCATGTTCAAAAATTGAAACATGCAGAAAAACTAAAATATTGCAAGCATTTACCTCTTGTTCATTGAAGAAAGTAGTAGTATCTGTGGGTTCACCTTCACTTGGTGCTTCTTTGTTGAAGAATGTGATCATCTCGGTTAAATTCCTCAGCACCAAGCTGCGCAAATTCCTCAATATAATCTCAGAACTTCTCCTAACCGAATCATCTTTAGCATCAGATGATGTCTTGGCACATCCATTATGATCTTCACTATTGCTATCATCATTATCATCCATTAGCTCAGCAAAAACTATCTCCTGGATCTTGTTGCAGTTACTCACTTCAATCTCTTCAAGCTCCGTAAGGCCTTTAGCTAATGAGAGGCTGAAAAGATTTTTCAACTTTTCACACTCGTGTACTTTTATGAATTTGAGCTTACTAAAAGATGTAGAGCTGATAAGGCCAACGCCTATTGTCTCCAAGTTCTTCATCTTCTCAAGATTGATCGACTCCAGAACCGTAAAAGAACTACAAGCCAACCAATCCGTTGACCATATAATGTACTTGATTGAAGAACTATTTTGTAGGTGGAGATGCTTTAGTTCCTTAAACTCTTTTGTGCATAGCTCATGAAAACTTTCACAAGACCCTCCCAAACCATCTAAATGAAGGTCTTGAGTCTTCTCCAAAGAAGATTGGAGCCATCCTGCGGTTAAGGTGTTGTCCGGATCCACCTTAAATTTCAATGTTCGCACTTCTTTGAATTCCCCAGACCAGTCCCATGCATCACCTATTAGAACTTTGTAGTGAACCAAATTTCCAAAGGGTAATTTTGCAGGGAGTGTGCTAGCATCACGAATGCGCACTTCCAGACTGCTAAGGTGAAGTTAATTCAACTCAACGAGACTAGAATTTCTTTGCTTTGCAACTCCTTCATCATCCCATCGATCGAAGCTTTCTTTCAAATAGAGTTCTTCTAGCCGTGTCAACTTTTCCAGAATGCCAGGTTCGATCGTTACTAGCTTTGAGCACTTACTCAAGTCTAGCATCCTCAATTTCGTTAGTCCGCCTATCACTTTTGGCAAGTGAGCAATATAAGAGCCAAGAAAGCTAAGGACTTGCAAACTCTTTAGCTCTCCAATCACATCTACATTTTCCACATAACAATAATGGAGGCATAATGTTGTAATATCGCGAAGATCCGTCAGAATGGAGGAAGGCAATGACGTAAGCCAAGCATTTTTCAAATGAATAATTCTTAGTTTCCCTGTGTTTTTGAATAAGGAATTCGGAAGCTCGATAGGATCATCACCTATATATTTATTAGCAGACAGACATATATCATCACCAAATTTTATATGAACCCAATACTAATAATGCACACAGACAAACATATATCAACGTACCTTGTTTTTCAGCACTAGCATCCATGATAAATATGCTCATGTTTGGGAACTTCCATCCCTTATTAAGCTTCCGAAGAGTAGAGTAAGGCAGAGAGATTGTTGTGCTCTTCCTTAGTTTCTCCTTCGACCAACGCTTCATTTCATCATCGGAGTTGAATATCAGAGCATGGTCATCTCTGGATGTAATACCGACAGCCACATCACGGACGACATCATGAATCTTCACATGATCAATGTCATCACTCTCTAGCAACAGGGAAGAGTCCTGAAGTATCCGAAGAGAAGTTGTGATTTCTCTTCTAGCTCTCTCCATGACGTTGTCATTGGTGTTGCCCCCAAATAAGCCAAGGCCCACGCCATACTTGAGCAGTGTTAGGATTGGAACATTTGGAACTCCAAGCTGGCCAATAGTTCGGAATATTAACTTGGCTTGTTTTTCTTGTTCCGAATCTCCTAAATGGTTGTAACTTAACTCAAGAGATACAGAGCCATTGATCGACTCTTTCCCGATCTTCAATTCATCCATATTGAGAACATCGGTAGAAGACAAGTCCCTCTTGTTCTTCCATAATTTAGCCAACGCCTCGATTGAGACTGGCAGCCCTGCACATTTCTTCAACAATTCGACTGTTGTACGGTTTCTCTTCAGATCTTCAACTTTGGCACCTACTAACTCAGCGGCGAAGCTCCATACTTCCTCCTCGTCTAAGACTCCCAGTGGAAAAGTTGTGAGGCAATTCATTTGCTTGGTGAGCAATTCTTGATTTCGCGATGTCATTACCCACTTGACTTTTACATTTTTACTATCTTGAATTCCACTGAGCTCTAGTTTGTTCCAGAGATCATCTAGCAGTACAAGGAGGGTCTTCTTGTTGGTCTCATCTTCGACTGACAACTCGAGCCTCCTGAGCTTATTATAAATCTTTCTTTTAATAGCCTCGACATCCGGAGTTTGAGATACAAATGCACTGACAACATCATCAAATTTTCCTGATTCCATGGCTTTTTTCTCAACTTCTTTTAGAAGGGTGGTCTTGCCAACCCCACCCATACCATAAATCCCGATTCTCTCGTGATCACCGTTAGCAGCCATGATTTTCTTGAGGACTATTGCTCGTGACCGGAGGTCAACATAATGTACGGTGGAAGATGATGTAGACTTCACTTTGACCTCTACTGGTTCAACCACCGTCCGGTAAGAAACTTCGTCGAACTTCACGTCAGCTAAGTGATCCTTAAATTCCGGTAAAGACTTCTTCGCCCTTCTGCCTAAGGCATATCGTACCTTGGGATTAGGAAGCAATCCGTAACAACAAATTACTGCATTATGTTGTTGTAGGATCTGATCTCCCAACACAATGAGGTCGTCTGCTTTACGCAGCCACGTCCACACATCATCTTCAATGATCTCCCCATCACTTTCAGCACGGTCAATCTTATGGTGAAGCCTGGTTGAAGCATCCCTGAGCTTCTTAATCTCGGCTTTGAGAGCACTAGCATGGCCGTTGCAGAATAATAAGTAGTCACACTGTCGGAGAAGAGTTGGACCGACAATTTCGTAGACCTTGGATACCGCGCCAAGAATATCGATAGCCATATCCTGTAGTTGAGGACATTCAAGAACGTTAATGAAACCAAGTGAAAGGAAAAATATGGAAAAAAAAAAAAACATGTTATGAAAACATAATGGTTTTATAGAGAGTTAATCATCGAGTATAATCATCAAAACTATAGTTTTTATTATACGGCACTAAAAGAGATGTATACCGTGATCAGTAACAGTTATTGAATTGTGAATTAAGTTAATACTTATAAAGTGTAAAAATCAAATTTTTGTCGTTTTCAATATGTTTGTGGTTATTTTGCCTCAACAAACTTATATAGCTAGGAAGCACACCAACTTCAGTGAAGTTAGTAAAAGTTAGAACTTATAAGCAACAATCCTCTTTGTTATATAATGAATAGTAGCAGTGTAGCCTAGCAGCTATGGTTAAATATAGAATTAATTGAGTTGTATAGTATGTTATATACTTATAGTTTTTCTAATTTAGCTGATTGTATTTCAATGAAGTTAGTAAAAGTCGGAACTTATAAATAACAATCATCTTTGTTATATAATGAATAGTAGCATTGTAGTGTTATCAAAACTGAACCGGACCGGCGGTCCGACCGGGACAGACCAGGAACCAGACCCCTAACCGGTCAAGTTTGGAGAAAAGACTGATGTCCATGCGAACCCGATTCTGGTAGCTGGTTTTAAGAGAACCAGACGGTTCACTAATCTGCCGGCAGAACAGAATGTCACCTGCGGCTTTATTTCCATCAGAAATGATAATTCCGGTCTGAACGAGTTTGAACCGGATCCAATCGAACAAACTAGTCACCAAACCGGTTTGGTGTCCGGTCCGGTTCTGATAACATTGAGCCTAACAGCTATGTATGTTCGGTACATTTAATCTTACCTCTGCTGCTCATTAGTTCTGTTGCTCAGTCACCGGAGCGACCACACAGTCCGACGCCTACCGCTCGGTCCGACGCTCAGATCTATCTTCCGCGTTAATCTGGTCTACTGTTGATTCAATCTGATATGTCTGTTGCCTCATTGCTGACTGCTCCAGTTCAGCAAGTTTGATTCCACTGTACCTTCAGCCACCGAAGTCCCCCCCGCCGGAGCCAACCGTCGTCGCTCGTCTGTTTTCTCCGTATGGTTGTTGCGTCTATTTGCTATGGGCTCCCTTCAGTTTACGCTGGTTATTTGCTGATCCGGTCTAGTTTTGCTGCTGTCCGGCCTGTATCAATTGCTGGTCTGGTTTTGTTGATCTGGTTCTTCTGATCTCTTTCGTTTCTATTCGTTTCAGATTCTGCTTCGTTTCTAATTCGTTTCCAGTTGTTGCTGTTCGTTTCTACTTTGGTTCCATTACTTGGTACTAGTGGCAGAATCTTATATGAGTAATATCACATGCTTGTAAGACCTTGATCAATCAGCCGCTACAATTATTCAGCGACTTGCGTGGTTGGATTTCTCAACGTGATACCTTAGCTCCAGACTCTGAGGGCTATTATGACTTTCAACTGTTTAACAGCAGGAGCTACTGAGCCCATGAATGGTAACAAAAGTTAACTAGTATGACTTACCGTTAACTCATAATTACTTGTCCAAATAACTAATTGGTTTAGGATGGAACCCTACTTACATAAATGGTTGCTCTTTGTTAGCATGTTGATCTTGGGTCGACCCAATATGGAATCTAGCATGATATCACCATTCTACCTATCATATAGAAGGAATTGGATCCGCCTAGATTTCATCACATATGTTATTATCATTAAAACTACTCGAACAATTATATTGTTCAGTTACTCCAACTAAATACATCTTTCAATAACTGGGGACTAACAAGTTAATTGACATTTCATATAAGTACAACCATATGTATTATCTGGAGACCATATGTGTTATCTGGAGAGCTCAGCTCAACGAGTTGCGTACATAAGCACCTAAGGAGGTTACTTATCAGTTAGGGCATCCATTTTTACAAGTACTAAAAGGAATCTGTCATGAATTTTGGTATGTTTCATCATTAGTTTGTGAGTCTTATGTTAATGGCAAGTATGTCCATATATACTTCCCATCCACCTAGGGTCATTCATCGATCTGCTAGTATCTTTGATTTAATGCATCAAGATGTATAGGTCGATGCCCAGTTACATCTATATCTGATTTTCGAAAATTTGTTCTTTATCGATAATTTCTATTGGTGCAACTTGGATTTTTGTTATAAAACATATACAAGATTTCTTTTACAATTTTTTATGTTTTATTATTTTGTAAAAAATTTGTCTGTCACTACAGTTAAAACACTTCGTAGTGAAAATGGAAAACAATATTTTACAAATGAATTTGTGAAATACATGAGTGATAACGGCATCATCATCAATCATCGTGTGTATACACCTCAATAAAATGGAGTGACTGAAAGAAAGAACAGACACATACTTGAGGTGGTTGGTACTATGATGATACATACGCATGTCCATCATCGTTTCTGCGCCGACGCGGTTATAACCACATTTTAACTGATAAATTGTATGTCATCTTTTGTTCTTGATAGTGCAATACTTTTTGTATGCACCTTTGTTCCCAGTTTCACCTAAGATATTTGGTTGTACCTGTTATATGTACGGCAATCGACTATGTCGTACAAAACTTGACTGAAATTTCATTCATTGTATTTTTGTTGGATATTCTAGAACTCGGAAAGGTTATCCTTCTAATAGAAATCATGTTTGATATTACTATTGGTTTGCTCTCATCCTTCTCCCCATGGTTTCTACTCAAATCCTTAGATGGTATCAGAGCTCTAGCAGATCCTGGGACCTGAATTCGACTTTGCTGCAGTGCTTATGATCCAATCACGGATCTGTTCATCACGATTTCGCAGATCGAGCTCAGTTCTTCATGGAGGATTCTGATTGGATTCCTCATTTACAGCTTTGATTCTTCATGTTTAAGCTTAGATCGATGAAGATCCATCTCTAAGAAACTGCAATTTGGAGTCTCAGTCAATAAACCTGCATTCCTGATCGATCTCCTCCCCAAAACAAGCTTGATGACCAAATCCTGCAATCTTGTGGCAGTCGCAGCTTCATCTTCCTTGCACCTTCAATCTGGTGATTTCTTCATCAAATCTGCACAACAAGGCCGGAAATCCATGAATTAAGCTTCGTAATGTCATTTACGAATCATTACGACTCTTATGGAGCATCAAATCCGGTCAGCGTCAGATTAATCGAAGACACCTCATGCTCAGAAATCACCTTTGTTGTCTGCTCTTGTTCAACGAAGACACCTCCTGCTTACAAATTGACACCTCATGTTGCAGCAGCCTCTCAGTGTGAACATGAACAACATTAAATCAACATTCCGTCTCTCCATGGATCACGCAGCCCGATCTGTATCTCCTCCGTCTCACTGATCTGTGCCTCGCTATGCCTAAGGACACTGATCCAGTGCCTCTTCTTCCTCTATCGGCTTCAGAGATGCTGATCCTTCTTCTTCTTCATCAGCTTCTCCGAATCTGTGAGTGTCCTTCTTCCATTGGCATCTGCTCAGCATCTCGGATTTCTCCGTTCTCCTTCTCCGAGCAGCTCCGTTCTTCTCCGAGCAGTTCCGTTCTTTTCTGAGCAGCTCCGTTCTTTTCTGAGCAGCTCCGTTCTTCTCCGAGTTGCTCCACTCCATCAGCCGTCGGAGCACCGATTATATCATCTACTACTCATTGCCACTCGAGAGGTATCGATTGATCTGCCCTGTCTGTATTTGCCGATTTGAAATTGTTGTCTCAGTTCGAGCTGGAATCTCGATTATAAGCTGCTACATGGTTCGATTAAGTTTCAATTGATGATTATCTATGGATTAGAAGCTATTATTGGGAATGTGGCTGCAAATTGGTTCGAATAAGCTCAGAAATGGGGTTTCTGCTGCCAATTAGATATTACAAAGATCTGTTGGTGATTGATCTGAAGGTTAAAGTGGTTTCGATGCTATGATTGGACTCCCATTTGTTTTCTTTGATGAAGCAGTGATAGATGCCAAAGTTTTGCACGGCTGCGTTGTTTTTGTTGTTCTTTTACCGCCATGAACAGCATTCTGGAGTCATTGAGATCTATTAGATTGAATCAGCAAGGATTGTGAGTTTGATTGCAGCAGAGCCTCTCATTAGTTGAGTTTGAGCAATTCTTTAAACAAGAACATAGCAGCCAGCAACAAACAAAGCAGGAGCAGCAGCAAGATAGTTAAGCAGGAGTCAACAGCAAACAAAGCAGGAGCAGCAGCAAGTTCATTAGACAGCATAACAAGGAAATTTGAAGAAGGATTGAATTGAGCAAATGAAGATTTCAAAGGCAAATTCAAGAAGGAAGAGAAGCATTGGGAATGTTAGGGATTATAGTCTCCATTGTGGTTATATTAGTACCTAGGGTTATATGTTAGTATTAGAGGTTTCCTATATATAGGTCCTCATATCTTTGTAAACACAATCTTTGAGCACTCTAATAGAAATCATGTTTGATATTACTATTGGTTTGCTCTCATCCTTCCCCCCATGGTTTCTACTCAAATCCTTAGAATCCTTGTCATAGCCTAATTCTTAGGAGACACTCTGTCTCATCCTGTTTTGTTTTTATGGAGTCCCTACAATTTTTGGTTAAATTTAATCATAATATGTCTAGTAATTCTCCACATATTATAACTATTATGATATATCCGGATCTTCAAATTTGATCTTCTTCACTTGAGCATGGTGGCTCTCTGACGATAATGCACCTATTGCGCCTCATATTACTCAGGTATATACTTAAAGAGATAAGACTTTTTCTGTTAATACTAATTTTGTTCGGATCATGTAGGACCATGAAATTCGTGCATCTCCTGTTGCACCTGATCTAACCAGTAAACCCCACTTGATTCTCCACCATCTCCTACACAAATAGTTGATCCCACAACAACTCTTAGGCCCGACTTGGGCTCAGATGTTGGTATTCTCATTGCCTTTGGTAAATGCTCATTTCATTGCCCCAATAACAGATATATCCAAGATAGCTTATGTTCATATGCAACCATATCTACCGATCATTGTGCCTTTAAAACCAGGCTTGAAAGTTGCTATGTTCCTAAAATGTGACAAAATTCCTGACCAATTTAGAGTAGTTTAGTGTTATGCAGGAGGAATTTTCAGGTCTCTTGAACAATCAAACATGAGAACTCTGTCTTCTCTATCTTAGCCAAAAGGCAGTCGGTTGTAAGTGGGTCTACACGATCAAGGTTCATCCCGATGGATCGCCGCATCCAAAGCCCGCTTAATTGCGAAAGGATACTCTCGGGAATATGTATTGATTATGATGAGATATTTTCTCATGTTGCTAAAATGGCATATGTTCGCATCTTTCTCTAGCTGCCATCTATCACTGGTCACTGCACCAACTGGATGTCAAGAAAGCATTTCTCAATGGAATTCTTGAGAATATGATTTACATGACTTATCCACCTAGGTTCGTTGTTTAGAATGAGTTTTCCAAAGTCAGTTGTTTACTAAAATCTTTATATGGTCTAAAACAAACTCCAGAGCTTGATTTAGGTGTTTCCCCCAAGCACTTAGTTAGTTCGGTATGACCAGAGTGCTAATGATCATTCCATCTTTTATAGACACTTATAAGAGAAGACACTCATCATAGTCGGGTACGTTGATGATCTAATTATCATCGATAATGATGTCGAGGGGATCTCGGCATTGAACAAGTTTATTTGAGCAATTTCAAATCACGAACTTAGGTAACCTCAAGTATTTTCATGGTACTAAAGTATCACGGTGTCCTTGTAGATATTCATTTGTCAGAGAAAGTGTTTCATTGATATGCTTTCCGGGTGGGGGTTGCTTGGATAAAAACTTATTGATTCACCGATGGTTCCTGAGACTAAGCTTATGCTTGATGATGGAGCACCCATACATTATCTAATAATTACTCGACCAGACGTTTATTATCCATTGAGTGTAGTGGCCAATTTTATCATCCGCGCATACAACACACTGGGATGTACTATTTATATCCTTAGACATCTCAAGGGATCACTAGGGAAATGACTCGTATATTCTAGTCAGGGACATAGTAGTATCGCAGTTGTCCTACTAATCGTAGGTCAACTACTGGATATTATATCTTCTTTAGAGGTAACCTTATATCATGGAAGAGTAAGAAACAAACAATTACACAATTTTTGTTGGACCAAATGGTAAAACGAGTTGTGTTTACAGGGGCGACCCGAGTTCGAATGTCGATGGAGACGCTTCGTTAGGTTAAGGCTTTAACCTTAACGCTCCCGGGGTCAAAATATCGTGCAATGGCAAACAACACACTACGAACGTTGGGTATTTTCTATGATGATCTGATGAGGCTATATTGTGACAACCAATTTGTCATACATATTGCCAAAAATCGAACATACTATTGTATCTACGTATCCAACTCCTATCCGCAAAGCTTGAATTAACAGTATATGGTTGGACATGTTCGACATATATGCTCCAACTTGAAAAGCGGTGTTAAATATAAAATTAATTGTATTCTAGTTTTCCTAATTTAGTTTTTTTTTTTTTTTTTTTTTTTGTAGTTTAACTGATTATATCTTCAGAGAAATATATTGAATTTCACCAAACTTAAAACTATAGTTTCAGTTTCACTATTTTGATATTTGGCATGCTAAAGAAGCGTCAATTGAAATGCTTTTTCAGTCTGTTCAGTAGTCAAAATTTACAAATTTTATCACATATCAACATCTACTTGTAATCATATATTTTATTTTTAATCATAGATGTTAGATTCCATATTGGGCTGAGACAAGCCCAACGGGAATACCACACTGGTTGGTATCTGTACAATAGAGCAGTATATTATAAGCAAGTGGTCACCTCCTCCTATCACCAATTGGTTTTAGGACGGAACCCCACTTGCATATATGATTGCTCTATGCTGGCCCGTTGGGCTTGGCTCGGCCCAATGTGGATTCTAACATGGTATCAAAGCCCGGAACGGGCCTGAGCCTGGGAGATGGTCTGTTGAAATCAAAGAGCCAATACGGTGAGGGGGAATGTTGAAATAGACATACATCGTGAGTCTGGAATACCACATTGGTTGGTATCTGTACAATTAAGCAGTATATAAGCAAGTGGGTCACATCCTTCTATCACCAATTGGTTTTAGGATGGAACCCCACATGCATATATGATTGCTCTATGCTGGCCCGTTGGGCTTGGCTCGGCCCAATGTGGATTCTAACATGGTATCAGAGCCCGGAACGGGCCTGGGCCTGGGAGATGGTCTGTTGAAATCAAAGAGCCAATACGGTGAGGGAGAATGTTGAAATAGACATACATCGTGAGTCTGGAATACCACATTCGTAGCTAGTGGGTCACCTCCTCCTATCACCAATTGGTTTTAGGATGGAACCTCACATGCATATATGATTGCTCTCTGCTGGCCCGTTGGGCTTGGCTCAGCCCAATGTGAATTCTAACAATTGATATATTAAAAAGTGAAGTATTTGAAAGTTCAGACTTACCAATTCACCAATTGTCTTAAAACTTAAAAGATAATTTGTGAAAGCGTCAGTGGTAAATGTTAATCTACTCTTTATACTTCAGTAGTAACAAGTTACAACTAAAGCAGCCTCAAGCAACTAAGAAAAGTCAAAACCACAAAACAAGAGAAATGATCATCTGTACTTACTTTCAGGGGATGATTGTATCTTCGTTTTCGGATTGCAGATTACGAAAATGCTGATATATGACACACGCAAACCAACAGGTGCTCAAACCTAGAAGTTCAATAACTGATTCAGGAACATTAACGAAACGAATTGAAAGGAAAGTCCAGAATGACAGTAGCAGAAAAGAAGCATCAAGTAGCTAAAAAAAGAAATTAGAGGAAAACCACACAACAAAAGGAAGAATCTTACCAAATTTCAAAAGCTGATGATTTCTTCTTCCTTTTTCTTTTGTATAGCAGGTCACAGTAAGAATGATATATATATATGACACAAACAAACCAAGAGATCACAATGAAAAGAAAGAAATAGATGCTCAAACTAACAAGCTATAAATTAAGCCATAACTGATATATTTTCTTTGAAGTTTTTTTTTATGATTTTTGGTTTATGAAGGGGAAAAGATTAAAGCTTCAGAAGATGCAAAATAAAAGAAAAATAAGAGTAAAACCAAGAAAATAATACCTTTTTTTTTTCTGACCGTTCTCGTGATAGAAGAATGTGGAAACGAAAACAGATCGAAGAACACACAATAAACTGATTTTAAACTATGGAATGCCATGAGAAAGACTCAAAGCAGATTATAAATTAAGAACATCGAGCAAAAAATTGATTTTTGTTTTTGGTAATGTAAGAAGGAAACAGAGACCAGTTCTTGAAATGATCTAATTGACTATAAGAAAAAATGGCCCACGAAAGCAATAATGTGGTTTGAGTGATGGAGGTTGCAGAAGAAGATGAGCGAAAAAATTAAGTAGGTAACTCTAGTCTAGATAGATAGAAGAGATAAGGCTTCTGGATTTCTCCACGAATAAATAATGTTCTTTACTTTTGTTTTTAAGTTAACCTTTAATAAAGTTGTGATGTTCCTTTCAACCACAACCTTGCGTTGTTAGATATTCTTTCGTGTGTTATGGGTGAATCGTTCAAGTTTACATCAACATATTGTTTGACAGATTCCTAAAGTATGGTGGATTCCATTAGCACTTATTCTCAGTGCAACAATCACCTTCACAGTGGAACAGATGCTGAAAATATCATTCTTTGCCCATTAGACTAAAATTCTTCCCTACAAAATTGAGAGAATTCATCTTTATTCATTACTCATTGAATATGTACATATATACATCTACTAGCATATATTGAATATTATATAGGAAATCTCTTATATTCCATAACCCTCTTCGAAGATGGATGTTAATTATGTCCAACTTTTTACATAAATATCCAACTTAAGGTACACTCAAATCTGCGTTTGTTCATCGGTTCTTACATGTTCTATAAAAATCAGGTTCTACTAAATCTTTTCACGGATAAAATGACAATACACCTTGATATGTTTGGTTCTCTCATGATACACTGAACTGAAGGAATATGAAGAGCAATTTGATTATCACACTAGATGTTAGTCATTTTTACGGGTTTCAAAACAAGTGATATATCCATAGAACTTCGTAGGGGTGAGCGTGATCTGGTCCTGGTCAGGACCAGACCAAGACCATGCAAGACCATTTATAAATGGTCCTCCTCCAAATGGTCTAGGACCAAACCAGGACCATTTGGACCATTTGAAATGGTCTTGGTCTTTTTGGTTCTGGTTTTGGTCCAGACCATTAGGACAATTTAGGACCATTTTTATTTTTTTATGTTTTTTAATTTAATTTAATTTTTAAAATTTGTCGAATGTTATTTTTGTAATAATTATAAATTGAAAATATGTTTATTATAATTATATATAGTAGTTGAGATTGGTGTAATCAATACCTGATAAAGTGTTCAAATAAGTTTTATGGTTATACGATCCATAAATAACAAATACGACACTTATCAAATTACGTAACTTGGTGTAACAAAGTTACAATTTCCCTGATATTAGACAGAAAATAAATCAAACACGGAAAAAGTCGTTAATTAATATTAATAATGTGTTAGTTTACTCATGAACACCTGTAAAGTAAACATACGACCAGAGCCAATGAAGAGATCATATAGAATAACTACATAGCCTTTTTTCCTCAACAAATACTCAAACATCGTATCAATCGCAGACAGAAGACTTCGCAGAGCAGAGACGAAGCGGAGGTTTTAACTTTTATTATAAATTATTATTTCCGGTTTTTTTAATAATATAATGGTCTTAGTGGTCCTAAATGGTCTCAAATGGTCTTAATGGTCTTGGACCGAAATTAAGACCAGGACCAATTAAGACCAATAAAAGAAGACCATTGGTATTGGTCCTAAACGGTCTTGGGCTAATGGTCTTGGTCTTGGGCGGTCTTGGCCTCGGTTATGGTCTTGCTAGACCATTGCTCACCCCTAGAACTTCGCATGAATTTTTTACCATATCCTTGTACTCGGACTCGCACCAGACCAAGATACCACAGTCTGCTTCTTACTCCTCCTAGAGGCTAGGAAGGTTATTGTCAATGTTGAAAGTTTTGACCCGCATATTTCATCCAACAAAGACGTAGTAATTTGTAATAGATCTATCAATCTTGAATCCAAACCAGTAGCAACTGCAAAACATTCAGTTTCTTGATATAAAATGTCTAACCTCGGAGCACCCTTCAAGTAGGATACGATTTGTTCCAAGTCAAGTGTTTGACTATAGGTGCATACAAAAATCGACAAAGAGCCCAGACTGCATATGCAATATCTGGACGAGTTAGTGTGAGGTAATTCAGTTTTCCAAGCAACCTCATATACCTCTCGGGATCTTCAAAGTAATCATCATCCACTTTCGGGAGATGTATATTAGAGCATCCACAGTGGTATTACGTAAAGACTACGTAAACGTGGGTCCTACATGTTTATTTAAGTAAAGCAACAAAAACTATCTACAGTGGTTTTACATAGCATTCTTTAAAGATGGGACCCACACGTAAATTTATGTTTTTACATAAAGCATTCCTTAAATTTAAGTAATGCACTATGTATTACGTAACCATTTTTTTATTATAAATTAATTCATTTTATAATTATTGCTAATATCTTATTGGTGGTTGTTGGAAAATTTAATAATAAAATATATTTAAGGAATATGTTTAAGTAATACGATTGCAGAGAAAATAATTTTTACGTGTGTCTTAAATTTACGTATTACTTAAAGTGTACATAAATGTCTACGTGGCAACTTTAAAGAATACAATTTATGTAAAACCATTGTGGATGCTCTTAGGAATTATTTGAGTGCTAACTGCTACATAGTTTGACTCTGATATTTCCAGTTTTCGCAAGCAATTTAATTATCAAACACATACTTTCTATGTGACAAGAAAAACTCATTTTTGCTTCTCGTAACTGCTAATCTAATAAAGTATTTCAGCTGGCCTAAATCTTGTGTTAAACTTGGTATGCAAGAATTTCTTAAGAGAAGAGATTCCTACGTAACGTAAACAACAAGAAAAATGTCATTGGCAGTTGCTATCCTTCTGTAGAAGACAAAATGATCACATTTGCTCTTATTCAACCGAACTTCATTTTTTTTCATAAACGAACATCGGGTTGCTAGGGTTCGAATCTGAAGTCAAATCTGGTTTGACACCGAACTTAAGATTGAACTCGCTATTGATTTTATAAAAAAAAAAAAAAATTTGCTTCATTTTTTATAAGAAAACGAAAACCACGATACTATACTTTGAAAATCATATATATTACATATCAAACAATTATGATGGCGCATCATGCGTGTGTCACGCGTAATTCATCAACATCTAGTATATATATATAGGGTTAAAAGTATTTTTGGTACCACTTCTTTGACAAGAATTGACTTTTGGTACCCTAACCCAATTGGGGCTAGGTCCCAATTGACCTAGCCGGACCTAGGGCTAGATCCGACCCTGGGTCGGGTTCGCCTGGGTCCAGCGACCCCGACCCAGGGCCGGACCTAGCCCTAGGCTAGGTCCGGCTAGGTCAATTTGGGTTAGGGTTTGGTTTTCAAACTTTAAGACTAAATTGAACAAATTAAAAGTTAATGATGTATTAGATGGACTAAATTGGAACAAAAACAGAAGTTTAGGGTCAATCATGTGACACTTAACGGTCAAATTGGACGGAAAGTAAACGGTGGTACCAAAATGTTATAATGGTGGAATGATTAGTACCAAAAGTAAACAAAAAAATAAAGTGGTACCAAAAGTCAATTCCTGTCAAAGAAGTAGTACAAAAAAATAAATCAATTTTCGGGATTGCTAATCTAATTTGTAGTTTTCTCTCTCAAATTTGAAGTAACTGGAGACTTCCAGGTCAAAGACATTACTGAGTTGTGGGACTGTGAACCATCGAGTGGTTCGTTCTACAAACTGAAATACCTTAAAGTAGTAGTGTAGTACCATTAACGGAACATTCATCTCGCAATTTTTCATCAACTACAATAAAGCTCTAATCGTATTCTCACCTTAATTAACTGACAGAATGATGATACAGTTTTTACACGTACATACTTCAACAACTACTACGTAGAAAACACAGCAATGACTAAACTAACCAACATGAACACAACATAAAGGCCAACAAGACAAAACCCCCAGAATCTAGGTACCCGAAACCTGCTCCAAGTAATCACCAGCAGAGACCCCATCAAGCTAAGCATCAAGAACACAAATGCCATCACTATCCCCACATGGAAATGAAGCACATAAGCTTCCGGATATAACTTACTTGTCTGAATAACCAATGCAGATCCGAGCCCGACAAGCATATTAAACATGGGACCCGCAAAGCAACCCGCCATAGCCATAGCTGGCTGCCCTGCCCTAGCCACCGCCACGTCAGCAACAAGATCTCCCACTGAGTTCCCCCATGCAAGCACGGTTAGCCCGAGAAGCGATGGTGGAAGCTCGAGTATTTCTCCGAGTGCTGCAAGGCAGTTGAGGAGCTCTCCTGCGGTGCTTGATATCCAAAACACACTCATTATGAATGCGATCAGAATTACGGGTAATCTCTCGGTTTTGGGTGGTTCGGTTTCTGATATGTAGTGGAGTGTTGCTAGAGAGGAGCTTGCTAAAAGGACAATGACCCACAGAGGAAGATGGGTGTTTGAGAGTATGAATGCTATGGGGTGGTCTATTGGGATGAATGAATTGCAAGCATATAGAAGGGCTAATGGGCAAAGAATGATATTTACAGACATATAGAACCTGTTCCACTGTGAAGGTGATGTTCGTGGGATTGTTGCACTGAGAATAAGTGCTACTGGAATCCGCCATAGTTTAGGAATCTGTCATATAGAAAAAAGGAAATTAAGATCAGAGGACATAAGCTTTAGAGTGTGTGGGAAAAACGGATTTCGACCAAATACATTCTAGTCTGTGTATGTGAAAAATAATCCATATATATTAATGAAAGCAGATATGAGACTATTTGGATATGAGTTCATGCCTTCATGGAGCTTATGGCACTTTTTATAGTACAAAACCAACCCTGAATGCCAATCCAACTATATGTTCTTCGATTTTTTCAGTGACAAAGACGGTACTTTATGCAATCATAAACATTACATCTTTGAAATTATTCAACAATGACAAGTTTGTATTGTTGTGCTAAAGTTTATAAACCATGGAAAGAGACTGAAGAATGTGCATCCACCAGAAACAATTGAATATTAATTAGAACTGCATTCTACATGCCATTCAAAAAACTTACCTATTACAAGCAACAGATCAAAGCTCAAGTCTTAAAGAATTGGCCAAAAAAGAACACAACCACTGGTTATAATGTTCATGACAGTCACACATATGAATCATAACAATATTTGGCCAAAAAAAAAGGCAGTATGCTTCAAAACTGAACTTTCCAACTAATAAAAAGTTTGAAAATTTATGAACTTGGCAAAACTTCATACCTTATTCAAGTGACAAGCAACAGAAAAATATCAAGATTAAGTGTAAAGAACCAATAGAAGTATACATTTCCAACTAATAAAAAGTTCGAAATTTATAAACTAGGCAAAACTTCATACGGAACTCCATTGACAAGTAACATAAAAATATTGAGATTAAGTCCGAGAGAACTAGCAGATCAAATTCAAGCACTGCTTATAATTTAGATGGAACTCACAGTTGTCAGTTAGGTATTTTCAACTAACACAGAAAACAGGTGAACTCAGCAAAGCTTTTTACCTTACTGAGAGTATGAACAAATCCACTATTCGATTTCCCCCTCCCGAAACTACCAACAGCTTCTCCAACCTCGCAATCGGGTATGGCAATTGCAGATTCATGCCTGCTTCCATTTTCATCCACACTCTTCTTCTTCGCCATTCCAATTCCAAAATCCATCCAAAACACAAAACTAACGAAGAATACATAAAACCCAACGAACCCAATCGCCTGCCACAGGAAGATCTCCCCACTCAAGTACACCCAGAACAAAAACAAAGCAGCAATCATGTAAAACAGCACGTCCCTAATAAACGGCGCCGGATCAAGAGTAAACGGCGCAGCATAGATCGCTACGAACCCAACCACGAACGCCGACACGAAAGTACCTGCCGACAGAATCGCCCCGAATCCAGTCCGGTACTGCCCCGATCGAACGGCGGCGACGGAGGAGAAAACATCAGGGGCGCCGTTACCCAGCGCCAAAAGCGTAATCGCGCCCATACTGGGTGTCAAATGGAGGTGCGACGCGAGCTTGGTGGTGACGACGGAGAAGTGGTCCTGCGCGGTCTTGATGAGGACGTAGAAGTAGAAGACGATGAAGATCGAGAGAGCGGAGATTGAAAGGAGGGAGTTTCCGTCCAAGATGCAGTAGTGGAGAGCGGCGTAATTGATGAGGCCGCCATTGCTACGATTGTAGGAAGAGCAAGACTTGGGGACGACGGTGGTGGAGTTGAGGAGCGATCTGCGAGGGGTAATATGGGAAGGATTAGATGGGACGGTGAGGAAGAAGAAGATGAGGGTGGAGAGTAGAGGGAGAGAAATCACAGAGGTCTTGACGAAAGAGAAGGCCATGTGCCATTAGTCCTCTTCTCACCCCAATCAAAGCAAAAGCAGAGGATTTTACCGTTGCGCGTCTCTTCCGCTGTGTTTACGCGTTACAGATTACTGTTCAGATAGATTGTTCGACTTGCATTTCTCTATGCTTTTTTTTTTTTATCAATGGCAATTTCTCTATGCTGAGTTGCAGATCTCAAAGGTCTTCGAATGGCTGCAAGTTGTGGATCTCTCTGTTTCCCAGATTAATATAGTAACTAAACAGATTATTATTATTAGAGTAAATTTCGTTTTTCGTTATTTAATTAATATTTGTTGTCACTTCTCTATTATTAATATAATATTTGTTCAAAGTTCAAACATGCAATATTATTATTATTTTTCAAGAAATTACTTTATTAATCTTTAAGCAACAAAATGTTCAATTAGGTAAATTAATCATAATCAACCAAAACTAAATTTAAAAGAAGAGTGAGGTTATAAAACTCAATTGCCAATTTGCATCCTTCTCTGACTTCCCTCGCAATTTAGCTCGCACATTCATTAGTCGTTCTATTGTATCTCCACAAGACGTTGCCAAAATTCTCAACTAGATGAATGAACATGCAATATTAATTAGTTTCATATGTTTTACTTTTGGGAAGTTATATTATTACCTGTTGAGCAATCTATGGTTATTCCAACTTTAATATTAAGTTATATTACTTATTTTATTTTAAAAAAAAATAGTAAATAAAAAAAATTACTATAGTAAAACATTAAAAGAAATTACAGAACTTTATGCATAAAATTTAATTAAAAACTGAAATAATATACTTAAATAATAACTTAGTACAATTTACAATTAGTGTAAATTAGAAAAATCGTATGAATGATGGTAATGTGACATGTCATCTGTTATTGGAGTTGCGGATTCTTCATCAAATTTATTATGTTTTCCATTAATTCCATTTTTCAAAAATCGAACATGAGCTGCTTGTCTTGATTCGGTTTGGTTTGAATTGATAACAATTTTCTAAGTTCAATTTTTTAAAGAAAAAAATTATACAAAAATATCGAAAAATATAATAAACTCTAGTGAAGAATTAATAAGAATATAAAACATATGCATATAATTACAATAAATGTTACTTTTCTTTACTTCTTGGCAGTACCCCTTTTGTATTCAATTTGAATAAATAACAGTATAGCAATATTCTGAATTGTAAATAATCACTCATCAATGAGAGGAAGGTATATAACTAAAAGGGTTAAAGAGTTTTTGGTATTATATGTTTTATTTTGTAGGTTTTTTATGTTATATATATGCATTTTGTAGACTTTTAGTGTATCTGTTAGTCAACTGTCAACTTTAACCATTAAATATTTTTATTTTGTTCAATTTAGTTCTCCAATTTATACACCTAATTTTTAAATTTTGCAATTTACTCCCTACAAAAATTCAATTGGACCCTAGAGTCCAATTAACCTAATTGGAACCATGGGTCTAATTGACCAATCCATGGTGCGACCCATGGCTGGGTCAATTGGACAAACATGGTAACCATTATTATTCACAATTGAGAACTAAACTACTACACTTGTCGATCAGGCAGAACTGGAGTCGGTCCAGCCGCAAACTGAGTCTAGCTGAAATAGAAACATCAACAACAGTTTGGTTCGTAAAATAGGAATAATATTATGGAATGAAGAATTAGCATTATAATTTTTTGTTACTTCAGTGTGTGGAATAAGGATTCTCAATTCTTAATTTTGAGGGAATAACAATTCTTTGTCCTACTCCCAAGAATGACCATTCCAATTTCTGCAAGAATTGAAAATTGTAATAAAATATAATTTTAACATCGCCGTTCATCCGCTGTCAGCCCGCAACCGCCGCACACCCGTTGTCGTCGCTCGCTCACCGCTGCAGTCCGCCGTCGCTCACTTGCCGCCCTCCCGCTGGTACCGCTCGTCCCCCCGCTGCCGCTCGCTGCCGTCGCCCGCCTGCCACCGCCATCGTTGTTGCCGTTCGCTACTCGCTCAATAGAAAAATGGTATATCTATCAATTTGGTAGTATTTCATTCATTTATCTATAACATTATATCAACAAATATTGAATTTGGAATTATTATTTTATATTTTTCTTGTCAACCAAACAATAACATATTAACATACATATTCAACATATTAACATACATATTCCTTATTTTTCATTGCTATTCTATTTTCCATATTTTCTATTCTAATTTCTACAAACCAGACAGTTCGTATGTTTTCTTTTGAGTCCAACCACATTCTTTAAATTGGACTTTGAGCTGTTCGTGCTAGCTGAAAGAGGGGTGGTTAAATGTCAAATGAGTAGCTAACGTTTAGAAACTTCGATGAATTAATTAGCAAAATTTTGTTGGATAAATTGTTAATAACATAAATATTATGTCTAATTTTGATGAAATTATTTACGTAGCTATTATATAATTAAAAAAATAAGCAAGTTTATTAAAATGACTGAATTGCTCTCACGAAAAGCGTCGTCTTTTTAAAGAATTTTACAATGCTTATTGCAGACGTTGCGGTTCTTTTTACGATGATATCAAAAATAATATATGTGTTTGTGTCGGCTAAAACATCACTTGTTTCATAAAAACGTATTTTTACGTCGTGAGAAATCATTTATACTGTCACAATAAACTTGTTTTCTTGTAGTGAGTAGTCTAAAATGACATATTCTTTATGGGAAAATGTGATTTTATATTAGAATACAACTTTATAATTTCAATCATATGAACAACTATGAGATTGGGTCAAATTCATAAGTTATGTATTTTTTTCTTTTTTTCTATTAATCACGTGTAACCTAAATTTCTTAATTATCTTTAGATTATAAGAAATACTTAACGTAATTAGCAATCTATATACAAAGGAATTTGAATAATACATTGTCTTAGAAAAACTGGTAATTGTCAGAGAAAGTAGTTTTTATCATATGAGAAAGTAACACATGCGCTGCATTTACGCTTTATGTGTGGACCATTTTATTTATGGCTAGATAAAAAGAGATTGCAACACTTGGATGAACTTAGACCGACATGATTCAAATAATTTGTAGGTTGAACAAAAAGTGTAACTAAATTGAGCTCAACATATTTAAGTACTAGAAATTAGTTAGAGGATACAATTAAATGTCAGACCCATTACAAGACCCCACATTACAAACCAAAATTTAAAAACATAAAAAAAATGATTGGAAATTAGATATAACATGTCACATTAATAAAGGTAATTTTCCAAATACATATATTGAGACTAACATATTCCTAGCTAAATCCTTCCTAATATTTGATGCACAACAGTGGTAATTTCGTCACCTGAAGTCAGCTTGCAATCGTCCTCTACCTGCAATATTCCATTTTTCGAGCACTCAATTATTATCTCAAGATATATACAATTTTTTAAATAAATTAAAATTAATGTCGTTTTTATGTTTCAACTTCATAAATAAAATGATATAATTAAGTTCAATACAAAAATCTATCGGGTTAATGAGCTATTTATTTGCAAGGAACATAAAATTATTTGAAATGGAAATATTAAAGATTGTTTATAAATATCGCATTCGAAAACTTTCTTATATGTAAAGAATTTTTGTTGAATTTTAGTAAAACTTTTCATACTTGAGTAAATTTTCTCCACAAATTGTTGATATTTTTATAGTAAATAAGAATAACTTTATATAAAATGTTAGTTAAACAATTGTTATCATTAATTCCCGAAATTACAGAAAACATACTTATACAAAAAAAAAAAAGTTTCAACTTTATGATTATAAACAGTGAGCTATTTACTTAATATATAACTAAAATTAATTTAGACTACAATAATAATTATAAAAAAATCAAAAAATTAAGAAACTATATATATATATATGTATATACCTTGAGACTTAGAGAATAGAGGCCAGTGCCTTCTAGAGTAGTAGAGACATTGAGTTGCAGAACAGTGAGCTTCAACTTCTCCAACCCAGAAACAAGCTTTAGCAGCTGCTTCCTTCTCTTCTCCGACCTTATCTTCACGTTTGCGTGGCTCCCCACAACACTCACCACCACATTTGCACTACTTGAAGATTCATCCATGGCAGAAGCTTCAAACTTCAAAGAAGATTCAAATTCTCAAGAACTGCACTTTTTTTGCACTTTTGGATATTTAGCTAGCTCAACTATTTATACAAGAAATGTAAAAAAAGAAATCATGTACTGTTGAGACATAAAAAAGACTGTCTGTCTGTCATGTTTCTGCAAGAAACCAGCAATGAGAGCCAATGGTTTGGCAAGTTTTAAGCACACTGGTTTATATATATATATCATATTAGAGCACTTCCAATAGGAAGTGCCTAGTGCTTCCACATCAGCAGACACGTCACTGCCAACTCATCAAAGTGGCACTGCTACAGTATTTGCTACAGTAAATGGCACTGTAAAATTGGCACTCACTCCAGTAGTGGAGGCCAAGTTCCACTTCTACATTGGGATCCACATAATTTCATAATTCAAATATAATTTTTGCATTATATATAAATTATATATTCATATTTTTTTTACAAATACGGACATGAATAAATAATGAGATTCAAGTATTAGATGTTTTAATTAAAAAAAAATAGGGAAAAATATATACAAAATTATAAAAATGTAATTGAATTTTTTAATAAAAAGTTACATTCTATAGGGATAAGAAAATAACCGGTCCGGTCGGTTCGGAACTGGTATAGACTGGACCGGTTCCAAACAGACCAATTATGCGAGAGGAGAACCAGACCAAAAACCAGTAATATACTTCTCAAAAAATTGATTTTTGACTGGACCAGACTGTTTTGAACTGGATCAGTTTTGTCGGAGGATCGGTTGTTCGTTTTTTTTTTTTAATTAGGGTAAATTTGTATAGGAAAATGGGTCGGAACAGTTTTGAACCGAACCAGACTTTTTTTACAGTTCCAGTCCAAAATCGGTCCAGAATTTTTAGTGCTAATTTCAAATTCAGTCCAGACCGGACCATACTGTTTTAATTAGTACAAATCCAGTTCGGAACATATTCGGGCCCGACCGGTTCGTGCATATCCATAGTTCTCTATTGTCAATTCATTGCAATAATTATACGTTACTTGACCAAGGTAAAATTACTATTAGGTGCAGTCCCCATGCGGCATGCAGAATGATTGATAAGCATAATTGTTGATATAATAACATTGATCAATCAAATTCATTGAATCTATTATTTCACCATAATCAGTGTATATCTGTTATACGTTAATTGACATATATTAATTCAACATCATCAACATATTCACGTTTATGTACATCCATGATCATATTAGTAAATTGATTATTGCATTAATCATGTGTTTTTATATATGATTTTCAATATATGTAAATTAGAAATATATTATATATATATCATTCTAAAAGTATAATTTTTATAATAATTTATCGTAAAAGATATATTTCTTTCATATAATAATATAATATAATACGTAAAATATATAAAAATATATATGCATTAAAATAATATAATATTTTGTAGTAATTATTTTTCCATATTTAATAATTTGAAATGTTATAATATTTCAAAATTTAGAATTAACGGTTATTCAACATGGTAACATATAAACAAATTAGATATGGAAATTTCGAAATTGATTCAAAGTTAAAAAGTAGTAATTTTGGTTCGTGTCGTTATTTATGTTATATAATATTCAAAATGACTGATTACGGCTCTTGTGTATCTGACTTAGCGTAACCGAATATATATACAATCAAAGAGATGAGCAACACAATCGAATAAAATAATATTAAAAAGTTGGCACCGACATGAACAGTAACTTGGGAGTTCCTACTAGTAGGCACTGTCTCACTTCACTATTCACTCAATAATGGCAAAACAGTAATATTAGTAATCCTAGTCACGCCTAGTGGCGCCTAGTCAGCGTCCAGTGGCAAAAATTGGAACTAGGCACTCCCATTTTGGAACAAGGCACTCCTATTGAAAATGCAAGTGCCTATTTAATCATTAACAGTAGGAACCAACGGTAAATGGCACTAGGCACTAGGCACTCTCTACAATAATAAATTTACAACATGGAACTAGGAACTAGGCACTAGGCACTACTATTGGAAGTGCTCTTAATGAAGAGAATAGTAGAATAAGAAAGAATAGAGAGAGAGAAAGAGAGAGCTTCTCTTCCTTACCAAGCTTAGTGACAAATTGAGCAGGGGAAAATCAATATCCTGTGGATGTTTACTAAATCTAGTACCTTTTGTAGGACCACTAATATGATAGCACATGTCTTGTAAAATTCATAAAGTGCTTCTTCATTTATGAGACACCATTGAGTTGAGAGCACAACTAACAAGCTAGGAAAAATCACCCAAATAACTAGTATTTGAAACTCAAACACAAAAACAAGGGAAAATTTCGGCCAAAACTCAAAATAACCAATGGAGCATCTCCCAGATGAGCCATTTAGGGCGCATCTGGGAGATGAGCCATTTTCCCCAAGGGTTAACGGTCAAATTTTTTACCGTTACCCAATTTTGGCTCAACGGTCAAAAATTTGACCGTTGAGTCAAATGGCGCATCTGATGCGCCATTTGACTCAACGGTCAAATTTTTGACGGTTGAGCCAAATGGCGCTCTCAGACGCGCAATTTGACTCAACGGTCAAATTTTTGACCGTTGAGTCAAATGGCGCATCTGCCAGATGCGCCATTTCCGGCTCATCCCGCAGGGTCCGGGGAAAATGGCTCATCTCCCAGATGCGCCCTAAATGGCTCATCTGGGAGATGCTCCATTGGTTATTTTGAGTTTTGGCCGAAATTTTCCCTTGTTTTTGTGTTTGAGTTTCAAATACTAGTTATTTGGGTGATTGGTGTGAAGCAAGCATGCTATGAGTGCTGCCTTCTGATGATGCCCCCTATGACCATCTGCGGAAAAAAAAAAAAAAAAAAAAAAAAAAAAACTTAAATGACTTATTTATTGTAAAATGGAAGTGTTGGAGTTGTTAGGTTTGAGAAAATGTGTTAATTGTGTAGGTTATGTTATACATGAGAAGGGTATTGGGTAATATGTTTTTCTTTAAGAAAGTATTATGACATGGGCACTTATTTTACTATTACAATTGACATGTCAATCGGCTCGATTAGGATCCAACTAGGATACTTGATTTGGAGAGATTCTTCTCTACTTCGGTGCTAATAGGTGGCACCGAGGCGGTGAACCTTCACCCAATCAAAAGCTGACATGTGGTAAAATAGTGTCATATGTCAGTACCTAATTGGGTGAAGGCTCGTCAGTTCGGTGCCACTTGTTGACACCAATGTAGAAAAGAATCTCCCCTTGATTTGAGTATCTATCCGGGTTGGAAGGGAACCCAGAGTATTGACCTCTAGTTGGGTCCTAGTCGAATTTAGGGTTCAATTATAAGATTGTTATAGTTCATCAAAGCTTAATTGTAACGTTTGAAGAGTATTAGTTAAAATTGTGATTTTAAAAAATATTTAATGAAAATTTTGAATGGATAAAAGTATTAGTTATCGTCGTTTATCAATATTTTCTATACCATTGAAAATACTTTAGTCAAATCTATTGCACCATTTAAAAAAAACAATCTTTAGTTATTATATATATATATATATATTAGGATTAATTAAGAACATAAAAGCGACATCGATCATACATCATATGCGAGTAGCATTCTTAAATAGTTTTTGTATTAGCTACCCCGGGTGGCGGGTATATAATTCGTTGTCTATCAGTTTCCATCGAAATAGATGGAAAAAATGACACATGCACTATGCACGTGATATTAATTATATTTAAAAAAAAATTGACAACCAATTTAGTTCCTAAAATTTCAACGGAAAAAAACTTGACCATGGCTCAATTGGGCGATACCCTCACTCAGTTAGTCGTGCCATGGTCAGGTTTAGACTTAGCCATGTATTTATTTTTATTTATTTTTTTAAGTTTGGTGGCTTAATTGGCTATGAAACGAATTTTAAGATATAGTTGATATCATGTGCATGACACATGTCATTTTTTATGTTCCATGTTGACAAAAAACTGATAAGCAATGAATCATATACCTGGGCAGTTAATCGCAACAAAAAATAGTTGAGACAGCTAATCGGAACATGACATATTATAGTTGAGGCTGCTTTAGATTATTAACCATGTATACTAATTAAATGATTGATAACCAAATCGTTACCTGAACTTTGATTTAATTATAAATTTTTACGTCTATTTTAATTTTTTTAATTGATTACCTGAACTTACAATTTCGTAGCAAATTGCTACATTTATTATAATTTCCGTCAAATTGGACATCAAATGAGCATATTTCGGGCACGTGAAGAATTTGATGTATACCCAAGATGTGTACTCAATAATAAAATTAAGGATTGCAACGAAATATGTGTTCAAGTGTATGCTCAATTGGACTTCTACATAATTTTAATGTTTTTTTTTTCAATTAAGCATCCAATTGAAGGTATTTTGCTGAAATATTTTCAATTTCTTAGAGAAACTATCAAAAGTAAACATCAAAATATCTCAATTGGCCTGCACCTAATTTTTCTAGGTACATTTTGACGAAAATTATAATAAATATAACAACTTGCTCGGAAATTGAAAGTTTAAGTAACCAACTTTAAAAATGTAAAGTTCAACCTATTTATAATTAGTTCAATTTCGAGTAGAGATTTGATTACTAACCCTTAATTAAAAATGCATGTCTCATATTAATTTTAAAATGAGTGATTCAATATTACTAAGTTCTTCATTCAGAACTAAAAGAAATACTATGATTTGTTATATCAAAGCCCCAACATAATAAATTACTTCTTAAGATCAAATGAGAGGTAGCTAGGTTTCACTTTACTTTAATTTTATTTTCCCTTTAAACAAAATGACCTAAATACCTTTTGTGAGCTTTTTGGTTGTACAAATTAAAGTATATAGATTGCAATTTATTACCATTTTAGAATATATACATAGAATGTACAGATCAGGATACTTGAAATGTAAACTCCACGTGATATAAAGTGATTAATCACCTATATGATCTTATTTAATGGTGGCGAAAAAAATATCTTATTTAATGATTTTTTTTTTCTATCGGACTGAAATAAATAAATATAATTTTTATGTAGGTTCTTGCTTTTCTATCTGGATGACAACATCCATGTTTGCTCTTACTCCACCACATCTATCTAGATTATCTCTCATTTGTATCGGATTAGAACGTAAAAATGAGTAAAATTCGAATCATTAATATATTTTTTTCATATCGCAGCGAGGTTTGAACTACTGATTAAAAATATGAATCCATAGTAAAAGTACTTCAACAGGGAAAATAGCATATAGAGCTCTATACTCGTCTTTGAGACTATCTAGACATATGATATGCCTCAATTTTTTTCCTTTTTACCAACTTGAATTTTCCCCCACACCTGATACCAAACGATTGTGGTTTTACATTTATTATTATTATTATTATTATTATTATTATTATTATTATTATGCCATTAAAAATATCATCTTTGTTCAAATAGTATCGTCATATATGTTACATGTCGACTTTCCATAAGGTTCACCACCCTACATAAGTTTTTTAAATGTGAATCAGATATATTACAGTGTTAAATTATATAATATGGTGTAGTAATTAAGTATATTACCTATTTACTAAGATGTTAGAGTTCAAATCAGCTAAGATTTTGAGAATCGAAAAATATTAATAATCATTACTTTACACTTATAGTCTGACCTGATATGATACGAGTAGAGAATAAGCATATACGAGTGTTTCTCTCATAATGAACCCTTAAGATCAACAGTGGGAAATTTAGAAGGAAAAAAAATACGTTATAACTGTTGTCATTGTAATAAGATTCCTAAAACAATCATACGGAAAAAAACTTCACTATATAACCTCAATAAAATTCTATCCAAAAACTAAATGCGATATAGGGAGTATATTTTGCCAGTATTATAACATTTTCAATATTTTGGTATAATATTTTTCAGTTTAATACATTACATTGTTTCGTTATTTACGTTTTACAGTGTGACCGCCTAATTTAAACGTGTGCTTTTTAGTTAGCTATATTTGCAAATGTGAGTGTTTAGTTACATTTGATGAAATGTCCAAAATACCATATCCGTTCATTATTATCTTCTTCATTGCGTTATTCGTCAAATTCATTAAGTTTTTTATTAACAAATTTTGATTTGTAATTTTTTTTAAGGAACACCACCGAGTTTGAATCTGAATCCGATGTTCAAGTTTTTTTTATTATAAAAAATAAGTTTTTAATAAAATTTGATGATGAACACTTTGACTAAATATAGAACTGTCATTTTATTACTATTTAATTATATTGATATTTAATTATATTGAGTCAAACATAATCGACTAAATAAAATAAATTTAAACTATTTAACCACATTATAGAACATAGATTATAGAACATAGGCAACTAACTACCTTGACAAAAAAGTAACAGTAACAATTTAATAATATTATGTAACATAAGTGACTAAAAATATTTTAACTTATTTTTTACTCACGTGTAAATTCCGACATGTATTTTAATATTAATTAATTTAATTAAGTTAATAAAAAGACAAACCAACGGCGCAAAAGATAACCACCAGAAAACTGGATGCTGTCCACTGCTTTGCTTCTCCTTTTTTTTTTTGAGTTGTTTTTCTTTATGGGTTTGAAAGGGTACGGACTTCACAGAAATCCACGAAAGGGAGAATAGAGCAAAAATAGCAAATGGGCCCTTGAAGGAAGTAATCCGTGTCTTCTCATGATTGGCCCTCATATTTGCCAACTAAGACCCAACTTTGTTCTACTTTTCCTGAGTGAATGACCAATGTAGGTTAGTTTTCGAAACTAATTCCCAAACTAGGCTTGTTCAGAAACTAATTCCCAAAATAGGTCTCTTTATTTTTTTTAATAATATATATTATTTAATTTACACCCTAAAGTTTACATTATGTTACAAATTAATCCTTAATAGAAATATAATACAAGAAGAAAAAAGAAATTGAAAATTAAAAAAATTAAATGTATAAAAAAAATTATAAACTAATTAAATGATAAAAATACAGATTAAAAGTAATCAAATAAACAAATTTTTTTATTTTTATTTTAAATCTTATAAAATGTGCAAAATTAAAGGATAAAATTAAAAATTAAAAATAAATAAGTTTTGAAACAACTTTATCTTGGCAAAATAAGAAACTATATAATGATAAAATCATTCATCAAGAGTATGAAAAAAAATATACAAACTAAAATCATTCTTAAATTTATTCTATTGGTTTTTCAAATTTAAATTAGTTTATCTATTTTTTAAGTCACTAATTTTTATGTATTTTTATAAATTTAACACGTTTTATTAAGGGTTTATGTACGCTTTCATTTTTATATTTTTATACTTACAAAAAATACGAGTATTTAGTTTATTTACAATTTACATGTTATATCACTGTTTTTTTAATATAATTTATATCATTAGCATAATTTATTTTTAGAATTTTTTACAATTACTAATTTATTAATTTTTAGTTTATAGCTTTTACATATAATTACTTTTTTTTCACAATTTTTTTTAATATTTCTTGTATTATATATCGGTTTAGGGTCAATTGTAACAAAATATAAACTTTGGGTTGTAAAATGAAAAATAAAAATGATTAAAAAAAATAGAAAAACCTAGTTTGGGAATTAGTTTCTGAAGAAGCCTAGTTTGGGAATAAGTTTGACAATCAAACCTATTTTAGGAATTCACTCACTTTTCCTTCCAAAAATAATTCCACGCGGCTTGACTTTTTAAATAAAAAACAAATAAAATTATTAATTATGTAACATTTAGATTAAGTTTTAGTATTCGGATAAATTGTTATTTAATAGTTTTAATAAAAAAAATTGAATAGTTCAGATTTTTTTATGGACAAATTGCTAGCTCAGTCAAATATTTCATCTAATTTGAACATAATTTATTCGAAAAACTGACCTAAAAGGACTTAACAGGACTAAACTAGACTGTTTATAAGGTTATATTGATGAGGAAGTACACGCACTAATTGTTTACTAATTTTGGACTGAAAAAA
The DNA here is from genome assembly GCA_036873135.1 of Clarkia xantiana subsp. parviflora. Lineage (NCBI taxonomy): Eukaryota > Viridiplantae > Streptophyta > Magnoliopsida > Myrtales > Onagraceae > Clarkia > Clarkia xantiana. The sequence continues at coordinate 22,314,359 of JAPTYO010000003.1, forward strand.
TCCTAAAATGTGAACAGGGGAACATGAACATTATGTAGCGGGATTGAACCTAAGGTGAGGTCGACACTACTAGCTCATTCTTGTTTTTTCTATATAAAAAATAAAACTAAAAAAGTTGACCTAAAATAACATAATTGCTCTCATCTACATAGTTATAAGCATCAAAATAACCAAAATTACAAAGCATCCATTCCAAAAATTGCCTATACTCAATTAGCAATTTTGTCATTTTAAATATTTTTCCCAATTTTTCTTTAATCATATCCAAGTCACTTGATTAATTCTGTCCAAATTAAAAGAAATATTCAATGAAACTAACAAAATACCACTACCAACTTATTACATGTTAGAACCAACCATAACTTAATTTTAATACTCTCGGCTTAAAATTGCAAAAACACTCCTGTAAAAAAAAACTTACTAAATGTTATCAATATAAAGGAAGATACAACTTACAAGGCAAGTAAAATTGATCCATTTTTATTAGAATACAAATAAAGGAGCAAATTGTTCATACAGTTTGCAAAGATCATTACATATAGTACAAGCTACAACAACAACAATCATTGATAATCATCAATCGTGCTGATCTTTCTTGGTACACTTTCCCAATCAACTTCTGCACTCCCAAATGATCACCTTCATCTACAAGTGTGCTCTGATCATCAAGATAGACTAGTAAACTTGACAACAACATAGAGTTAACAGTGTGTAAAACTTGCTACAAATAATCTTACACTGCATCAAAGAGCTCCTAAAACAACTGATCAACTGGCACAAGTTATTATTAACAGTCAGCATCTGACCAAATATCCTTAAAACAGAGTTAAGGATCGAGCTTGAGCTTCGGTGCAATTTATTTTTATACCAACAGCACCACCTTTATTGAGTTCATTCATATCCAGAGTAACTTATGCAGCATTATAGGTTGGTATAGGAACACCTGAAGATGCAGTGAGCTTCTTATACACATTTTGCAGTTGTCGGGTTATGGGTCCCACTTGGCCATCGCCTATAATCCTTCCGTCAATCTTGACAACCTAAAATAAGAACAAGGTTGTTGTTGGTTTGGTTTAGGGGAACATTTGAATTAAGTGTAAATGTTTGATTTTGAAGTTAGTAACTTACAGGGCTGAGTTCACCCATTGTTCCAGTTGTCCACACCTGAAACACGCGACAAACAAAAGGGAAATTGTTCATTACTACATAATATTTATTGCATTTGCTTGTTCTAAATTGGAGTTGGTTTGGATTGGACAGAATAGATAGAGAGAAATGGAAACCTCATCTGCAGTATGGAACTCTGACAAGCTAATTCTCCGTTCTTCTAGGACAATGTTTTCTTTCACCACAAGTTCCATGACCTGAACCCAAAAAAAAAAAGAACAATAGTAATATAATTAATAAAATAAAATCAAGAAAGCAGCCTAGCCAACCATAACGATTTCAAAATTAACCAATGTGCAACTTCAACAAGATCTTTGATTTTTAATGGATAAAAACAAATGGAAAGAGATGAAACTTACAGTTGCTCTGGTAATTCCAGGAAGGCAGTAATCTGCATGAGGTGTCAAAACACGGCCTTTCTTTACTAAGAACTGCATTGTCAAAATAAATAATAAGCACCATCTTATCAGTTACTGGATTTGCAATCTCAACAATAGTTTCTAGGCTCCCTCTTTCTAAGTATATTGATCAGACTACAAGTATTGTAGTTGAAGGGACAAGCTCACTATGTTTGTAGCATTCGTTTCTGACACGAAACCATCTTTGTCTAGCATGATTGCATCGTCAGCATTTGCATTGTTTCCTTCCACCTGAACCATCATAAATTTTCTCAGTCGCAGTAAAGAAAAGCTTTTTACGTGACTAAACCAACTTCATAAGCAACTGCATTTGCATACATATGATTTGAGGTTTAAAGAGTCTAGAAGATCATCTATTTGCCGTGTAAATCTGTGCCATCTGAAGTGCAACTATTTTCATTTTATGGGGTGACCCAGTCAGAGTTCTAAATGCCAACCAATATTTATATATACATATAGCATCCCATCAAAAGAAACAGCAAGGAGAGTATTTCTAGTTCTACCTAATATTGAGATAATTTGAACCATTCACCCAGTTTGTGAAAAGGAGAACCGACGTTGATGACATAGAGCAGGACAGGCATTTCCCAGCATAATAATAATAATAAGTAAAAAGCATACACAACTCTTTAGGAGACTTATTAAAAAAAAAATCAACAATAACAAAGTTACTGAATGTGGTGAAGAGATGAGTACCTTAGCAAGTATGTTGTTCAGAAGATTGTTGTGGTGAATCTTCGAGTCCAAGTTCTGTTAAGAATAAAAATGAACTGAATTTGAGGCCATGAATGAACTATGAAGTCATAAAGCATACCAAACATTGCGTGACCAATTCCAAATTTGCATGTTTTCAGATATCTTACATTTGGTGAGTTACGGCGTGTAGTAGCTGTCACCAGAGTTATTCCTTTTGTATTATCATATACAGGAGGTTTCCATTCAGCGAGGACTGCATTATTTAAATAACTATAAATACAGCATTTGGAAGTTAAATAAAGGGGCTCTTTTTCTTAATAGAATGAAGAATATACTATCCCGTATTACATAACTCATTAATCTATTTGGTGTTAAGTATCTGAATTACAAAGCCAGCATACAATTACATATATATCGCATCTGCATCGGAAAAGCATAAAAATGAATATAGGATACGTTTGGTTGATTTGTTGCTTTACACATATATTATACAAATATTCGTTCACTATATCAAGCAATAGTTTCTATGTAACCACAACCCAATTCAGCAATAGCAAGCTCCAACCAGATCAAATTTCTAAAATTGCTTATTCATGCTTTTATTCCCACAATCTACTAAGTAGAGGAAAACATAACAGAAGGAAACCATAAATGCGAAGAAAGAAATTAGAAAAGCAGCTGGAATATAATGAAGATCTTTTAGGTAGCAGCATGAGAGATTCTAGTACCGATCAAAGTGCAGCCATAAAGGTTGAATGCAGGGCTCATTCCAGAAGATACCTGAATAATCAAATATCAGATCAAATTTTGAACAGAATAATATGTCAAAACAAAGAAAGAGAGAGAGATCAACCTTTTTCCCACGTGTTAGAGATAGACGGATGTGGGCATTATCAAACATCCCATTTCTGATTAGTGTTTCAAAGATAGCACCCTTCACCTGGAAATGATGAACCTCCTTTAACCCACACATAACATATACAAACAGAGACCAACTATGAAACACCAATCGCAATGCGTTATAAATACCACGCTCTGCATAACTATTAGAAAAGGCTACCATAATCTAATGCACTAACCTCTTCCCTTGTGGGAACGTTTTGGAATGCCAGAGCTTTGGCCGAGTCAAACATCCTAAAAGATAAAAAGAAACCAAACTTTACTGTTAAAGAGGCAAAATTTATAAAATGTTCCAGGAATTCGCAGCACCAACTATTACAACATCAGTAATTAGTTCAATATAATTCCCAACTTTCAAGTGTTAACATAAGAGTGACCCAGAAAATTTTAAAAAAGATTAAAATTGACGCAGTTTTTACTTGAGGATTATCCATAGCGTTCGTGAACAGCCCGAAAAAGATTCTCTAGAGAATAGACAACATTTACGAAGTGCTTATCGTGACATATTATCGAACTTATACTCGTGTTTGCCTTAGTCACAAGAGAAATCTAGTATACCCTAGGACATAGGCTGCAGTAGAAGCAAAATCTGATTTCCTAGAAAAAACAACTTTTTTGTTTACTCTGTTTTCACCCACCTATCCAAGTGCTCATCAAGCTTGAAGATCTTCCCCTGGTAAATTCGAAGCCCCTCCCACACTGAATCACCACCTTGGACCACCGAATCAAATACTGAAACCTTAATAATAAATTACAAAAAGACGGAATGATTACAACAGCAAACTTATTAGAAATTCAAAACTAACTTTTTATTGACAGTATATTTCAAGATGCAACATACCTTTGCATTGTCACGTGGTAAGATCTCATCACCAACCCAAGCAAGTAGCTTTTTGTTGGCAGGAACTGGAAGAACAGGTATGGGTATGGGTGATATTTGCCTAACTTGACGCTTAAGCAAGTTATAAAATGGTAAACTTTGTTCCAACAAGTGATAATGAGAAAATGGAAATTCCTACAAGAGATCACAAATATATTTAGTTGAAAGACATGCCTTCTGCAACTTCTACAATGACTCTAGAGTGCACTAATGCCAACTAGTTGAATCTATGAAGTATGGTTTTGATGAAAACTTTTGTTTGGCTAGAAAACAAGGACTCTTATTTCTACTGTGGTATATGTTGTCAACAATTTTTTCAAGTCAAAGAGCATAGCTGGAACCCAACACTATTGAATTGGTCTCAAACTATAAAGATACTGCAGATTTTTAACAAAGGACCAAAAATCCAAAAACAGATTACAAAGGAAAGGTTAAGATGTTCATGGCAATTGTTTAATGTATTTATTCATAAAATTAAAAATGCTAATCCATCCTGAAAGATAAAGATGGCACTAGAAGAACAATTTATCAACTAATGCTGGCGGAAAATGTTAGGATATACTTTATCAGTTATATAGACTGGAAAGTACAGCTTCACAGAAAAATGCAGACAATTGAGTTTGGCTAGCTTAGCCACGTGTAGCAACAAAGGTTGCACTGGATGCTATTTTTTCCTTGTTCCATTAACTAAGGAATTATAATACAAGTTCCCAAAAGACTTACTGATGGATACTTTCTGGTTGGAGCAAAGCCAGTTGATCCGTGCACACTTTTGTACCACCAGGGAGCCCAAATACCATCCACCGATTTTGGACCAGGTTCCCATCTAAAAATGCTTGGGTTAGAAAATTTCAACTGAAAGACAAATGGTCGATAGATAAATCTAATCTGAGATGTGATATCTCTGAGATTGTCAAACGAATGGCCACTCTAGATAATTAATTCCACGTTCAAAAAACAAAAACGAAGCAAAATAATAATTTTAATTTAATAACTGGCTGCCCTAAATAAACATACTTGAGCATAGACGCTTCAAATGGAATACCGAGATCCTCACAAAGACCACGCAAAGTAGCCTGCACATTAAAAGAAAATAAATATATGCACCAGACCGGATAACAAAGAAAATTAGATTATGGTATATTGTATTTGTGAATAGTTTTCTAAAACAAGTTCAAGGAGAGGAAAAAGGAATGAAGCATACAAATAGAGATTTTAGAAATTCTCGTCTCTAAAGCACCCTCCTACTTAACAAAATCATTTCATTTATAAACAAAACTGTATATCATGTGAGCTGGTGCTGACTGTCGATGAATGTAAAAACTGCACAGGTCCAGTCAGGACAAGATAGGATGTAAGTATAAAGTAAATGATCAGTAAGTAATTACAGTGTACAACCTCAGGATTTTCCTGAAGATCCGCTGAATCAATAACCGGAGGAGGCCTTCCTAAATCAGAGAGCTCGCTGTATATGGAAACTAGTTCAGCTATACCCAACTCAAGAAATGATGGTGGCACGACCTTGTCAAAGGATGGCTGCAAAGAAAGCATGGAGTAGGCGGTAGTTAACAGACCTTGTATATAGAACAACAAGAAAACAACACTGAGCAAACAGTTATACATTAATTAACATGAAACTCAAAAGTCACGTCCTTTCCATAGCAGGCAAAAGTTTAAACTTGAAGATAAAAACTGTGGTAAAGAATAGTTTAGGTTACCAATATATCAACTGGATTTCTTATCAATATGAAATGCTTTCCCTTCTTCATCAAGTCAGCTCCCAAACCGGGCAACCGCTGCTTTGAAATATGCTGCACATTGAAAGAGGAACGAGTGATGGCAGCTCTTTGACTAAATTGTTTAATTCCCAAAAGACATCAAGGTGCACTTTTGCAGGATCTTTCCAAGTTTTACAGTAGACATAGAGACGAGGGTATCTCTGTTCATACAAGTGGCAATGCTAAAGCTAAAAGTTATCACCGACATTTTAGGTGTCGTGATTTTGATGATATTGGCAATTGATTTCTTTTTCTAATTGTTTAGTCAACCTGAGCAGTAGCTCAAATGTATCAATCTCGCTAGAAGTTAAGGTGTATGTATAAATGTAGCTACAGAAAAATTAAGAATGAACCAACAATTTGGGCTCCTAGGAAAAAAGGTCTAGGAAAAACATTCAAGGAAATCTTTAGATCAACTTGAGAAATAATTGCCCCATTTTATTTTTGAGAAAGAACACTTGCTGAATACCTTACAGAACCGATATCTTGTGCTTCCTGGACCAAATATGACCTCTTTTACAACTTTCTCGCCATCAGATTCCTAAAAACATCAAATCGACCATGATTATTACGATGAATAAGACAGCCGACAATTACACCAACCAATCAAAGCACAGATAAATTAATAAGCTTAAAGGCGCGAAAGCTACTAAGTAGTGAACAAGCACGAATCAAGATACAGAAACTGCTAAATGTACCATTTTCGACAAGACATCCTCACGGTAAGGCCTTTGCAGACCCGTCACCCTAAGGAAATTGGCGTACAGCGGTTCATCCAGCACTTGAGTGTCATCCCTCTAAATGCAAATTAACATCGTCAACCAAACTAATCATACACGGAAGTCCAGAAGATGAAGAATCAGTTCAATGTGAGGAGAAGTACCTGGGAAAAAGAGTACATGAGGCTGGTACTGAGAGATCGAGGAGCTGACCATGAGTGAATCACCTCCACCTCTCCGCCGTCGGCCATGGCCAGTTGATCTGAGAGATATACAGTACTGTTGACTCTCGGAAGAGGAAATGCTTAAGTGAGTAAAAAGGTATTCTCCTTTCCTTCAGTGATCTGATCGAGGTTATCGATGGCGACTTTTGCGTGCGATTCGATTCCGCTTAAGCTCATGTTGAAGTTGAGTGGCAACGTGTCGCCTCCTACCTGCATCGTCGTCTGCACGAATTTGTCGCTTCCGAATCTTACAGTCCACTGCTGTTTTTACTTAATTAATTAATTAAACTAACGGTCAATTACCTACTTTTTATTGTTATTAAATACTTAAATTTAAGAATAATTTGCTAATTAAACTGTTTCTTTGGTTTGAAAAAAAAAAAAAAAAAAACTGTTTCTTTGGATAAAATAAATTATTAACTGAACTTATGAAAGTTTAAATTGCAATTAATAGACAAACAAAACAGCATGTAATTACTTAGTAGCTCAACTCACACAAACTGGATAAATTGGTTGCTTAGTTTTTTTTTTTTTTTGGTAAACTTAAACAAAGTTAGAAATAACTTATTAAATGGTAACAGAAAGTTGTGTTTCTATAATATCTTGCAAACTCTTAGGCAATCTGTTGAAAAAATTGAGATTTTTCTAGCAGAACATGGTTAAAAGATAGATTTGATACGCGAACATTGCAGAATCAAACTTTCAAAATTTAAAAAAGGAAAATCAACTCTTTAAGCTAAATTGTAAAAAATATGAATTTGATTAAAACGTAGTTGATAGTAAATGCAGTTTAATTTGCACCCATTAAATTATAAATATTAAAGATTTGTAGAAATATAGTTATATAATTAAGTTTCATAATGAACTCATGAAATTAGATAATTTAACTGAAATCTAATTTTTTTATGAAATACGATTCGGGCTCGGCACGATGGGCCGACACGAACACGACACGAAATTACAGATTTGAGTTTGATATTAGTGACACAACACGACACGATGTAACACGATGTTTTAAACTAAAGTGGTTCAATATTAACTTTTTTTTATTCAATTAATTACTAGAGGTCTTTTGTGCCATTTTTCATGTTGGGCCATGTTGGACAGTGTTTAGGCCGACTTCCAAAACACGACACGAGCCCGCACAAATTGTGAGCCCTAATTCTCACACTTGTGTACATTATCACAATCCAACACGAAACTCCGAAGCCCAAAGGTATGGTTTCTCACTCTCTCCATCTGATCTCTCATTTAGGGTTAAGTTTTTAATCCAACTTTCGATTATTATTTGCAGTTGAATTTTGAGCAGGAAAAAATGGTAAACATGTTATCGTCATTCCAAGCTCACACAAATCATTCAAAATGCACTTGTAAGTATCTGACTGATCACTCCCGATTTCACTAAATCATCTAAAGGCTAATCTGATACGTCTCCATGTTTCTTCCAGAGATAGAAACTCTTGAGTTGCACTACTTTGTTGCTGCTCACCAAGTACCTACAATTCAATGGAAACTCTATCTTACTCTCTTCTTCGGTGCATGGTATGCAACTTCAAACAACTCTCCTAGCAGCACTATTCATTAATAACGGCTTGAAACATGAAGAAAATATGTACATATCTTGCAGTTTTTAGCCATGTAATAGGCTTTTAAAGATGTTGTGTGGGGTCTACATGGAAATTCATATTCTTGAACTAGGTTTAGGGTGTCGATTCCCCCAAATTTGAACAAAATTGAAAGTTTATGGTGGATCATGTATGTGACTTGCACATGTCACTTAACGGAAAAAATGGACGGAAGGTAACGGTCGGACCAAAACTAGAAAAATCTGCAAACATATGGTACCAAAACTTGGCAAAAAAAACATCATGAACCAAAACCCAAAAGTGGTCAAACATCATGAACCAAAAGACCTGTTAACCCTTGAATAAACTATAAATTCTGAAAAGAAAGCGTAAAATATGAAGAGTTATCTCTCCAAAAAAAAATTGTTTATTTCGAGGGCGTCTTTTTATAATTCATTTTCAAATACATGAGAATTTACATAAAAATATAATTAAATGGTTTGCATGTTGCAATAGGCTCAAATTTTACATGGAACAAACAGCCTTCACAAGCAGCAAGAAAAAAAGAAAATACAGGTGGCAGTTCTCTTCTCGTTCAAGTTCTCGCAGTACTAGTAGTTATAACTATAAGAGTGGCTCCGCCGCGTGAACTTTGAACTCTGCTACATTCTGATGGTCACAACAAAACAACCTCTCCTCTCTCTCTCTCTATCCGCGATAAGAACCTCGGATTAACTCTGAATTCTCCTTCTTCTCAAAGCGTTCTGTTAAGCACAACTGTTAATTGAGATCCTGATCGAACATTTTACTTTCTTCTCCTCTATGTATTCATCTTCGTAATCTGAAATCCTAGCTTTAGGAGGATACATTTGCATTTCATTGTCGTGCGATGGTTGATTTAGCAGAATATTATGTTTTAGATTACTGTTTGGAAAGCTCAGATCAACCGGTGCTGCTAGAACGATGTCAAATGTTACTGTCTGTGCGCGATTTAGGCCCTTAAGTGATAGAGAGAGACAAAATTATGGAGATTCAGTCTGCATTCACAGCTTCCATGATTCGCTCAAGGTGCTTGAACTTTTTTTTTTAGCGAGTCGAATTCAAATATCGACCGAGTTTTAACGAGTCGAATTCAAATATCGACCAAATCGATCTCGAGCAGTTTTGACTTGTTTACACCCGTAGTGGCTACCTTTCTGATTAATAAATACCATTTTCGGCTCTGCTTATACAAAGTTACCATCTTCTTATATTTTTGCACTTATACTTTTTTTTTCAAAGCCACCCGTCCAATTCCGAACTCCTACCTCCGATTCCAGCCACCTCTGATTCCAACAACCTACCTCCGACTCAGGCCACCCACCTCCGATTCCGGCTGATCCGATTTTAGCAATTCTGAGCATTTTTGGGTTAATTTAGGAATTTTTTTAATTTTATTCAGTTAAATTTAACCCCAAAATTTGACGGAAACATCAAATAGCAACAAAATTGAAACCTGGACAGCCTAAAGTATCCTGAGGCACCAAATTGACACATGAGGTAAACTTGAGACACTAAATAAGTTATTTTCCCTAACCCAAAAGCTAGCAAGGGTGTCAATAAAATAAGCTACAGTTCATAAGCTCTTTTAGCAGTTTTCCTTTCAATGTTTTGTAGATGAACCACCCACCTTTGAAGAAAATATATTTCAAAGACAAGCATGCTTTTTAGATTGATGCAGGGGAACAACAAACACTTTCTTGATATATGAACTCCATGCATATGATATGCTTTACACTACTTTCAGTTCAAAGCAAAACATATATAGTCAAAGTAATAGCATTATAGGGGATGTTCACTTCAACTAGCTAGACAAACAAAATAACCATTTTTTACTACAAAATTATCAAGACTTCATGAATCAACACTTTAATATGGACTCCTTTCTTCATGCAGGATAGGAACTACTTGTGTTCAACTAAATAAAGACAGACCTCAAAGAGAGAGCTAGAGCAGTATATGTGAATCCTTCACTTATCTCATCATCTTAATTGATGAACTTGTTACCACATTAACTTGAAGTAAATGGTATTCCCATTTTCAAGGGTAGGCAGCACATCAGACAAGGTATTCCAATCCAGATGTTTCTCTAAATCGATTCCCTTGATCTTCTCAATCTTCACCTCCTTCAGTTGATGCTTCCAGCATTTAAAATCGTATTTGCACCAGCACTTGCTGTTGTTTTCTCTATTGCCAAGCTCCTCGCAAACCAACTATACGTGAAGAAATAATCAAGTGAATATCACAACTGTTATTTTAATTATTAACACATCAAATCTGATCGCGATATAATGAACTATCAATGACAAAGCAAACACCAAACAAGAAGCTCATCACATCTAAGTTTAATCACCCTGTATTTATGGACTAAACAATCAGAAAGTTTATGTATTCTGCTTTATATGTGTGTGAGATATCATCATTTGAAAGAAGCAACATGGTGCAACTATAATAATCGGACAATAAAAAAGAAACAATGATATAATTAATGTCATGTTATACAAATGATTCGAAAAGTACCTTGCCAAAAGAATTGTCTGAAGGAACATCTAACTCGATAGTGGTTGGATGGAAAATTGAGAGCAACCCGTTCAAAATGTGAAGGTGGCATGACAAGGGTGCACTAACATCCAACCGCAAATTCTCAATGTTACAAGCCGCATGAGGTAACTTTTTCTGCACATCTTTCGCATTCACGTCTACATCCTTGCATAACACCATATACAAAACAAGTGTAAGCTCCAACAAGAACCAAAACAAACATAGTCAAAATAAAAAGGTCACGTTTTACTTACCGCATCATATACTGCGTACATATGAATTACGAGGCTTTTAAATGTAAAGGGTCCTGTCAGAAACTCTTTTAGCTTACAGTACCAGCTAGCCTCCATCAGATGAGCACACCAAACATTAGCAGGATTATAGATATTTACCATGCAATTATTTGGATGATTATCCATTTCAATTCGAATCGAGGGGCTTGGAATTGATGAATACAAAGTAAATAAACAGAAAGAAGTCAACTTCTTGGAACTGATTACAACATCCTCCAGTTGGTTGCAGTATCTAATCTTGATTTTCTTGAGAATAGGGTTTGAGATTCTTATATTTCTCAATGTACCGCAGTAGTCAATTGTCAAATTCTCAAGCAGTGGGAACTGGGTAATAAATTTATCGAACCACTCATCAGACTTGTTCTCATTGCAGATTCTCAAGCTCTTCAGCTCGGGGCTATTGTGAATATTAACAACAACATCAGGCTCACACCAGCCGGTCACACCACTTACGTAGCTGAAAGATTTCAGCTTTGGTGCTCTAACCCTAATAGCAACATGATCAGCACTACTACTGTTGTTAACAGTAAATTCCAGGGTCTCGAGGTAAGGGTGGTAAAAAATGTCAACTTTCGACAGCGATTTACATTCCAAAAGGGCAATTTCTTCAAGAGCAAGGCAACCACTTAAAAGTTTCTGCAGCTGCTGGTCTTGAATATTGTGAGAGTGTTTGATACAAAGAGATGTAAGTGAAGGTAGATTAACACGGCTACTCTCAGACAAGGACTGAATGCAAATCGTAGAACCAACAAGTTTAAGAGACTTGAGCCAATGAGCAGATAAAATTCTATCAGGAATCAAGCATGGAACCGAATTATCGTTGGAGATACGAAGGGCCAAATGTTCAACTTTAATGTCTAAAGCCATACCTATCCATCGAGTAGTGTGACGAGCCATCTTATTGATGGTCGAAAGGTTGAAATTTTTCATTACCTCTCCATTCTGCCCACCAAACCTCTGCAGAGCGTTGTCGACGAATCTGATGAACTGCAACTGCGCCTCTTTGCCGTTTCTTGAGCGGTAAGGAAAGTCCCCAAGGTTGAATTGAGGGATCGGGAAGGTAAGCCATGCTTGGTGCCATGATTTGGAAACAGAGCTGGTTCTGACCATGTCCTTAACACTTGGTAAGAAGGCTAAGATGCAGTGGATGATGTGATCGGGAATCTTCGAGAATATATCATCTATGACGTCCAAGCTCGACAACTCATCAGTTGCCATGGCTACCGTCGCCAATTAGTCGTTGATAAGAAAACCGAAGAGAGACAAACGAAACTACCAACAACTCGCACAGAAGAAAGACGATCACGTAGAAAAAAAGACGTAGGGTATTGGAGATATACCCTAGTATTAGGAGAAGTAATTATAGAATAGATATATATAGTATTTCTATCTACACTAACTATATCTCATATATCTCTACTTGTATTGTACTATATATGTACCAAGTCTCATGTAATCAATTCAAGTTAATATACAATTCACATTCTCTTATATGGTATCAGAGCCTTAAACCTATATTCATCCAAAAAAAAAAAAAAAAAAATCAATCTTTCTTGCTTATAGTCAATTCCTCACATCCTTGGAGATTTGCCAAAGATAAGATCTTTTAGTAATCCAGCATCGTTACTATGTCAAACAGTATCATTCATATTGGTTCCTTTCGCAAGGACTTGGTGACGATCAATGTCGCACAGCTTCCAATCAAACTCAACTCCGACAACTTTACAACGTGGCGTGCTCAGTTTCAAACAATGCTCGGTGGCTTCGATCTTCTAGAGTCCCTTGATGGAAGTTATCCATGTCCGGATGGTCACATTCTGGTGCAGATGGTGTAACTAAGATATCTAATCCTCAATTCGTACTTTGGAAACGACAAGATCTATTATTGCTTCATGCTATCATGACTTCCCTAACGGAGCAACCAATGTCACTCATTGTTGCGGCCACTACCTCACAAGAAGCATGGAACAAGCTTACTCGTGCCTATGCGAGTCGATCTCGTTCCCGTCTATTGTCGCTTAAGGAACGGCTGGCCACACTAAAAAAGGGGACCGTTCTGTCTCTGAATATCTGCAAAACATCAAAATCATTGCGGACTATCTGGCTATTATTGGCTCTCCACTGGATGATGATGATCTTGTTATCTATACATTGCAAGGCTTAAGAGCTGAATTTAGGGAGATCGGGGCGGCCATTCGAGCGAGGGATAACCCAACTAGTTTCGAAGAACTTCATGATAAGTTGGTCGATTATGAAACTTATCTAAAGCGGCAGCATCTTGTTGAAGAAATTGCACCGACAGCCCACTTCGTGAAGAGGGGACAGCAACATGGCGATCGTTGGAACAACAACAATAACCGAGGGCAGTCGCAGACTTCTCATTCCCAGCAGTGGCAGACGGTGCAGCAACCAGCGGGGACACCAGCAGAATAGGCATCCAAACAACAGTTATATGGGTGAACCAGGAGTAGCAACAAACCCTCGTCGCTTCGGTCCACGAATTATATGCCAATTTTGTGAAAAACCCGACCACTCGGCGAAGACGTGCTACAAAATATTTCCCCCGTCCGATATGACTTCAAACATGGCGTCATCAAAAAAACAACCTGAACCAGACTAGCTACTAGACTCAGGCGCGAGTCATCATGTGACGAATGAGCTCGAAAACCTATCGTTATCATCTCCCTATGTCGGTCATGATACAATCGCTGTAGGCGATGGTACTCAACTCCCGGTCACTCATACTGGTTCTGCTCTAATTTCATCTGGAATAAAGCAATTTCGATTATCCAATGTGGCTCCTACCTGGGGCCACAGAGCTCCGATCAGAGCCACCGAGCTCCGATCAGAGCTTTGTGGCTACGATGAGGGCCCAATCGGGGCCGCGGTTGTGGTCGCCGGAGTTGGGTGGTGGTCGTCGGAGCCGGGTGGTGGTCGCCGGAGCTGAGTGGTGGTCGCCGGAGCTGAGTGGCGGTCGCCGGAGTTGGCTGGTGGTCATCGGAGTTGATGTTGGCATTAAGGGCATTTATCGTGCCCACGGTAAACGCTGGGTAGCCAAGTGCGGAGCGGTACATATGATTCGATTCATTTCTGAATAATCAGGACTCATTTCGATCTTGCTACAGAAGGACTAACATGTAACTCTGTTAAGGCAGAATGCCTAAACAGTGGAAAACCAGGTAAAGCCTTCCAGGTTGGCACCGACAAAACCAGAAGCCCTCTTGTTTCAAAGAGAGGAGGACAGGTTATTCACATTTCATTTGATGGTCAGAGACGAATTGAAAGCTAAGCAGTGGTAATTCGAAAGATTCCCGGGGGAAAAATAGCTTCGCGGTAGCTTCGTCGATGGTACCGACCAAATAAAAGGCTTGTTCGTCAGGCTTTCGCCCATTGCGGAAAATTCCCCACTGCTGCTAAGATCCAAAAAGGTTTATCGATCCCAGGGGAGCATGTGAGGTGAAAGAAGGGCGTTTTTGGAATTTAATTTTATTTCTTGTCACATGTCAAGCACATGACCATTTCTGTTAATTTTAACAGAAAAAACTAACGGAGACCTCTATTATCTACAAGTCGAAACTCCAGACCTCTATTATCACTAATTCAAACTTCAGACCTCTCAAATTCACATGACCCAAACTTCAGACCTCACCGGGTTATTGACCCTATATTATATTACTATGAGTTATATAGTTGGGGTATATTCTGATTCTTGTTTGATATTTTTAATTCTCTTAGATAAAAACGACACGAAATTACCTTCCTTCCTTTGTATGGCAGATCCGTGTCACACGGGACACGACACGAAATTTTCGTGTCAACACAGATCTCGTGTTGACACGGAACTTGATGAAAATGAAAAACTTAATTTTTTTTGTGAAAAAAAAGAACTTTACTCCTTAATAATCAACATGCTTTCACTTTCCGGTTCAGCGAAATCTCACACCACCCCCGACATTATAATTTATACCCTCAACAGCCTGTGACCGTGCCTCCTCTCGGGAATTACAACTTCTTAAGGCACTCATTCCCCACTTACACTTTTTAGACCAAAATTTGTACAAATGCTAAGTTTTGTAAATATACGATTACTGATCTTTATAAATGATAAATATTAAGTTTCAAATAAGTCGTGTCGATGCGTGTCTATCGTGGACCTACATATCAAATCTACACAGACATGCCCAAAAACGTGTTTAGTCGTGTCACAGATCTATCTGACACGGTCAAATTTTCGGGTAGATCAAGACACGAAAAAAAGCATGTATGTATCAGATCATGTCGTCGTGTCGTGTCAGCAATTGCCACCCCTAAAAATTACCTTCTTATATTTTTGCTGCTAATTACCGTGGCAACTAGGGATGTAAACGAGCAGAGTTGAGCTCGAGTTCGAACTCGACCGAGCCTTAATTTTTCAAGTTCGACTCAGTGCCATACTCGACAAGTTTGAGCTCGGCTGGATAATGTTAATTTTTTCAATGAAATCATAAATGATACACCTTAGTTCGAGCTCGGCTCGAGTAGGCTTTTGACTCAAGCTCGACTTGAATATATATAATATTATGTAAAGCTCGAATAAACTCGAACTCGAATAGGCTCGCGAGCCTCTCGAGTCGAGTACCGCTGAACTCGAACTCAACTCGACTTCAGAAAAAGCTTGACTCGACTCGAATTTTAGCGAATCGAATTCAAATATCAACCGAATTTTAGCGAATCGAATTTAAATATCGACCGAGTCGATCTCGAGCAGCTAGACTCGTTTACACCCCTATTAGCAATCCTTCTGATTAATAAATACCATTTTCCTTCATGCGGCTCTGCTTACAAAATTACCATATTCATATATTTTTGCTCCAAATAAACCATTGTTTGGTTATTACGAGAACGGAACCATTATTTGGATAAATCGTAATTGGTGTTTCATCATCAATTAATTAATCACTGTAAGGATCATTCGTACCTGGACGGAATTATCTGTTAATGAATAATTACGCATAAACAATCATCACTTTGACTGCAAAACAAATATTTATGACTTCAACACAGAGAGATGAGACGGAAGATAGATCAAGATTCAAAGAGCAGAGTTAATTATACAGGTCGAAGACCGAATTATATATAGTTAGCCTAGAAAGTTTTGAAGCATCAAACTAATTTCTGGCAATATACTACACATCAGATGCATTCAAACTCACACAAAATGGAGAACCCTAGAAGATATACAAGCTTCACTTACTAGTTACTACTACTCTAATACCCTTCTGCAATAATCCCAAAGTTGACTCCTTTGCACTGCTGCTGTTAACAAAATACTAGTTGATAATTGCATTAACTTTTTCCTACTTAGATTAGAAAGCGTTCAAAAGCACCATATTCTAGTATTAGAGTAGGTGGATCTCTTGTGTTCAACTAGATCATAAAGACAGGCCTTAAAGAGAGCATAGAGTAGAATCCTTCATTGTTTCTTACCACATTAACTTGAAGTAAATGTCATTCCCAGCTTTAAGAGTAGGCAGCAGATCGAACAAGCCATCCATGTCAAAATCTTTCTCCAGTTTGATCCCCTTGATTTTCTCAATCTTAACCTCCTTCAATTGATGCTTCCAGCATTTGAAACCATCTTTGCAACAACTCTTTCTTTTGTTTTTCCTAATGTCAAGCTCCTTGCAAACCACCTGTACATAAGACATCATCAAGAGAATATCACTCACCGGGTTTATGATCTTTCATTTCAACCGAGTTACAAACGGTTATTTCAATTATAATCACAGATTTTTGGCCAAAATAATAACTTATGACCACACATCTGATATCGGAAAATAATGAGGTTAAAGACAAAGTTAAATCAACAAGCAAGAACCTCATCATGTCTATGTTTAAGCACCCTTCTTAATGATGTATACGCACCATTCCTATTTATGGACTAGAACAACTTCAGTACATACATGCCCCAAAACAGTTGAAAACATCCCACAAAACAATCTAAGATTTATGTATTATGCTATCTGCTTGATGTGCGTGTAACATCATTTAAAGAAGCAATAGGGACAATTGTAATCAAACAATAGAACAGAAACAATGGTACAATGGTCTGTTATATATTATATAAATGATTTGGAAAGTACCTTGACAAAAGTATTGCCTGAAATAACAACCAAAATGGTTGGATGGCAAGCGGAGAGCAACCCATTCAAAATATGAGATTGACAGGATGAGGGCGCAGTAACATCCAACTGCAACTTCTCAATGTTACAAGCAGCATGAGGCAGTTTTTTGTGCACATTTTTCTCATTCATATCTCCATCCTTGCATCAAAAACAGAGGAAGGGTAAGCCCCAACACGAGCCAAAACAAACATAGCGAAAATAACCAAGACTTCTTACTTACAGGAGAAGCCAATCCTTGCACACTAATGACGAGGCTTTTAAATGTCAAATGACTTGTCAGAAACTCTTTTAGCTTACAGTACCAGCTAGCCACCATCATAAGATTACACCTAATAATAGCAGGTAAACAGATTCGTGCAGTGCAATTATTTAGAGGATTATCCATTTTGAACCGAATAGAGTTATGCAACATTGCGAATGGCGTAGTAAGCAAGAAGAAAGATGCCAACTTCTTGGAACTGATTACAACATCCTCCAGAATAAAGCAGTTCATAATGCTTAGTACCTTAAGAAGAGGGTTTGAGATCCTAATCTTCCTCAATTCAATGCACCCATCAATATTCAAGTTCTCCATAAGTGGAAACTGGACAATAAACTTATGAAACCACTCATCGGTCTTGTTCCCGTCACGGATTAACAAGGTTTTCAGCTCGGGGCTATTGTGAATCTTAACAATAACATCATGCTTAACAAAGCCAGGCCGATCCATGCATACAACGGTGTAGCCGAAAGACTTGAGCTTTGGTGCCTTAACCTCAATTGCAGCAAGATTAGCTTTAGCAGTGCGAGCAGTAACTTGCAGGGTCTCCAGTTTAGGTTTGTCAAAAATGTCAACTTTAGACAGCGAGTCACAGTCCAACAAAGCAATGTATTCAAGAGCAGGGCAGCCTTTAAGAAGTTTCCGCAGCTGCTCGTCCATAATATCAAAGTACTGGATATTAAGAATTACAAGTGAAGGCAGATCTACACTGCTACTCTCAGTCAGGGGAATGTAAATCTTAGGTCCAACAAGTGCCAAACACTTAAGCCAATTAGAAGATACAACTCTTTCAGGAATCATGCATGGAAGCAGCAAAGAATAATCCATCGGAAGTTGCATCCAATTTTTTTGAGTGATGATACTAATGTTCAAATGCTCGATTTTACAGTCAAGAGCCATACCTACCCAACGAGTAATTTCACGATGAGCCATCTCGCTGACAGTACGAAGTTCGAAAAGTTTCATCATATTGCCATTTCCGTCACCCCCGTTCTGCCTTCTGAACTCCTGCAGCCTATTCTCGACTAACCCGATGAACTGATTTCTCTTCGCTTCAATTTCTTTGCCGGAAAGGTTACTCGAGCGAGACACGAAGTCGTCCAGGTTGAAACTAAGGGCCGGGTAGGTACGGTATGCTTGGAGCCACGTCTTGGAGATGACGCTGGTCCTCACTTTGTCTTTGATGCATGTTAAGAAACTCAAGATGTGGTGGATGATCGGCTCGGGGAGCTCAGAGTGTATCTCGTCCATGACGTTCAAACTCGAGAACTGAATTGCCATGGCTTCCGTCTCCTCCATTTTCGCAGTCTTTAGGTTTAAATTTTGGTACAGAAAGTGAGGTAGTCGAAGAGGAAATATCTCTGAGTTGTCTTTATATATAGTGAAGTGATGATAGTTAGTAACTTAGACGATTAATTAATTAAGTTTGCTTTGCTTGCATAAAAAATTGATTAAAAATGGATTAGATCCCATCCCGAGAGATTCGGAAGGAATGTCTCAGGGTGGGAAAAACTTATTCCGAATTAAAATCCGAACCACCACGAATATAATTAAGGGTTAATAACTAAATTAATATCACCGGCCAAAAAAAAAAAATTAATATCCAAAATTGACCAATTTACAAATTGCTATTAGAAATTTAATTTTTTAAAACTGGCAACATGAACTTTCAATTTTATACCAAATTGCTAAATCTGCTACAATTCCCGTAAAAATTGATAGAAAATGAACATATTTACGCCACGTTGATCTTTACATGTATATCTAAAATGGATCAAACATAAATTCAAGTATTGGAATGAAATACCTTCAAATGGTTGCTCAACTGAAAGACACTGTTCGAATAGGGCGCAAATCCAATTGAGCATCCAATTGAAGATATTTCATTGCCATACATTCAATTGTTGTTTGAATCCATTTTGGGTAGATATGAAAAAACTTCGTTTGACAGAAACATGCTCATTTTCTATCCAATTTGATGGGCATTGAAATAGAGAGCAATTTCCTATGAAACTGAAAGTTCGGATAGCCAATTTTAATAAAATTAAAGTTCAGGTAGCGATTTGTAAATTAATCAAAGTCCGGGTATTAATTTGTTTATTGACCCTATAAATAATGTACTTATGAACAATAGTTGAAATACTGATTATTCTGCAATACTGAAATGCAACAAACAAATCAAAGTCTTAAAAACACTTTTAAGTAACAACAAGTTAAATTCTAAAAGATGTGAACACACCATCTATCATGTTAACATCTAACTCAGATCCCATACGTTATTGACATGCGTACGGTGTGGAAGTTGTGTGTATTTACTTTCGGAGTACACATAAGAAATTCGCGTGCATAGTATTATTCCGTCGTTAAAACATATCTACCGACAAAAATCATATTTTGTGGCAAAATATTATTTTGTCAGATATTACTAGAGATAATAAGTAATATAAATATTCGTACTACAGATATTAGGTAGTATATATATATGATGTAGATGGATTCTATACATCTATTGTATAAGATCTATATACTATCTATATGTATAATACGGTTTGTCGATATATATATATATATATGTACTTTCTTTAAGAAGATTAGGTCAAACGAAGTGAGATGGTGAATGATAATACTATCATGACGATTGCAACTACACAGATTTTACCATTAATCTCAGAGGAGATCATCGTCTACGAGATACTGAAGCGACTTCCGGTGAAATCTCTGTGCAGATTCAAAGCCGTCTCTAAACGCTGGCTATCCATAATCAACAGCCGTCCATTCAGCGACCTCCACCTCCAACACTCTAAACTCAACCCAACACGTCTCTTAGTCTTCTATAACAAAGATACAAGCACCACCCGACACCCTCCAATCTTCTTCTTCTCGACGACGACAAATTCTCCTCATCATACAACATCATCGTACCACTGGCCGGACACATATTACCGTTGGTTCTCAATATCCCCACGTGGGTTAATATGTTTTTACAACATTCGTGAAGATACAGCAGTCCAAATCTGGAACCCTAGCACCGGAGAACATATAGAGTTACACCATCCCTTACGTAGAGGAGGAAAAAGATGTCCTTTATTTCTAGGGTTTGACCCTGTTAGTAAAAAACACAAGCTTCTAAGCTGCAGCAACAGTGACAATTACGTATTTACCCTCGGCGACAACAAGTGGATGTGGAGGAAGATATTGGGGGACAAGAGTTCAAGTAATTTATATCCTACCTTTTGGGGGGATTACTGTATTGATGGGGTGGTTTACTACTTGGCTCGATGTGATGAAATCAATGCTGATGAAAAAGTATTGATGAGGTTTAGGGTCGGGTCAGAGAGTTTTCTAGAACCGATACGTCTTCCGGGCGAGTTGGTTCGATTTCCTCATCACGGTAAATATTCGGGGATTTACGTTTATCGGGGCAGGATTTTATTGGTTAACAAGCATGCAGTAACATATGGATACCAGATGTGGGTGTTGGAGAATGATAAGTGGAGCCCTAAGAGATTGATACCGCCGCCGCCGGCTTCGGTACCGGAGAATAAATACAGTGTTGGCTTCATTGATGGAGAAGACCTAATATTTTACTCTTCACAATTGGATGGTCGTAATTTTCGATTGTGTAGTTACGATTTGGAGAAATGTAGCGGATGGACGGAAGAAACTATATTTTCTGACTTAAACCAAAAATTAGACGCTGCCAGATATGAGATGAGTTTTTACTATTATGTAAACACCCTAGACTCCCCCATTCAGAAAAATAGAAGAAGAGCTGGTATGGCCGGTATCTAATAAGATCATCGGGATGGATTAATTCTGCAATTTTTTATATCCAACTTTCAAGTGTCGGATTTTGGCATACGAATACAGTTTTTCATGGGGAAACGGCATTCTAATCAAGATTCATTGCATTGTCATCATGGTATTCAATGTCGTTTAGAGGGTTAAATTTGCAGTTTTATGTTTTTTTTGGTCTTTTTGCAATTTTTCAATTTTGTTTGGACTTAATTGTTAATTTCGAATATATCTTAGAATTAGGGTTTTTGCTTTAGCTATTTAAACAATGTTAGACGAATTTTGCATTCAGTTTTTGAAATTATTAATGAAAAATTGAGGTTTTCCTCAACTCTGCGTCAATTCTTCGGTATTCTTTTGAATCAACAAATTCTTGCGCTTCTATCCAACAAATTCTCTGACATTCTCCTTAGAATCAATGAGTTTTTGATCCCTCTACCCTTTCATGCTGCATTAGTATCGTTTTCTTTGACCGTACGTGGATAATTAATGCAGCTATACATGTTCTTCATTCTGTCATAGGATCTACTAGACTGCTCGAGATTGTTTATTTTCTTGGCCGGCCTAAAAGTATTACTTTGATAATTTATTTATTTTTGTTTAACTACATACTTTAATTATATATTTCTTGTATAGCTTTTGGTTCTATATATATAATTTGTGTGCATTTGTTTCATTATAATTTTTCATGCTCAAATCTTACCAAAAATGTAGAATATACGAATCAAATTGAGCAAACAGACAAGCAAATAGCAATAAAAAATAACATAATACACAAAATTTAGGTATAGTTGCTGAAGGGCATCGACCTGTGGCTGTCATGATCATGAATCACGGCCAAGTCCCTGATGCATGGCAAGATTCCCAATATTCAGTGGATGATGTGATCGGGAAGCTTCCCTTAGAGTGTATCTCGTCCATAACGTCCAAGATCTGAATTTCCATGGCTACCGTCTCCTCTATTTCGCAATCTAGGGTTTCACTAGTACAAGGGAGTGTGTTATGGGATAATATAGTATGGGAATAATTAAGAGTGATACTATAGATAGTTAATTAGGGGTAAAAGTGTATTACATTAATTAGCAATATATATCACAGTGAGGAGAAGAACTGTGTGTATGAATGAACTGAATGTTGACCTCTCTAATTTGTTTTTTTTTTCAATCTTCTCTCCGTTCTTGATCCATCTTCTACTTCTATTGATCGGATTGTAATAGAGTGAAAAAAAGGAGATTTTCCTTTTTCTTTTTAGAATGAGATCTTTGAGTTGTCATGTTATATATGATGAAAGTGATGACGGTTTAATTAGAATAGTAAATCATTAATTGTTTTTGGCCATGCAAATAATTAAGCTTGCTTTAAATAAATTAATTAAAAATGAATTAATCCCATCCCGAGATAAATAATTATGTGCGAGTGCGGCTATTATGGGACATTTCTATTGATTTTTCTACCATACTTCTAGAGCACCATGCTTTTGGTTTTTTTATTACTATGGTGGACTTAATTGAAACATATATAAAACTTTAAAAGTATGAAAAAAATATGAAAATTTTTAACACCACCTTATATTTGCATCATACCAAATAATTAAGCTTGCTTTAAATAAATTAATTAAAAATGAATTAATCTCACCCCGAGATAAATAATTCTGTGCGAGTGCGGCTATTATGGGACCTTTCTATTGATTTTTCTACCATACTTCAAGAGCACCATGTTTTTGGTTTTTTTATTACTATGGTGGACTTAATTGAAACATATATAAAACTTTAAAAGTATGAAAAAAATATGAAAATTTTTAACAACACCTTATATTTGCATCATACTATTTATAATAATATCAATTTCCCTTTAGGGTTCACCTGTAGGGCAATAGAAAAATACAAAATTTTTAACCAAAAACATGGTGCTCTTGAAGCATGATAGAAATGTCGCCATGTTTTTAGTACAAAAATTTGTATTTTTCTATTGCCCTAAAGGTGAACCCTAGAGTAAAATTGATATTATTAATAGTATGATGCAAATATAAGGTGTAGTTAAAAATTTTCATATTTTTTCATACTTTTAAAGTTTTACATATGTTACAATTAAGTCCACCGTAGTAATAAAAAAAAACCAAAAGCATGGTCAAAATAGTTAGCTAGATTTTTACTAAAAGTGTAATTAGCTAGTCAAACTTTTTATTAGAGCAAATAGTTAGCTGAACTTTCCCGCAAGTAGCAATCAAGTAGTTCTGTTGTTTTTTTTTTTAAATTAAAAACTAAAAGAATTTCTCACGTAAGAAGCACATGATGAAGTATAACCAACAAAATTGGATTTTTCTAGGGAGCACCATGCTTTTGGTTTTTTTAATACTATGGTGGACTTAATTGTAACATAAGTAAAAAAAATTTAAAAAATGTACTTTAGATATACTTATAACTTATATAAAAAATTTCCCTCAAAATTATAAGTACAGTCTTTAAAAATAATTCTATGAAAGCTATATATGAATTTTTATGATGAATTATCCATAAGTAAATCTTACGGGTTTTTTTTAATAAAAATAATGTGCAATAATTTTTTTTTTCTTTTGTGCCAGCATGATTACGTTATAACATACGCATTTGATATGTTTTTATAACATATGATCGTATGTAAATTATAACATATGTACTAACACATTTTTTTTTACTTTGCAAAATGTATATATATTATTTCTTTTTTATGCCAAAAGTATTAATAGTTATTAATTCAATCATTCTACATTAAATTTTAATAGGATAAACCAAAAACTAAAACGGAATAATCAGCCCAAAAAATGGTCATCAAGAAAAATTCTCAATTTGGATATTAAATTAATTTATAAATTAATAATTTCAACATTCATTATTAAGGAATAAAAACACGTTGCAAGCTTTTAAGTTTTAACTTTTGCTTATTGATATGGACCCAGTTGCTTAGCCATTCCAACCAGTACATTTGAGACTTAAGAGATACCCTTTTTTAACGGAGCTCGATCCGGCTCTGCAATTAATTAATCTTAAAATTATCATTCAGCTAAAAGAAATAGAAAATGTGAGACATATTAGTAGGATGTTTTACACCTTGATCAACTTTTGCATTTTGAATATCATGATATCATGCCAAATGCAACAACCACTTATTAACTTAGACGTGACTAAATACCATCCTAGTTAACTTAAAATACTGTGAATAAATAGAATTAATTGAGTAAAATAAATATGGGAGAAGTCAATTCTCATTTAAATTTACAATGCATTAGTTTCAATATAACAACTATAATTAAGCACGAATAAATTAATTTAAAGAATATGATAGCATAATAGTAGTAATTATGATAGCTGAATAAATAATATAGATCTACAAAATTTATCACAATTTTTTCGATTTTTTTTTGTTAGATAATTTTCAGATAAGTACAGTATACTAAAATAAAGATAGGTATATTTTTTTCACAGACGAAAATAAGAATTAAATTATTAAAGAATATAAAATTATGTGACATGAAACCAATGAATTACATAATTATGAAACATATCAAATTTATTTCAAAATTAGAATGCACTAACAAATTAATGTGAAATTAATTATTTTAGAATTTTTTTTTTAAAATTAATCGTGATCATATAATATCAACAATTATAATACCCTAATATAGTATATGCAATCTTGGAAAAAATGAATAAGAAAATTTCAAATTAGATCAATCACAGTATAAATCAATATGCAATTAAAGCAAAATTAAAATCAATTAAGAAAAAAAATCAGCATTAATTTTAATATCTTTCTATATACAATATAATTTTGATAGTATAAGAAATGAATATATTTGTAAGTAGTATTTGTCTCGGCAATGGAGTATGGAGTGGAAATGGAAACCGTGCAGCTAGGACCCTCTTTTATGTGGCCACTCTCTATGCGTCCGCCATGTTATTCCGCCTCGCACCTCCCCAGTTCTTCAAGAATTTTATGATTAGATTGTTTGTTGTGGTTGTGATGCCGTTTCGACCGTGGTCTCAATCGTTGCATCATATGTGTGTTCTCCGGTAGTGATACTACCTCCGAAAACGTGGATTTTTTTTCTTTTTATTTTACTATCTACATACGGTAATAGATATTTAGAGACTATTGTCTCAATTATTTGTATTGACCAAATTATATGTATGTATTTCAATTGTAACTCTTCAATAGTTAAAGAAACTGATTTTTTTTAATAGAAATATTACACTTAAAGTGAAACGGTTTCTAAGATTGAATATGAGAGCTTGGATGGTGTTACATCATCTATGAGAGATAAAAAATGACTTGGATCTCAATTTTATTACTTGTCAACCATACGTTAAAACTATTAGAATTATATATAGAATATATAGATATAGATAGTTTGATGATGAGAGAGTTAATGCTAATTAATATCTTCAATAAGAATACTACGAACTAAATCAACCATTATTGCACGCCAATGAATCAAAATATATCATCCTTACTTACTCGGGGTGTAATTGTAAAAAATATGGAACTCCCAACAACCAACTATTTTGAGTGTCAAAGGTCGTCTATAGTGGTAAAGGAAATTGTGTAAATGAGTGACAAAATCCATCATCAATCAATCAATCCATAACAAATGAAAGATCGGTATAGTTGTAATGTTATCTATCCCGTAAAAAGTGGAATTTCAGATACGCCTACAGAGATGCTCAATAACATCATCCTCACCCTCTACCATCCTTCCTTCGTTGCGATCAAGCATAAACCCTGCCTCAATGAATAAGTCCTCCACGATCTTCACATCCACAGCCCTCCATTGGTGACACCTCAACTGTAACATATTAGCAAAAAGTAATTGTGAGAATCACAATGGTGCAGATAAATATATTAAATGTCATCATCAATGTACACACACACCTCTTCTAAAATCCCGAGACACGTCCTAGACGTGGATACTATATCGACGTATCCAGATATTTCTGCCACAGGATTATTATCTGCATATGTGCTGCCAACACTAGGAAACCCCCCTATAAGCTTTGCCCTAGCAAAAACACAAATACACACACTCAAGATCCAACCCAACCCCTATTATATTATATTATTATATGGCCAAATAATTCATGTTTCATACCTTGCACCAAAGATGAGGGTAGACAGATTTTCCAAATATTTTTTGCTACATGGTGAGCAGCAACATAGTAGTGCAACTCGACAGTAGTTTCCTCCCGGTGCATCATCTTGGAGCATTTGCAGGAGCTTGGAATGGCAATAAGAAATGGGGTTGTCTTTCTCGGGCTCCGCCGCACATGTCATTGCGTCCGCAAGGACTCCAAGTGCTAAGAGGGGTTTGTTAGCTGCCAAGTCCACAAGAACCAGTTTCCCACATTTTGTCCTGCTCAAAATTCAATTGCAAACACAATAACCAAAAGTTGAATAAGAAACTTAATTAAGCCTCCTAAATGAGAGATGGGAGGGAGTGAGAGAGAAACCCTACATCTGTTGGATTGTGATAATGCAGACACAGTGGCTTCTACTGTTTGTCATGGTCGTCCCTACCGCTGCTCTGTTGTCTATGCCCATCTGCAATTAAAACCAAACGTTTTATACCCGCGTACAGTTTTACTTATTGACACGGAGGCCCAAGTACATTTTGCCTTACCTGTAGGACTTCTAATGCTCCAACGGGGTCTGTCAGTGTCACCTAGAGACAGACAGACAGACAGACGAGGGGAAAGTTACTGCAGAAACAAGAGCGCTTCTAATTACAGGATATTTCAGAATACTAGGACAGTCAAACTCACCTCTGTAGCCCCTGACAGCAGAATTCCCTGTGATTGGTTCTCTTCTATCTCCACATTTTCTTTTGAGAGATCAAGCAAGTCACTGGAAACACAAAAGCATTGAGATTCTTCCATGAAAACACCAAAGACTTGCAAAACCGGCTGCTTCCACATCAAAAATTACAATTCCTAATTCCAGGTTACAGTGATAATACCTTACTTTCTCCATGCAAATCTCAGCCTACATGATTATGAAAGAATTTCATCAACACAATTTCCATTTATAATAAAGAAAGAACACCTATAGGAGGAAAAAGTACCATTGACAGCTTGATCGTGAACTTGGTAGATTCCTCCGAGGAACTGACATCTTTAAAAATACCAGCTATGACTCTAGGAAGTAGCCCTTTCTTGTCTTCATCAACATCTAGGAGGCTAGGTCCCTGATGTAACCCAAGTGTTACTGGGCAAGAATTTGTGGTACATTATCCTGTTAAGTGTACATTGGGGAAATGATGAGCATTGTTACCTCCAGGCTGTAAGTCTTTCCAGCTCCAGTCTGCCACCAAATGGAATTAAGTTCATCAATTTGAAATGAAGTTGTAGTTGGAAGTAAAATTCAGATAACAAGAGCAATAGATAACATGAATGCACTTAATATAGTTTTTTCCTTGGACACCATATAAATTTGAATGAAGTGTTTGCAACCTCTCACTTAAAATGTTCATGCTACCATTCCCCTAGTTCAAACGGAAACAGAACTACAAACTTATGTAGCAGCAAAGAGATGCCTCGGAAGAAAGTAAGAGGAATATTTTTCTTAAAGAATCAGCATTCACATGTTGCAGAACCAATGGAGCGTTTTATTGAATTCACAGCATTCAACGATTAATTGATTTTCTAGATTTTTAGTTTACAACATTGCAGTTCTAATCACTTATTCCAAGCAAAAAAAGAACATTAGCTTATTCACATCCAGACAAAGATTATATGTGCCAGTATAAGTGAAGCACAAACGTGTAACTACTATTCATCGGCCATTTACTGTCATATTTATAATCCCTGAAGGCATAAATAAAGCTCACCTGCCCATATATAATGATTGTACCATTAATCCCATTCACAGCATCTGTTTCATGAAGCGGAATGAACAATTTGGTTAGTACTCGATCACTGTACCACCGTACTATTATTATAAAACCTAAAAGCAGAATCAGTTGCCAAATGCACACAGACACAGCCACACACTATTACAAATGATTGTGTAAAAGGTGGGTTTCTCTGCAACAGAAACTTCAGATCTCACCTCGAACAATAGGCTGGGCCAGAAATTTATACACATCAAGTTGCTCTGATTTCTCATAGAAGACTCTGTCGAACATGAACTTGAAATCTCCTTGTTGCTCATCCTTTAAAGTGTCGATGAATAAGTAACAGAACAAATAAACGCAAAAAACAAAGCGTTCAACAATATGTATAACCGTAAATGCGGATTCAAAGGCACTCAACGATAACTAGAATGAAAGAAAAAGTTCAAGCACCTTGAGCAAGAAAGTCCGATCATCGATACTGTGAATGCAGACTGATTCTCCATGCTCTTCAATCTCTAAATCATGTAAGGGCCTAAATCGCGCATAGACAGTAAGATTTGACATCGTTCTAACAGCACCGGTTGATCTGAGCTTTCCAAACAGTAAAACGTCAGGCTGTTAGAATACGAATGGCTTCTAAAACATAATGTTCTGCTAAATCAACCACCGCACGGCAATGGAAGGCAAATGTATCCTACTAACGCTCGGATTTCAGATTACGAAGATGAATCCAGAGAGTAGAAAGTAAAATGTTCGATCAAGAACTCAATTAACAGCTGTGCTTAACAGAACGCTTTGAGAAGAAGGAGAATTCAGAGTTAATCGCGATTCTTACCAGGAGAGGTTTCGTTGTGAACGATCAGAATGTAGCAGATTCTAAAGTTCACGCGTCGGAGCCACTCTTATAACTTCAAGAACTTGCGCGCGCGGGAAAGAGAATTGCCACCTGTATTCTCACTGCTTGTGAAGGGTGGTGGTGGGTGTTCCATTCCGCCGGGTATCCGGTGAAAGTGATTCACTGAGAAGTCGGTCCAAATGAGGCTAGTTTCAATTGGGCTTTTTTGGGCCAACCTTCAATTGGGTTTAGGGTTTGATTTATGACATGTATTTCATTTATTGGCTAATCCAAATGTTGATATCACATCCAAGTAATAATCTAACCTAAATCTATCTTTTATATATATAATCTACTTATCCTGATTATCTATATATAATCACTTACCTCGTATCATTCTGTTAATTCGAAACCGAAAGCTATTCTATATTTTGAGTGTAAAACGACGGTGGGCTCCACTTTTTTTCCAAATTCTCTGCACAGCTAAGGTATGTTTTGTAAACGCCGCCGCTTTGTACATCCACCAAAAACGACAACGTTGAAACATTGATTTATTCTAATACGGATGGTGTGAATGAGTCTGAGCTTCACACGTCAGCTCCAACCACGTTCCAAATAAGACGCCAGTCCGCTTCTGCTCCTAGGTTTCCAGAGATCGTTACTTCTCCTAATGTAATCGAGGCACGCTTCATCGATGGTCAGCTGTTACAAATTTGATCAGCATCACCTGTTACAATTATTTAACCCTCATTAATTTTCATGTTCAATCTTAATTCTAAGAATTTAAAGCTTTGTTATAACCGAACCAGATTTTAAAATTTAAAATCGGACCGGACCGAACCGGATTTGTCGGACCGGACCGAACCCGACCAAATCGAACCGAAATTGACTGAACCGAAATGTTTTTCAAAACCGAATTCAAGTCAATTAAATAAAATAGGGTGGTCAAGTTTTAAAATTCAAATGTTTTTTAACCTCTAAATGGACTTCACAGTGCTCATAGGGTTGCTAACCTTTATGCCTTGTTTCGATTATGGGGATGGATATCGGAGATGCATGTTTTTGGGATGGATATACCTTTATACATGTTATTGAGATAATTTGGCGTATAGCGGTTCATCCAGCACTTGAGTGTCATCCCTCTAAATTCAAATTAACGTCGTCAACCAAACTAATCATACACGGAAGTCCAGAAGATGAAGATTCAGTTCAATGTGAGGAGAAGTACCTGGGAAAAAGAGTACATGAGGAGAGTACTGAGCGATCGAGGAGCTGACCATGAGTGAATCACCTCCACCTCTCCGCCGTCGGCCATGGCCAGCTGATCTGAGAGATATACAGTACTGTTGACTCTCGAAAGAGGAAATGCTGGAAGTGAGTAAAAAGGTATCTCTCCTTTCCTTCAGTGATCTGATCGAGGTTATCGATGGCGACTTTTGCGTGCGATTCGATTCCGCTTGAGCTCATGTTGAAGTTGAGTGGCAACGTGTCGCCTCCTACCTGCATCGTCGTCTGCACGAATTTGTCGCTTCCGAATCTTACAGTCCACTGCTGTTTTTACTTAATTAATTAATTAATTAAACTAACGGTCAATTACCTAATTTTTATTGTTATTATTAAATACTTAAATTTAAGGATAATTTGCTAATTAAACTGTTTCTTTGGTTTGGAAAAAAAAAACTGTTTCTTTGGATAAAATAAATTATTAACTGAACTTATGAAAGTTTAAATTGCAGTTAATAGACAAACAAAACAGCATGTAATTACTTAGTAGCTCAACTCACACAAACTGGATAAATTGGTTGGTTAGTTTTTTTTTTTTTGGTAAAGTTAAACAAAGTTAGAAATATCTTATTAAATGGTAACAGAAAGTTGTGTTTCTATAATATCTTGCAAACTTTTAGGCAATCTATTGAAAAAATTGAGATTTTTCTAGCAGAACATGGTTAAAAGATAGATTTGATACGCGAACATTGCAGAATCAAACTTTCAAAATTTAAAAAAGGAAAATCAACTCTTTAAGCTAAATTGTAAAAAATATGAATTTGATTAAAACGTAGTTGATAGTAAATGCAGTTTAATTTGCACCCATTAAATTATAAATATTAAAGATTTGTAGAAATATAGTGATATAATTAAGTTTCATAATGAACTCATGAAATTAGATAATTTAACTGAAATCTAATTTTTTTATGAAATACGATTCGGGCTCGGCACGATGGGCCGACACGAACACGAGACGAAATTACGGATTTGAGTTTGATATTAGTGACACAATACGACACGATGTAACACGATGTTTTAAACTAAAATGGTTCAATATTAACTTTTTTTATTCAATTAATTACTAGAGGTCTTTTGTGCCATTTTTCATGTTGGGCCATGTTGGACAGTGTTTAGGCCGACTTCCAAAACACAACACGAGCCCGCACAAATTGTGAGCCCTAATTCTCACACTTGTGTACATTATCACAATCCAACACGAAACTCCGAAGCCCAAAGGTATGGTTTCTCACTCTCTCCATCTGATCTCTCATTTAGGGTTAAGTTTTTAATCCAACTTTCGATTATTATTTGCAGTTGAATTTTGAGCAGGAAAAAATGGTAAACATGTTATCGTCATTCCAAGCTCACACAAATCATTCAAAATGCACTTGTAAGTATCTGACTGATCACTCCCGATTTCACTAAATCATCTAAAGGCTAATCTGATACGTCTCCATGTTTCTTCCAGAGATAGAAACTCTTGAGTTGCACTACTTTGTTGCTGCTCACCAAGTACCTACAATTCAATGGAAACTCTACCTTACTCTCTTCTTCGGTGCATGGTATGCAACTTCAAACAACTCTCCTAGCAGCACTATTCATTAATAACGGCTTGAAACATTAAGAAAATATGTACATATCTTGCAGTTTTTAGCCATGTAATAGGCTTTTAAAGATGTTTGTGGGGTCTACATGGAGATTCATATTCTTGAACTAGGTTTAGGGTGTCGATTCCCCCAAATTTGAACAAAATTGAAAGTTTATGGTGGATCATGTATGTGACTTGCACATGTCACTTAACGGAAAAAATGGACGGAAGGTAACGGTCGGACCAAAACTAGAAAAATCTGCAAACATATGGTACCAAAACTTGGCCAAAAAAACATCATGAACCAAAACCCAAAAGTGGTCAAACATCATAAACCAAAAGACCTGTTAACCCTTGAATAAACTATACATTCTGAAAAAAAAAGCGTAAAATATGAAGAGTTATCTCTCCAAAAAAATTTTGTTTATTTCGAGGGCGTCTTTTTATAATTCATTTTTCAAATACATGAGAATTTACATAAAAATATAATTAAATGGTTTGCATGTTGCAATAGGCTCAAATTTTACATGGAACAAACAGCCTTCACAAGCAGCAAGAAAACAAGAAAATACAGGTGGCAGTTCTCTTCTCGTTCAAGTTCTCGCAGTACTAGTAGTTATAACTATAAGAGTGGCTCCGCCGCGTGAACTTTGAACTCTGCTACATTCTGATTGTCACAACAAAACAACCTCTCCTCTCTCTCTCTCTATCCGCGATAAGAACCTCGATTAACTCTGAATTCTCCTTCTTCTCAAAGCGTTCTGTTAAGCACAACTGTTAATTGAGATCCTGATCGAACATTTTACTTTCTTCTCCTCTATGTATTCATCTTCGTAATCTGAAATCCTAGCTTTAGGAGGATACATTTGCATTTCATTGCCGTGCGATGGTTGATTTAGCAGAAGATTATGTTTTAGATTACTGTTTGGAAAGCTCAGATCAACCGGTGCTGCTAGAACGATGTCAAATGTTACTGTCTGTGCGCGATTTAGGCCCTTAAGTGATAGAGAGAGACAAAATTATGGAGATTCAGTCTGCATTCACAGCTTCCATGATTCGCTCAAGGTGCTTGAACTTTTTTTTTTAGCGAGTCGAATTCAAATATCGACCGAGTTTTAACGAGTCGAATTCAAATATCGACCAAATCGATCTCGAGCAGTTTTGACTTGTTTACACCCGTAGTGGCTACCTTTCTGATTAATAAATACCATTTTCGGCTCTGCTTATACAAAGTTACCATCTTCTTATATTTGTGCACTTATACTTTTTTTTCAAAGCCACCCGTCCAATTCCGAACTCCTACCTCCGATTCCAGCCACCTCTGATTCCAACAACCTACCTCCGACTCAGGCCACCCACCTCCGATTCCGGCTGATCCGATTTTAGCAATTCTGAGCATTTTTGGGTTAATTTAGGAATTTTTTTAATTTTATTCAGTTAAATTTAACCCCAAAATTTGACGGAAACATCAAATAGCAACAAAATTGAAACCTGGACAGCCTAAAGTATCCTGAGGCACCAAATTGACACATGAGGTAAACTTGAGACACTAAATAAGTTATTTTCCCTAACCCAAAAGCTAGCAAGGGTGTCAATAAAATAAGCTACAGTTCATAAGCTCTTTTAGCAGTTTTCCTTTCAATGTTTTGTAGATGAACCACCCACCTTTGAAGAAAATATATTTCAAAGACAAGCATGCTTTTTAGATTGATGCAGGGGAACAACAAACACTTTCTTGATATATGAACTCCATGCATATGATATGCTTTACACTACTTTCAGTTCAAAGCAAAACATATATAGTCAAAGTAATAGCATTATAGGGGATGTTCACTTCAACTAGCTAGACAAACAAAATAACCATTTTTCACTACAAAATTATCAAGACTTCATGAATCAACACTTTAATATGGACTCCTTTCTTCATGCAGGATAGGAACTACTTGTGTTCAACTAAATAAAGACAGACCTCAAAGAGAGAGCTAGAGCAGTATATGTGAATCCTTCACTTATCTCATCATCTTAATTGATGAACTTGTTACCACATTAACTTGAAGTAAATGGTATTCCCATTTTCAAGGGTAGGCAGCACATCAGACAAGGTATTCCAATCCAGATGTTTCTCTAAATCGATTCCCTTGATCTTCTCAATCTTCACCTCCTTCAGTTGATGCTTCCAGCATTTAAAATCGTATTTGCACCAGCACTTGCTGTTGTTTTCTCTATTGCCAAGCTCCTCGCAAACCAACTATACGTGAAGAAATAATCAAGTGAATATCACAACTGTTATTTTAATTATTAACACATCAAATCTGATCGCGATATAATGAACTATCAATGACAAAGCAAACACCAAACAAGAAGCTCATCACATCTAAGTTTAATCACCCTGTATTTATGGACTAAACAATCAGAAAGTTTATGTATTCTGCTTTATATGTGTGTGAGATATCATCATTTGAAAGAAGCAACATGGTGCAACTATAATAATCGGACAATAAAAAAGAAACAATGATATAATTAATGTCATGTTATACAAATGATTCGAAAAGTACCTTGCCAAAAGAATTGTCTGAAGGAACATCTAACTCGATAGTGGTTGGATGGAAAATTGAGAGCAACCCGTTCAAAATGTGAAGGTGGCATGACAAGGGTGCACTAACATCCAACCGCAAATTCTCAATGTTACAAGCCGCATGAGGTAACTTTTTCTGCACATCTTTCGCATTCACGTCTACATCCTTGCATAACACCATATACAAAAGAAATGTAAGAACCAATAAGAGCCAAAACAAACATAGTCAAAATAAAAAGGTCACGTTTTACTTACCGCAGCATATACTGCGTACATATGAATTACGAGGCTTTTAAATGTAAAGGGCCCTGTCAGAAACTCTTTTAGCTTACAGTACCAGCTAGCCTCCATCAGATGAGCACACCAAACATTAACAGAATTGTGTGAAATGACATTTTTGTCCCTATAATATTTTGTTTTATTTAATATCTTATTTAATGAAATGTGAAATGACAATTTTACCCCTAAAGTCAAATTAAAACCACCCAACTCCGGCCACCGCCACCCGACTCCGGCCACCGCCACCCGACTCCGGCCACCGCCACCCGACTCCGGCGACCACCACTCGACTCGACGACCACCACCTCGGCTCCGGCGACCCGACTCCGGCCACCATCGGGGCCAAAAAAGCTCCGATCGGAGCCAAAAAAGCTCCGATCGGAGCCAAAAAAGCTCCGATCGGAGCCAAAAAGCTCCGATCGGAGCCAAAAAAGCTCCGATCGGAGCCAAAAAGCTCCGATCGGAGCCAAAAAAGCTCCGATCGGAGCCAAAAAGCTCCGATCGGAGCTTTGTGGGTCTCCAGAGCTGTCGGAGCTCTGTGGCTCCGACCAGAGCCACAGAGGCTCCAGATGGGGCTCGGCTCCGGCCGGGCCACAGAGCTCCGACCGGAGCTCTGTGGCTCCGATCGGAGCTTTTTTGGCTCCGATCGGAGTCCAATCGGGGCCGGTGGCTCCGATCGGAGCCAAATCGGGGCCGGTGGCTCCGATTTTTGCCCAATCGGAGCCTTGGTGGTGGTCACCGGAGTACGGTGGTGGTCGCCGGAGTACGGTGGTGGTCGCCGGAGTACCGTGGTGGCTTCAAGGGCATTTTGGTCTTTTCACTCCAAGCATGTGAGGGGCACACTTGATAGAAGAGCATTTTTGGAAATTTTTTTATTTCGGTCACATGCTTGGCATGTGACCAATTTCCGTTAGTTTTAACGGAAAAAACTAACGGAGACCGCTGTTATCAACAAAACAGAAATTTCAGACCTCTGTTATTAACTTTTTAAATTTCAGACCTCTCCCGTTAACATAGGTGATAGTTCAGACCTTTCATAGGTTCTTAACCATTCAGAATACTAGGACAGTCAAACTCACCTCTGTAGCCCCTGACAGCAGAATTCCCTGTGATTGGTTCTCTTCTATCTCCACATTTTCTTTTGAGAGATCAAGCAAGTCACTGGAAACACAAAAGCATTGAGATTCTTCCATGAAAATACCAAAGACTTGCAAAACCGGCTGCTTCCACATCAAAAATTACAATTCCTAATTCCAGGTTACAGTGATAATACCTTACTTTCTCCATGCAAATCTCAGCCTACATGATTATGAAAGAATTTCATCAATGTTTCGACCAGGTTACCGCGGGTTGCCCGCTGAATAACTCGTCGAAGTCTTCGAGTTGGGTGCGAGCCAAGTCTGTCCCTAAAGTTGTGTACGGGCCTTAGCTCTTCGTCTTCAGAATAGCGGTAAGTCCTTCGGGCTCTCTAAAAGACCGTCCGTCTGCACCTGCGAGAGGAGCATTACCAAGCAACACCCATAGAGAGGGGGGGTGCTTGGTGCGCTCGCTCCGACGATCAACATCAGATGGTTTCTAGAGAGAGAAAGAGAGTTTTTAGAGAGAGGCCAGAGCTTTTCTTGATTCTCACCCCGAAAGTGACTTGAAAATGTTTACCCCCAAGGTGGCTATTTATAGGCAACCTTGGATCGTAAACCGGTTTTGACCCGGTTCAATGTGGAAATGTGAACCGGGATCTAGGGGAGAGCTTTGGGAAAAGGACTCTGACGCGCGTCTCAGGCGGCTGTCACGAGCGGGACGCACGCGCCTTCGAAACGTAGATCTCGAACACATAAGAGTTAGTTAAAAATCGGGTCTCCTATACATTCGGGACGAAATGGGGGGTGTGCGCGACACCCCCCGGGTGTTAAGCTTACCCGGAATTTTCGGGTAAGCCCCCGGGGGTGCCGGACAAGTTCGCGACTTGCCCGGTTTCCCCCAGTTAGCTCAAAATTGGGTTTTTACGCGCGTGTATGAGGTCCGAATAATTAAAACCGAGCCCGAATCATGCGTATGTCCATCACTTGCCCCCGAGTTAAATAATGGTCTGACCTTTGTTTAACTCTATTCTAAGATAGGGTATACGCGTGATTCGGGTCGTCTGCTCACCTTGAGTTTTGACCTACCAATGGTGGATATGCGTGGGTCAGACGAGCTCCTCGCCTTAGTTTTTTGAGATGGTCACGCTTGATAACTGCGCGAAGGGTTAGTAGCACAACGGACTACGAGTAATATGATAAATGTGATTTTTGGAGAAGTAAGGCGCGAGCGCATATGAAATTTTTCGGGTTCGTAAGGTGATCAAAGAAATACGGAAAGTTCATGCCACGACTAATCGTATCCAAAATGATAATAAATCATGAAAGTTTTGGTAAAACGTTTTTCATGCCACATGACGGTTTTCGGGAGCCCGTCGTCCGAGACGGCCGTCGTGACGGCGAGACGACGGTTTTAGTAAACGACATACCGCCGGGTTTGGAAAATCACATGTAACGGACTTGATACGAAAAACCAAAATGTTTTCAAGTAGGTGAGACTATTTGAAATGACTTAGTTAAATTTAGCTAAATCATTTGATGGTGAAAATCCAAGTTATCAACAACTTTTAAAAAATGGAGGGTGGATGTGAGTGTACCTCTTGGATGTATGGTACTTGCTAGGTTGTGTAGTCCACCTCCTTTATGATAGTTTATAAAACTATCAATATTTGAATAGGTTGTTAAGAGGGTTTTGGAGGGGCTAAGGTAGTGATTTAGGAATTCACTTTAGGGTGCTAGTGAGACCCCATTTCGGCCGGCCACCACCAGGATTACCACCGGCGAGGTCACGGCGGCCCAGCAGCGGCGAGGCGGCGGCGGCGGCGGGGAGCGGGAGCGGCGGCGCAAGGCGGGCGGCGGCTGCACTGTTCACGGGTCGATTTCGGGCTCAATTTGACCCGTTTTCGAGTCCTTCTTGTCGGGTATTGATCGGTAATGTCCTCTCCTTCCTTTGCTTGATGTCAATTGGACCTTTAGGGCTGCACATTTCGCATTTTAGTAAGGTGCATGATAGGTGTTCGACAAAATGCCTAAGTGAAATTTTGGCTTGATTTTTCAAAATTAGTTTTTGGCCAAACTCTAAATGTAGATAGATAGGGTTATGGTTAGTGAACTCCCTTTGTGAAGAGGCCCTTAGGTTTCGGGCAACCGAGGGGGAATCGTGGAGGTTCGAAAGCGGACATAGTCGAGCAAAAATTCGACCCTTTGTATTTTGATGTGGGTGACTTGATATGATGCCCCCTAGTGTAGTAATGACTCCTTGATTATTTGTGGGTGGATAGTCATGCCCCCGGAGTTTAGGTGATCGCTTGATAGCTTGTGCTCATCGGTGGCTTAGTTGACCCGAGTGTTCTTCGAATTGTTCGGGTAGAGGTAAGTCT
This sequence comes from Clarkia xantiana subsp. parviflora, assembly GCA_036873135.1. NCBI lineage: Eukaryota > Viridiplantae > Streptophyta > Magnoliopsida > Myrtales > Onagraceae > Clarkia > Clarkia xantiana. The sequence continues at coordinate 22,352,663 of JAPTYO010000003.1, forward strand.
TCCCGTGACATGTAATGGTCTTGCCTAAGTGTATTTGAGCTGCTTGTATGTGCCCTTGGAGCCTTGAGCCGTTTTGGGGATAAAATTTGATCGAAATGTGGTCGGATGGCGTTTTAGTAATTATGACCAACTTTGCATGTCTTGGATTTCTCTAGCTTTTGATCTTATCGCTTTGGGGATGCTTGAATACCTGTGTCATATTGCACAAATATATGGAAATTTGATTAGTATGTGGCCTAGGCCTTTGGTGAGCGTAGGGATTTTTGACTCCCGAGCGGGAGGGTCCCTAGCTGTTTGCTCGCGGACAGTGGTCCGTCGGGTTGGATGCCCTTGCAATGGGGCTTGGTGAATGGTGTTGATATGTGGCCCTGTTTTTGATCGAGTTGTGTACGGTCTCTGCAGGGTTTGGTTGACGGGCTTGCAAGCGCGCGTCTTTGATACTTAGAGTGTTCCTGGTAGGCAACGGTTTCGGCTTCTTCACGCAATGAGTAAGTCTCATCACTCTGTTTCGGATAACATTGATGGGGAGGTTGATGAGGGCACCATGGATTCCGATTCTGGGTCTCGAAGCGGTGTGCTTATGGGACCGTCGGGTGATCGCGTGATACTGGAGAAGACGCAAATGTTTTTTCCCAACAGCTTCCACGTTCCAAGTTTGATCTCTATGTGTCGACCCGAGGCTGGTGTCCCGGCATGGAGGTCTCGTATCCTTGGGACGTCGTGAAGGGGGTCGAGTTTGGTCGGCCCACCGTTCCTCCGGCTGAGTACGAGGCTGTTTATCTTTCACAGTTCCGAGAAGGGCTGCGGTTTCCTTATTGTCAGGATCTGGTCCGCCTTTGTCGATATTACAGGATTTCTCCCGTCTCTATCACTCCCCGGGGTTTAGAGCTTGGACATGTTTCCGGGTGCAATGTCATCTGAACTCTTGGGATTACTCGATAGTGCTTTTTCGAGCCTTCTACCGCCTGGGTAAGGCAGATGAGTCTGGGATGTGTACTTTCAGCTTGCGTTGGCCTCACATGACCGAGAAGGGATTCTCCTCCCTTGGCTTGCGCAGGGCGGGGTGGAATACTGAGGCGCGGTTCTGCGAAAGATCGGACACTTCCCAGAACAAATGGAAGTGTCAGTACTTTTTTATAAAGGATGCGGGCACGACTTGGACGACCTCTCACATATTGGATTCCGACCCCGTTCCGCGTTTTCAGGAGTTCTCCGATGCAGACAAGGTTGCCTTGAAGAAGATTCACACGGCGAATAGGGCGGGGGAGTATAGCCCCCTTTATCGTGCTTCTGACGTCGAGCTGCTCGCGGCGGGCATTCATGTACGTCCTTCGGGGGAGGAGTTGGTATGTTTTGAAGTTTCGTAACATTTGTTCCTGTTTTCTTGTAGGTTGGTTTCTTAATAGACGCCCCTGTTTACAGGGTGGAGTTGCAGGCGGGTCTCCTCAGACTGTTCCCGGCCTTGGCGAAACTCCTCCTGTTGGCCCGGGTATGGGACTTGTGCCTTTTAGAGGTTTCGTTGAGATTTTTCCCATGCTAACATGCTAATGGTCTTTTTGTGATTGTCTTTGCAGGCTTGGGATTTCCGACGGCGGGGGGAGTTGCGCCTGTCCGAGAGCATGATGCTGACGTCCGTTCCCCGAGCGATCCTAGGAGGTCGACGTCTGCCGGCATGCCTCTTGCTCCTTCCTGCGACAAAGGGAAGGGGCCAATGTATGCAGATTCGACCATGGCTGTCCCCCGGTCGGGGAGCGGGCGTTCGGTGGAGGTGCCTCCCTTGGCAGGTGACTGTGGTTGACTTCTTGTTGTATTGGTATAGTTTGTCTTTTCCTAATGTGTTTGCTTTTGATGTGTAGTTGTTCCTACTCCTCCAGCTCTTCGCAAGTCTGATCTGATGTGTCGGCTTGATCGGGATGTGTCCGGGAACGAGTGGACTCCTTTTCTCAGTCTGCTATTCGCTTTCCCAAGGATGTTTCCTTGAGCACGCCTGCTGTTGGTGTGCGTGTGGTTCAGCGGTCTGTTCCGCCGGCTGATCGCAAGACGTGCCCCCGGGATCCTGAGGCTGCTTTGAAGTGTGTTGAGGAGTCGCTCGCGCGCTTTGCTCCTGTACGTTGTTTTCTTTTTATGTTGGATCTATCATGTTTGTCTGGCTTCTTTGTGTGTGATGTGCTTGTGTTGTTGTTGCAGGTGAATGCCGTGATGACCAACCTTTCCTCCTTTGTTGTTGAGCTTGTTGAGGAGACGAGGGGTCTGCAGGATCGTCAT